>OZ026514.1:95311612-95647144 GCA_964019695.1 Loripinus fragilis
AAAAAAATTACTGGAGGGCTTAAACATGTTTAACGGCACTAACCTCACCCTTAATTTTGATGTGGATCAAGACACATAAATGTTACGTTCGCATGAAAGATCCCTAACTTATACATGAATCATCTCCAAGTACACACTAATCCAGATATAAAAAGGAGATTAACAATGATAAGGATTCAATAGTAAGTACATACTGTTGATTCAAAGATAGATGAGAATCGTTGTAAACAAAAATATGTCCTAATCCAGGTAATGGATGATTTATACAGGTATACGTACCTCTAACTGCTGTAATACATTTACCGTTATTTAAAAATGCACCTGTGTCAATGAAAAATAGTAAAATCCTATTATTATGCATCTTTGAAACATCAGAACAACTGAATATCGGAGTAACAGAAATCAAACAGTTAAACTCCGGTGGGCCTGACTAAAGACACGACATCAGGCCCATCCCTCTCATCTATAGGTCTTTAAGTCGGAACCGTCGGAGTCTGAGGTCCGACCCGCCGGCCTGCAATTAACGAGGAAAGCAAGTTGTCAACCGTGATTGGGTTGACCACCAAGCATGCAACTCTCTGTAGCTGAGGTGGCTGGTTTGAGGATAAGAAGGTCAATAACCCAGAATTTCGATTTCTTACTATTCCCTGTAGCTGAGCTTAATGGTTTGAGTCTTACATAGTCGACACCCTATAGTCCGGCGGTTATCGAGCGAATTTTAGGAGGACCGGGTACTTGATTTTAAACTTTTTTTCTTTGTTGATTCTGGTAGTGTATACATTGTCCTTGAAAATTCCAAGTGATGCATTTCTGGCATCATTGAGCATCTCGATATATCCAAGATGGCGTCCAAGATGGAAGCCAATTATAGGTTAAAATATTGTGTGATATGGAAAACATGTCCCAAACCCGTTTTCTTTCTTAAATTGTAAGCTATGAAGTTGGAATCTAGTTAAAGACCCTTAGCTTGTAACCAAATAAAAAAATAAAAAAAAATAAAATAAGAATGCTGACAAGATTGCCGCCAAGGTGGCGGTTTATTACAAAAAAATATAAGAAAATCGTCTCTGATACTGGCAAACTTCAGGGATTTGCATGCAAAATGCTTATTTTACTGATTCTTTAAATTACAAACATTATCGTTGTAACATCCCATTCATGCATCATTCAGAATGTAATATATTCAAGATGGCTTCCGGGATGGTAGCCAACAAGATTTACAAACCTGTGGGAGGGGACCCTACCAGATGGATTTGTAACAGACCAGATGCCTTTCCTGGTAGAGCAGCACTTTACAAACATGCGTATCTGAATAAATGAACCCAGCATGCATGTCTGATAGAGTTGCACTGCAAAAGCAGGCATATCTGAGAGTGGCGCCGGATCAGCAAACATGTCCGATGTAATGGCACCTCTGTAAAAGCAGCACTAAACTTGCAACCATTCTTCTTCTTCGACTAGTAAAATGTCGGTTGCAGTGGCGATTGACCAGCAGGCATGGCCTATAGTGAGGTACCACGCCAACCGGCATGGTCAGTAGTGAGGAACCACACCAACATGCATTCCTGATAATGAGGTTCCACACCAGAAGGTATCGCCTATAGTGATCATCACACCAGCAGAAATCGCTGATAATGAGGCACCACACCAGAAAACATGGCCTATAGTGAGGCACCACAATAGTAGGCATGGCTGATAATGAGGCACCATACCAGAAGGCATGGCCTATAGTGAGGCAACACACCAGCAGACATGGCTGATAATGAGGCACCACACCAGAAAACATGGCCTATAGTGAGGCACCACAATAGAAGGCATGGCTGATAATGAGGCACCATACCAGAAGGCATGGCCTATAGTGAGGCAACACACCAGCAGACATGGCTGATAATGAGGCACCACACCAGAAAACATGGCCTATAGTGAGGCACCACAATAGAAGGCATGGCTGATAATGAGGCACCATACCAGAAGGCATGGCCTATAGTGAGGCAACACACCAGCAGACATGGCTGATAGTGAGGCACCACACCAGAAGGCATGGGCTATTGTGAGGCACCACATCAGAAGGCATGGACTATAATGCGACACCACACCAACAGGCGTGGCTGATAGTGAGGCACCACGCCAGAAAGCATGGCCCTTAAAGAGGCACCACATCAGCAGGCACAGCTGATAGTGAGACACCACACCAGAAGGTATGGCAGATAGAGAAACACAACACCAGCCCACATGCAAGATTGAGTGGTAAACGATCGGCAGGCATGATTGAGTGGCAACAGTCCAGCATGCATCCATCTTGCAGCAACACTAAACAGCAGCGGTGTTTGAGGCAGTTAATACACTAGGCCAGCAGGCATATATGCTGCAGCTGCAACAGCTTAGCAACTCGCTACACGGAGTGACACTTGACCAGCAGGGATGTATTTTGCATCGACAATGTAGCAACATTCCTGTCTAATAAAGTTTCACAGTGTTAGTAAGCATGTCTGATTGAGGGGCATCGGTCGAGTAGCTTTTCTTTTTGATTTTCAATGGAACAGGATGCATGTCTGACTGAATGGTACCAAGTCTGCAGGCATATCGGTTGAAGCTTCATCAAACAGCAGCCATGTATTGCCACAGGTCATCACATCAGACATGCTTACAACCATTACACGTGTTCAATTATGTTGTACTGAACCGACACATATGCCTGTTTATGAGACTTGGGACCAGCAGTCATGTGTGTTATTTACATTGCACTAGCAATAATGTATGTTTCAATTGACACCGACTAACAGGAATGCTGGGTACTGTTGCACTTGATCAGCAGGCATGTTTAAGTTCCGCCCGGCCAGTGTGCATGTCTGTCCTAACTTGCACTAGACCACCAATCATTGTCACAGGGTCAGCAAACATATTTACCATAACGCATGTTTAATTATGTGGCACAGGACCAGCACACATTTCTGAAACCAGGCAGTTTTTTCTGTAACAGCTTCACAAGACTAGCAGGCCTGTTGCAGCACCCATGTCTTTAAACTTTGCTCTTAAACAGCAGGCATGTTTGTTACAGTTGCACACGACCACCTGACATGCCGGTTACAATTGCACTCTACCAGCATGCATGTCTATTAGAGTTGCATCTCACCAGCAGATATATTTTAATCAGTTGCAACTGACTTGCAAACACATCTGTAGTTGTGGGGGCTGAACCTGCAAGTATATCTGTTACACTTGCCTCAGACACACAGTTATGACCCTATGCTCGTACTTAACCAACGGGCTGGTAAGCACAATCGCACCAGACATGTATGTTACAGCTGCACATTGCCAGCAGCCATGTCTTTATAATTTGCTTACTGTCAGCATGCATGTCTGTTAAGGTTTTATCTTATAAACATTCATGTATATTTTATTTGCGTCATACCATGAGCCATGTCTTTCACAGTTGCACCTAACCACCAGTCATATCTGTTAAACTTGCACCTACAAACATGCACTACGGATATACTGTGATGATAGACTGTACTTTATAAGTAAATATTGTTTTCGCTTTTTTTTGGTAATTTTATCCATCCATCCATCCAAATTCCACTTTCCAGCTGATTTTTCCCGCATATTGATTTAAAAAGAGGTAGGTACACTGTCACAAAGTTTTCAGTGATATTGTCCGTTCAGTATATTCTGGCATTTATCTCTTCATTCTTTGACAGAGAGTTTACCCAAAGTAGGAAATTTTACGGGAATACTATGACATTATGGTTTTATCAGATCCGGCCAAAAGTGGTCTGGAAGATGGCGCATGGATTGATGGATACCAGAACAAAGACAAAAACAATACCAAATACGAAAAATAAGAGTCCGTTATTTTTCCGTACAGAGTATCATAGCAAAAACCATGTGATTCCCCACCATGTTATTACTGCCATCTTGGACGTCATCTTGAATATTTAACAATGCTGAAAACAACATGTCTGTCAAATTCTCCAAATACAACCGCTGTTGAAAACTATCAGAAAATAGTTATTAACTGCCATTTTGATTTCAGGTTTAATTTACGTTTTAAAATGGCGGCCATCTTGGACACCATCTTAAATATTTCAACCTTCTGACCAAACCAATGGTCCATTTTAATCGTTTGTATCATTAGGCCTCTAAACCTCCATAAAAAGTTAAAATTAAAATGCTTTTTATCGAGTTTGTTGGTCTGATAGGTCTTAGGAGCCTAACTGGTGGCCATCTTGGACGCCATCTTTAATATTTCAACCCTCGGAATCAAACCAAAGTTCCACTTTAATCATTTGTATCATTAAGCCTCTGATCATCCATAAAAAATCAAAATTAAAATGTTTTTTTAGCGAGTATGTTGGTCAAATAGCATTTAGGAGCCTAACTGGTGGCCATTTTGGACACCATCTTTAATACTGCAACCTTCTGAACCAAAACAATGTTCCAAATTAATTGTTTTTACCATATAGCCTCTAAACACCCATTAAAAGTCAAAATTAAAATCCTTTCTATCGAGTCCGTTGGTCAAATAGGTCTTATGAGCCTAACTGACGGCCATCTTGGACGCCATCTTTAATATTTCAAAACGCTCAGTGATGTCAGAGTGGCATCACTTGGATTCAACAAATACAATGCCTGGACTACAAGAATCAACAAAGAAAAAAACTTGAAAATCAAGTTCAAGGTCATTTTGGTTTTCTACCGGACTACTACTCTCTGTAGCTCTCTAGCCAACGAACGGCTTAAGTTGTATTAATGCAAAAATGGAAGGAGACATTTCTTGCATGCGTCCGTACGCACAGGCTCCCGTGCGTCTGTCTGTCTGTCCGTCTCTCTGTCCGCATGTATGGGTATGTCTGCATATATGCGCATGCGAGCGAGCGTGTGCACGTGCGTGCGAGTGTGTGTAGGTTTGCGTGTATGCATGTATGTATGAATGTATGTATGTATGTATGTATGTATGTATGTATGCATGCATGCATGCGCGTGCGTTCATGCGTGCTTGCGCGCGTGAATGCATGCTTACATACACACGCATACACACACATACATACATACATACATACATACATACATACATACATACATACATACATACATACATGCATACATTCATACATACATACATACATACATACATACATACATACATACAGACAGCAGACCGACGTTCGGGTGCGGTGGGCGCATGCATGCCGACACACTAGCTTTGATCTGAGCTAGATGTTAGAAGTATAGAAGTTCTTGAAGTAGTCACGGGCTTTAATATAATAATACATACACGTGTATTCACGCATGTACGCACACACAGACACAACCCCCACACACATACACTCACGCACATATGCGTGCGCTTACATACATACATACAGACAGACAGAAAAAACAGAGATACAGACAAGCATGCAGAAAACCTGACACGCATGCATACGTACATACATAAAGACAGACAGACAAATAGACAGACAGGTTTCTGTGCGAACGCACACACGAATGCGCAGACGTATGCACGCCAACAAACAAACATCGAAATTAGAAGTAAGAAATAATAAAAAAGTCACGAACGTTCAAATATACATACACATCAATGCACGTACACAGACAAACACACGCACGCATACACGCACGTACGCATGCGCGCGCATACGGAAATACAGACATACAAGAGGCAGACAGACGCACGGGTACCTGCGCGCTCAAACGCACGCAAGCATATGTACATTACACAAACAAACAAACTAACAAACATGCATGCATGCATACATACATACATACATACATACATACATACATACATACATACATACATACATACATACATACATACATACATACATACATACATACATACATACATACATACATACATACATACATACATACATACATACATACAGACAGACAGACAGGCAGGCAGGCAGACAGACAGACAGGCAGATTGACAGGTGAATGGGTTCTTTAACTCATTTATGCACGTTTGCATACGTACACACACGCACGGTCGCACACACAACCGCACGCACACACAAACATACATACATTTAGACAGACAGGCACACTGGTACCTGTGTACACTTATGCACGCTTGCGTACGTACATACGATAAAACATGCACGCACACACAGACACACACATTTTCGTGCCGACATGTCACAGTATTTGAGAGTCTTAACTGATGTCGCAGCTAACAATGTCTAGATAACCAGATGGTACATGCAAAGTGTCTCCCTTTGCAAAGTAGTATATGTAGCCTGTAATTGTGGCCATATTTAGGAGAATGAAACGTATACTGTGCACAATAAATTTAGCAATTGTTTTGTATGGGTGAGCCCCTCCACATCAGATCTCGAGTTTCATTTGCTGCCATGAAGATACCAGCGCCGATCATCTGACAAGATTTTCCATTTAGAAAAATACAGAATAACCAAACGTAGCGGCCGTGCTAACGTGACGTTTAATTCTAAGACTAGCGGGTAACGTGGGTATTTCAGATCATTGAGGGAAGCCGAAACCATTTTCAAACGATTGTTTGGTCACTAAAAACCAAAAAAGCAAAGCAGATTCTGCAATTTTTTGAACTTTCTCAGAGAAATAAAGGACCATGTTTTCACAATTTGACGTTTTAACTAAAGCTTTTACGTTATCGCCTTTAAACGGTGTTTCTAGTCGGGTTTTCTTGAACCACATTAACAAGTAAAATTGCTTGATGCCTTCCAACACATTCAGACAAATACTGTTGAATGAAACATCTTCACTACTACAGTGCACTAGCCGAAAGATAAAATCTAACGTCACCATTATCTCGTAAATGCGTCGCACCATTTTTCAGTAACTTAAGGTTTTAATCAACCATAAGATGAGTTAAATTGTAAGTCTATGATATCTTTGTAAGCTGATTCTCTGTTGAATTGAAATGCCAATTAACATTAGAAGTTTAATAAAATGATGACTACGTTTTAGCGTCATTGATGGCAGCTGATTTTTTCAGCATGAAATCTCTATCACATTTGTCACACAGTCAATAGTTTTTATAGGCGTATGATGCACGAGGAAGATGTTAGACCACTAAACGAAAACTCACATGCTTATCATTTTAGCATTACTTACAATGGGTGTGATTTTTGCATACTGACCACTTCTGCAATTCTTGCTCTCCCTAAAAGCCTATTTAAAGGATGGCGTCTGAAATTTCGTGGTTTCATTTGCCTAAGATCCTGTTCTCGTCATTGCAAATGAAACTGATCGGCACTACACAAAGATGAGCACAAAAAAGATGCGAAACATAGGAAATTGCTAAACTTATTGTGCATAGTATATTTATGAAAGATAAGTAAATCCAGAAAATACAATGAATCTGAATTTTCACCTACTTCGCAGCGAGCATTCAATGTCGGGACACCCTCGGCCCGCTAGCGAAACGCCATTGGATCGGGCCACAATCATCCCGCTAGCAAAAGCGCCATTTGACTGGCGTTTCGCTAGAAGTCCGAAGGTGTCACTTTACAGATGTTTACTGGATTGTTTGTGTTTGTACACGCATAGAAGGCTCTGATGAGACTGCGTATTAGTCATGTGATAAGTAAAAAATACTCAAATGGTATATTAAACCTACATGTACATGTAAAGAAGGTACATGTAATAATGTCTGGAGAAATTTCCGCAAATGTTTGTTTGGTTTGAGCCCAATCGGAGGGGAGTTTCTTACGTAAGTTTGGGGTAGGTTGTGAGTTCAATCCCACATCTGGCCACAAAGTTATGCAGAGACTGTTCTCTCCATAATGCTGATTCAAAAGCTTCTGACAAACAGATGTATACACCATATTTTGTTTCTTTGGTCAACCTTTATTTGAGATTTTTCAGAATAAATTTGTTTCCAGATATGATACTGACGTCAACTAAAATGAATCAAGACTGAGTTCACGGACAAGACAGTTTACAGACACACATTTGAAGACAGTTCACCGACAAGACAGTTCACAGACACTCATTTGAAGACAGTTCACCGACAGAATTGAAGACAGTTCACCAAAAAATTTAATATTGTTTTTATAATGAATGTCACATGTTTTACTATCATTTGGGATACTATTAAACACATGACTAATATAAAATTATTGAAGTTGAATGATTTCTGTGGCACTTCGATCTTTTTATTAGACATATCTATGCCTAATGCATATATCTATAGATCATTACAATATCTGTATTTACCGGATTGGTCCCAGTTGAAAAGAAAACAACAATAGTTTAGCTTCATGTAACATCAAAAGATCTGCCTATTATTTGTTAATCAAGCAAACAAAATTCGCCTTGTTAACCAACAATAATGCAAAGTCCATGATCCCACTGATGCGACACAGCAGTAACATTAATGTACTCTCTCATTAGTGAGAAGAAATAGTTATATCTATCTTCTATTCTGGCAGCAATTGCCATTGTTCTCTACCAAATGTATCTACTTTTGTTTGTACTTCAAATCACAAGTGATCCATAATTGGTTTAAACAATATTTTATTCAATAAATCACAAAACATGTTATGAAAGTACATAGTAGAAAGGTGTCACTTTACAGATGTTTACTGGATTGTTTGTGTTTGTACACGCATAGAAGGCTCTGATGAGACTGCGTATTAGTCATGTGATAAGTAAAAATACTCAAATGGTATATTAAACCTACATGTACATGCAAAGAAGGTACATGTAATAATGTCTGGAGAAATTTCCGCAAATGTTTGTTTGGTTTGAGCCCAATCGGAGGGGAGTTTCTTACGTAAGTTTGGGGTAGGTTGTGAGTTCAATCCCACATCTGGCCACAAATCCATAATTCGTCAAAATTAACAATTATTTTCCAGCCATAGGTCAGTTACATATAAAGCAGATGTGTCGGTGAACTGTCTTAAAAAGTGTCGATGAACTGTCTTCAATTCTGTCAGTGAACTGTCTTCAAAAACGTGTCGGTGAATTGTCTTGTCGGTGAACTGTCTTTTTCCCAACTAAAACGCCTCACTCATAAACGCTTTAGCGATGACATACAAAAATGAACAGCAACGTTCTGCTTATTTGTGTAGAAGCTGGGCGATGTTGGAAAATGACTTTGATTTGTTATGAAGGTAACGCGTTTTCAAATTGCAGTTTGTAGTTTTCTAGGCATCTCTAAAACATCAGAACAAGTTGACCACAAAAACAATACATTGTAAACCCCAAAACATTTTGATTTACAGTCGACATGGCTCGTTGGTAGACCGTTAGGTTGCTAGTTCGATACCCACCGTAGTCACCGTGAAGTGATCCAGTAGCCAGTAATAGGGATATTATAGAGAGTTATATGCAAAGTTCAGATGCGTAGCTTCGCAATTTTCGAGTGAAGACCATGGGGAGGTAGGTCTGGTTGTCCTGCCTACTGGATGTACCCCATCGGATTTGCGCTTTAAGGGCTTAAAAATGGTAATGTAGTGGGACCTGGTAACTAGTTATGTGGATACTATAGAGTTATATGCAAAGTTCAGGTGCGCAGCCTTGGATAATTCGTAGTGAAGTCCATGTGGAGGTTAGTCTGGGTGTCCTGCCTACTGCCTACTATTGGTGCTCCCGTTGGGAGTTGGCTTAAAGGTCTTAGAAATGGCGATGTAGTGGGACCTGATTGGATGCATATACTATAGAGTAATATGCAAAGTTCAGGTGCGAATCGTCCGAAATTTCGAGCATACAGGAGGTTGTGAAACCCATAGGGATTTAGGCCTGTGTATACCATTCTACGGGGATACTTAACATGCTTAAGAGGGCTATATGCACAGTTCTGTCGCGCAGCCTCACTGCATGTACATCGCCATTTCTAAGCCCTTAAAGCCCAACCCAGAGGATGTACACCTAGTAGGACGGACACAAAGGCATATCATCCCATGGGCTTCACTACCTCATGTATGCTCTAAATTCCCTGAACTTTGCATATAACTCTTTACAGTATATCCATCACTGGTTACCGGGCCAAACTACATAGTACATCGCCATTTCTAAAGGTATTCTATGCATCTATGCCCTTAAAGCCCAAGCCAACGCTGGTATACCTAGTAGGCCGAACACCCAGGCCTACCTCCCTATAGATTTCACTGGAATATTTCGAGGCTACGCACCTGAACTTTGCATATAACTCTCTAGAGTATCTCCATTACTGGTTACCGGGCCCCACAGCATCGCCAATTTAAGCCCCTAATAGCCCAACCTACTCTAGTAGACAGGACACACAGGCGGTTTGACTTTTGTGTTTGATATAAATTTGGAGTGTGCAGCCTGCAAATAAGTTATTCAATACCAAGATTTATTTGTATTTAGAATTACCCCCACCCCCATCCCCACACCTTTAAGTGTAATATATATAATTTTCTTCAATTCTACAGTTGCAACGTCTTTTTCCTCCTGTGATTGTATAAACAAACACATTAAAATTATCCATGACATGACGAACCAACAAAATGAGTGTGCGCCCACCGAAGACTGATCAACCTGAGTATCCACCCAGTCTGACCAGAGTCTTTGCTGTGCGCTCAGTGAGTAACTAAGGTCCAATCATTTCTTCATGCGAAGACTAGGCTGATTAGATCTGAGTCCTCTCGTAACGGACGGCGACATTGTTGGTTTTCTCAAGTCGTGGCTCATTAATCGAGTTCCACTTTTGATCTGTTTTGAGATTTTTTTTAAATCAGCGCTGCGACGTTTCGCATGCTGTACATATAAAAAAAACAATTCAACATTATGATACCGCCCCAGGGGTTTGGAGAAACGGGGGAAATTAACGAAACAAGAAAACAAATGCTATTTTTTTTTTTTAGGGGGACAGAGAAATAAAGACGAATCTGGGGAACAGTGGATATAATAAATTATGGAGGGCTGTGGGGGTAAAGACGAGCAATCCAATTTATTTAAGGGGAACAACGACACTGGTACCATAATATTCTTAATCAGTTTGCAAAGTAAGCCGACCCGTTCCGTTGACAAAGTGTTTGTCTGCAGGTCCAGAGATCACAACTCCTAATCTATGGTCATTAATCACCCGCCGCAAAGCTGAGAGGGGATTATAGGAATGCCCATTGCCTGTCCGTCAGTCTGTCCGCCCGTCCGTCCGAACGTAACACTTTCTTTTCCGCTCCATACCGCTTTCATTAATATTCAACTACTGAAGCAATGCCATCTTCGCAGACTCAGTTAAAGGTCATTGGATTTAGCCTTGAATTTTATATCCGCTCCATATCACTTGAACACTTTGAAAGATTTGCATTAAACTTTGGTCAAATGTTCATCTCTGGGAGATCGTGTGCAGAACCTATGGCTCAGTTACAAAGACTCAATATCAAGGCCACAAATGAAGGTCGTGTGATTAAGCCTTGAATTTCCTGTCCGCTCCATATCTCCTTTACCCAAAAGCTTTTCTTTACACTTTGGTCAGATATTGATCATCGTCCCGACATAACTGAAAACTTGTTGACTGCGACGTAAACAATTAACTCTAGTAACATAACTTGCGAATCGAAGAGATAGGTTTCAGAACACTAAGGATGTCATGAAAGTAGTACGTGAGTATGATCAGGCAATACCACATTCACAGACTGCAGACAAACCCATGGCATCCATGGTACCGCGAGGAAGAGTCACACAACAATCACGAGACACCAGGAAGACAAACCAAGCAAAGCAACCAGCTCTCTCTTCCCCATCAAGATGATTGCTAAACTAGAATGGACATAATGTAACGTGCAACAAAACATAGAACAATTACAGACTCCCACAATGGGAGTAACAATAAACAACAAGTCAACAACAACAGAACCACCGCCTTAGAACGGACAGCAGCCTAAGCCACCTGGGGGCATTTTACTGGTACCAAATCTTCGCCCTAGATTCTGCTGTTGTTGAAGTACAATAAATGTTTAGCTCGCATGGAAGCCTTCTAACTATTGCAATATATCATCATGGAGAAACACTCTAATCAAATTAACACACTATGATGAAACAAAGAAAAGGGCACACGACTCACAGATAGTCAGAGCTAAAACAAATCTCAAGTTGAGCCACGGTGGGCCCAGCTACAGATAAGCATCAGGCACCAACCAGCCGATTAAAGCCTGTCTTTTAAAGTGTGCCCTATAATCCAGAGAGAGAAACGTAAATCACCATCCCTGACGCATTGACGAACAATGTTTTACAAAGGGCACAATGTAGCAGTCTATTCAAAATTTGAATGTAGGATTGAGTTTGATATTCGATACTCGAGATTTATCTT
This sequence comes from Loripinus fragilis, assembly GCA_964019695.1. Taxonomy (NCBI): domain Eukaryota; kingdom Metazoa; phylum Mollusca; class Bivalvia; order Lucinida; family Lucinidae; genus Loripinus; species Loripinus fragilis. The sequence continues at coordinate 95,323,881 of OZ026514.1, forward strand.
TTTGAGATTTTAGATCTGAATGTTTGATTCAGTTTGATATATAAGAGGTTCGGAATAAAAAAAATAATCAAATGTTGAATTGAGTTATTCGATATTCGATATTCGACATTCAAAATTCGACCGTTGGATTTAGTTTAATATTTAAGATTCAAATAATTGGAATGTTGGATTCAGTTTGATATTTGATATTCGACATTCAAAATTTGAATGTGAGATTTAGTTTGATATTCGATATTCGACATTCGATTTGAATGTGAGATTGAGTTTGATATTCGATATTCGACATTCGATTTGAATGTTGGATTGAGTTTGATATTCGATATTCGACATTCGATTTGAATGTTGGATTGAGTTTGATATTCGATATTCGACATTCGATTTGAATGTTGGATTGAGTTTGTTATTCGATATTCGACATTCAAAATTTGAATGTGAGATTGAGTTTGATATTCGATATTCGACATTCAATTTAAATGTTGGATTGAGTTTGATATTCGATATTCGACATTCGATTTGAATGTTGGATTGAGTTTGATATTCGATATTCGACATACGATTTGAATGTTGGATTGATTTTGATATTCGATATTCAACATTCGATTTGAATGTTGGATTGAGTTTGATATTAGATATTCGACATTCGATTTGAATGTTGGATTGAGTTTGATATTAGATATTCGACATTCAAAATTTGAATGTGAGATTGAGTTTGATATTCAATATTCGACATTCGATTTGAATGTTGGATTAAGTTTGATATTCGATATTCGACATTTGATTTGAATGTTGGATTGAGTTTGATATTCGATATTCGACATTCGATTTGAATGTTGGATTTAGTTTGATATTCGATATCCGACATTCGATTTGAATGTTGGATTTAGTTTGATATTCGATATTCGACATTCAAAATTTGAATGTGAGATTGAGTTTGATATTCGATATTCGACATTCGGTTTGAATGTTGGATTTAGTTTGATATTCGATATTCGACATTCGATTTGAATGTTGGATTGAGTTTGATATTCGATATTCGACATTCGATTTGAATGTTGGATTGAGTTTGATATTCGATATTCGATATTCTATTTGAATGTTGGATTGAGTTTGATATTTGATATTCGGCATTCGATTTGAATGTTGGATTTAGTTTGATATTCGATATTCGACATTCAAAATTTGAAAGTGAGATTGAGTTTGATATTCGATATTCGACGTTCGATTTGAATGTTGGATTTAGTTTGATATTCAATATGCGACATTCAAAATTTGAATGTGAGATTGAGTTTGATATTCGACATTCGATTTGAATGTTGGATTTAGTTTCAGATTCGATATTCGACATTCGATTTGAATGTTGGATTGAGTTTGATATTCGACATTCCATTTGAATGTTGGATTGAGTTTGATATTCGAAATTCGACATTCGATTTGAATGTTGGATTGAGTTTGATATTCGATATTCGACATTCGATTTGAATGTTGGATTGAGTTTGATATTCGATATTCGACATTCGATTTGAATGTTGGATTGAGTTTGATATTTGATATTCCACATTCGATTTGAATGTTGGATTGAGTTTGATATTCGATATTCGACATTCGATTTAAATGTTGGATTGAGTTTGATATTCGATATTCGACATTCGATTTGAATGTTGGATTAAGTTTGATATCCGATATTCGACATTCAAAGTTTGAATGTGAGATTGAGTTTGATATTCGATATTCGACATTCGATTTGAATGTTGGATTTAGTTTGATATTCGATATTCGACATTCAAAATTTGAATGTGAGATTGAGTTTGATATTCGATATTCGACATTCGATTTGAATGTGAGATTGAGTTTGATATTCGATATTCGACATTCGATTTGAATGTTGGATTTAGTTTGATATTCGACATTCAAAGTTTGAATGTGAGATTGAGTTTGATATTCGATATTCGACATTCGATTTGAATGTTGGATTGAGTTTGATATTCGATATTCGACATTCGATTTGTATGTTGGATTGAGTTTGATATTCGATATTCGATTTGAATGTTGGATTTAGTTTGATATTCGATATTAGACATTCGATTTGAATGTTGGATTGAGTTTGATATTCGATATTCGACATTCGATTTGAATGTTGGATTGAGTTTCATATTCGATATTCGACATTCGATTTGAATGTTGGATTGAGTTTCATATTCGATATTTGACATTCAAAAATTTGAATGTGAGATTGAGTTTGATGTTCGATATTTGACATTCGATTTGAATGTTGGATTTAGTTTGACATTCGATATTCGACATTCGATTTGAATGTTGGATTGAGATTGATATTCGATATTCGACATTCGATTTGAATGTTGGATTGAGTTTGATATTCGATATTCGACATTCGATTTGAATGTTGGATTGAGTTTGATATTTGATATTTGACATTCGATTTGAATGTTGGATTTAGTTTGATATTCAATATTCGACATTCAAAATTGGAATGTGAGATTGAGTTTGATATTCAATATTCGACATTCGATTTGAATGTTGGATTTTTGTTGATATTTGATATTCGACATTCGATTTTAATGTTGGGTTGAGTTTGATATTCGATATTCGACATTCAAAATTTGAATGTGAGATTGAGTTTGATATTCAATATTCGACATTCGATTTGAATGTTGGATTTTTGTTGATATTCGATATTCGACATTCGATTTGAATGTTGGATTTAGTTTGATATTCGATATTCGACATTCGATTTGAATGTTGGATTGAGTTTGATATTCGATATTCGACATTCGATTTGAATGTTGGATTTAGTTTGATATTCGATATTCGACATTCGATTTGAATGTTGGATTGAGTCTGATATTCGATATTCGACATTCGATTTGAATGTTGGATTGAGTTTGATATTCGATATTCGACATTCGATTTGAATGTTGGATTTAGTTTGATATTCGATATTCGACATTCAAAATTTGAATGTGAGATTGAGTTTGATGTTCGATATTCGACCTTCGATTTGAATGTTGGATTTAGTTTGATATTCGATATTCGACATTCGATTTGAATGTTGGATTGAGTTTGATATTCGATATTCGACATTCGATTTGAATGTTGGATTGAGTTTGATATTTGATATTCGACATTCGATTTGAATGTTGGATTGAGTTTGATATTTGATATTCGACATTCGATTTGAATGTGAGATTGAGTTTGATGTTTGATATTCGACATTCGATTTGAATGTTGGATTTAGTTTGATAGTCGATATTCGACATTCGATTTGAATGTTGGATTGAGTTTGATATTCGACGTTCGATTTGAATGTTGGATTGAGTTTGATATTCGATATTCGACATTTGATTTGAATGTTGGATTGAGTTTGATATTCGATATTCGACATTCGATTTGAATGTTGGATTGAGTTTGATATTCGATATTCGACATTCAAAATTTGAATGTGAGATTGAGTTTGATATTCGATATTCGACATTCGATTTGAAGTTGGATTTAGTTTGATATTCGATATTCGACATTCGATTTGAATGTTGGATTGAGTTTGATATTCGATATTCGACATTCGATTTGAATGTTGGATTGAGTTTGATATTTGATATTCGACATTCGATTTGAATGTTGGATTGAGTTTGATATTCGATATTCGACATTCAAAATTTGAATGTGAGATTGAGTTTGATATTCAATATTCGACATTCGATTTGAATGTTGGATTGAGTTTGATATTCGATATTCGATATTCAAAATTTGAATGTGAGATTGAGTTTGTTATTCGATATTCGACATTCGATTTGAATGTTGGATTGAGTTTGATATTCGATATTCGACATTCGATTTGAATGTTGGATTGAGTTTGATATTCGATATTCGACATTCGATTTGAATGTTGGATCTAGTTTGATATTCGATATTCGACATTCGATTTGAATGTTGGATTGAGTTTGATATTCGATATTCGACATTCGATTTGAATGTTGGATTGAGTTTGATATTCGATATTCGACATTCGATTTTAATGTTGGATTTAGTTTGATATTCGATATTCGACATTCAAAATTTGAATGTTGAATGTTGAATATCGAACAATGATCCAATTTTTGATTGCTGAAAATTTTGTACTATAAGACAGTTTTTAGAAAATTGAATTATTGACGGAAGATCGACAGGTGGGTACCTTAAAAAAATTGTGAAAATTTAGTACTATCTCAAATTGCGCTAAGAAAATACTTTTTGGCAAAATTATTTATTACTCTTGCAAAAGAAGTGTTTCTCCACAATTTTAGGCAATTTTTCGAAAAATTGAATTTTTATCGAAAATTTGCTAGACACGGACCTTACAAAAGCAGTGAAAACTTTATACTATCTCAAAATGGCCTGAAAAAATATTTTTTACTGAATTATTTGTTCCCCTCATCAAAAGAAGTGTTTCTCCACAATTTAAGACAATTTTTAGATAATTGAATTTTTGACGGAAGATTGACAGGTGTGAACCTTACAAAAATAGTGAAAATTTTGTACTAGCTCAAATTGTGCTAAGAATTTTTTTTAGATTAATTATTTGATCCCCTCATCAAAAGAAGTGTTTCTCCACAATTTTAGGCATTTTTGGAAAAATGAATTTTGACAGAAATTCAACAGGCTCGGACATTACAAAATAGTGAAAATTAAGTACACTCTCAAATTATGCTAAGAACATATTTTTCGCATAAATTATTTGTTCGCCTCATCAAAAGTAGTGTTTCTCCAGAATTTTAGGCAAATTTTAGAAAATTTATTTTTTGAGTGAAATTTGACAGACGCAGACCTTACAAAATTAGTGAAAATTTAGTACTATCTCGAATTGTGCTAAGAAAATACGTGTTTCTCCACAGTTTTAGGCGATTTCTGGAAATTGAATTTTTGACAGAAATTCGACAGGCGCGGACATTTCAAAAATAGTGAAAATTTTGTATTAGCTCAATTGTGCTAAGAAAATATTTTTTGGATAAATAATTTGTTCCCCTCATCAAAAGAAGTGTTTCTCCACAATTTTGGGCAATTTTTGGAAAATTGAATTTTTTACAGAAATTCGACAGGCTTACCCTTACAGAAATAGAGAACATTTAGTAGTATCTCAAATTGTGCTAAGAAAATATTTTTGGCAAACATATTTGTTCCTCTCATCAAAAGAAGTGTTTCTCCACAATTTTAGGCACTTTTTGAAAAATTGAATTTTTGACGGAAGATCGACAGGCACGGACCTTACAAAAATAGTGAAAACTTAGTACTATCTCAAAATGGCTGAGAAAATATTTTTTGACTGAATTATTTGTTCCCCTCCTCTAAAGAAGTGTTTCTCCACAATTTAAGACAGTTTTTAGAAAATTGAATTTTTGGCGGAAGATGGACAGGTGAAAATAGTGAAAATTTTGTACTAACTTAAATTGTGCTAAGAAAATACTTTTTGGCTGAATTATTTATTCCACTCACCAAAGTAGTGTTTCTCTACAATTTTAGGCAATTTTTGGAAAATTGAAGTTTTGACAGAAATTAGACAGGCGCGGACCTTACTAAATTAGAGAAATTTTTGTACTATCTTAAATTGTGCTAGGAAAATACTTTATGGTTAAATTATTTATTCCACTCATCCAAAGAAAGATTTTTCCACTATTTTCGGCAATTTTTGGAAATATTTAATTTTTGACGGAAATTCGACAGGTGCAGACCTTACACAAATGATGAAAACTTTGTACTATCTCAAAATGTGTTGCAAAAATATTTTTTAGCAAAATGATTTGTCCCACTCATCAAAAGAAGTGTTTCTCCACAATTTTAGGCAATTTTTGAAAAATTGAATTTTTGACAGAAATTCAACAGGCGCAGACCTTAAAATATGATGAGAACTTTGTACTATCTCAAAATGGGCTGAGAAAATATTTTTGGGCAAATTTCTTTGTTCCACTCATCAAAAGAAGTGTTGCTTTACCATTTTTATGGCAATTTTAGGGAAATTGAACTTTTAACGGACATTCGACAGGCGCAGACCTTACAAAAATAGTGAAAATTTAGTACTATATGAATGTCGACTTTTTAATCTGAAAATGGGTCGTTTTCCGAGAAAAATAGTTATTTCCCAAATCATTTAAATGCCTGCTATAGATAAATTGTTCACTGTTTATATCATATGTAGTGGCCGAGTGGTCAAAGAGGCTTTCTTGTAATCCAACAGCCTTGAGCACAGTGGTTCAAATTCAGGCGTGACCAAAATGTTTTCTTCATATTTATTTCTTTTCTTTATCATTTCTCTGCCAATTTCAAAAAATGAATTAGAAAGCAAAATTTGATCGAAATATATGGTGTTGTTCAAGAGATATAAGCATTTTCAATAAATAATAAAAAAAAAACATCGACCAGTCAAACTGATGCTTGCCAAATATATCATAGAGTTTTGAGCCTGATGCTTTGGCTGTTTGTCGGACCCACCGGGGTTTACCTGTTGGATTTCTTTTGCTCCGGTATTTAGTTTAATTTACTGTTGAGTCCTTATCCTTGCTTTATCTCCTTGTTATATCTTGATTTATATGTTTTAGGAGATGATGCATTGATAAGTTAGGGGTCTTTCATGCAAACCAAATATCTATGTGTCTTGATCCACATCTGAATTAAGGGTGAGGTTGGCGCCGTTAACCCGGTTTAAGCCCTCCAGTAAAATATTTTACTGACCGTTCCAAGGCGGTACTTCTTTTGTGGATCTTTTATATTTTTGTTCTGTCTTGTGTTTGCTATGTCTTTGTGCGCGTCTGTTTATATGTGCTTTGTGGTCACCTGCTGGGAAAGGGCTGACCTCTTGGCTCTCGTTTGTGGTGTCTACTGTGAGTTTGTCACTTTCCCATTGGTATCCTGGGTCAGGTGTGGTACTTGATTGTATCGATTCCTGATCTTTGCACCCTTACTTACTTTTCACTTACTGACCACAACCGGCTGAAATTATGCTCAGCAAACCCTCATCGACCAAAAAAGGCGGCTACATTTGTACACAGGCCAGTGGTTAGATTATGTTGACATGCATTTGTATGCAAAGTTTGATAAAAATATACCATGTGGTTCAAGAGTTATGAGCATTTGTACTAACTGGTAACGGATTGACAGACGGATGGACTCACATAGTGATTATAATGCAGAATAAGGGATTTGCAATTTAATTTAATCAAATGCAGCCCAATCTGATCAGAATCTTCAATGTGAGTTATATGGTAACTAAAGACTCAAGTGGTTACTAAGGACTCATGTGGTAACTAAGGACTCAGGTGGTAACCAAGGACTCAAGTGGTAACTAAGGACTCAAGCTTTCTTCATGCTGACAGCGCGAGGATTCTTATCACACTGAGCTTATGTCTAGGCTTATCTGGGTCTTCTTGTGACACAAAGCCACATTGTTGGTTTGGCTATGTTGTTGTTCATTATAGGGATCAAACACACTTTTTAATGCATTAACGTTCGCAAGGTCCCGAGGGACCTGACGAACGTTATTGCACTGAAAAGATGTGTATGATCGCTCGTATTGCATAAAAAATATAATTTTGGCTTAATTTTGCTTCGATTTTTTTTGCATTATTTTGTTTTGATTTTAACGCAAGTCACGCAGAGAGTTTTTCTTTCAATATTCTCGATACAGGGCCTAATAGTTTGTTGAACAACACATGTGGTACCCGTTGTGGTGGCTCACACAATTTTCCGATTTGTTTAACTAATTCTAAAATATTTTCAGTCTTACTCTCCTATTCTAGTACCTTACTAAAAGTAAGTAAGGGCGCAAAGATCAGGAATCGATACAATCAAGTGCCACACCTGACCCAGGATACCAATGGGAAAGTGACAAACTCACATTTAGACACCACAAACGAGAGCCAAGAGGTCAACCCTTTCCCAGCTGGTGACCACAAAGCACACACAAACAGACGCGCACAAAGGCACAGCAAACACAAGACAGAAAAACATTAAAGATCCACAAAAGAAGTACCGTCCTGGAACGGTCAGTAAAATATTCTACTGGAGGGTCCAAACCGGTCTCACGGCGCCAACCCCACACTTGATTCAGATATGGATCAAGACACACAGACACTTGGTTTGCATGAAAGACCCCTAACTTATCAATGCATCATCTAATACATAATAAATCATGGTATAAAGCAAAGACAAGGACTCAATAGTAAATAAAGCTGAACACCGGAGCTAAAGAAATCCAACACGTAAACCCCGGTGCGTCCGACAAACAGCCAAAGCATCAGGCCCCTACCATCTCATCAATAGATAAGTCATTAAGTCGGAACCGTCATAGAGTCTGAAGTCCGACCCACCGGCGTGCAAGTAAAGAGGAAAGCAAAGTTGCCTACCGTGATTGGGTTGACCACCAAGCATGCAGTCTGTTGCAATACATCAATGTTATAGCCAATCTTTTTATAATGGGAAATTATTTTATGAACTGATTATAAGAGCCAACAATCTTCTTCACTTTAAACACCAAGTCACCATAGAAATTAGGTTTCAAAAGTCCTTGGCGCAAGAGAGATTCTTACACGGCTTACTTACACCAGTCGCCTATAATGTATGAATGTATGCAATAAGGATCACTGCATTGCTTACTTACACCAGTCGCCTATAATGTATGAATGTATGCAATAAGGATCACTGCATTGCTTACTTACACCAGTCGCCTATAATGTATGAATGTATGCAATAAGGATTACTGCATTGCTTACTTACACCAGTCGCCTACAATGTATGAATGTATGCAATAAGGATCACTGCATTATACTTACACCAGTCGCCTATAATGTATGAATATATGCAATAAGGATTACTGCATTGCTTTTTCATAGTACATGTATATGCATATTTCTATTGTAGTAAAATCGTTTTGGATGCGGTGATTGTCAAAGCACTCAAATAACGAAATGCAGTACCAGCAAACATGCATATATTGGTCCCATATGGGAGATTTATGTTGGGTTACCCAGATGGGTCTAGAACGTGTCTTAAAATGATATCAACATATTTATGTAGCCTTATGTTTTGTCTATAAAGTATGGCTGGCTTTGTATAAACTTCCACTATTTATTTCATTAGATGCGTGTATCATATTATCTAATACACGTATCATATTGTATTTACATGTGGCATCCCAGATGGGTCCCACATGGATTGTTAGCTTAGGTATACTTTGCTGCAGTGACTCTTATATCTTGACATATGCTTGACTATTTGCAGAGACCGGGGTAATTATGTGAGCAATTTACAAGGGGACTATAATTTACACAGCTGCCATTTGTTCTGACTTATTTTCGGGCCCTTATTTTTGTAGAATGTGCATCTTCAATATCGGAACAGACACTAAATGGGTACACGTCAACCATATAACAAACCACTTACGGTGCTCATATGCACTTTAAAAGGCGCAATATCGTTAGAAACTGAAATTTAATATCAATTAGGCTAAAATTTTAAATTTAGTTGCACAAAAGAAATTGATTTTGATGTCCAATCGGGTTATGGAGGCCCATTCCGGTCCGATCCATTCCGGTGCATTCTGGTCCATTGCTGTTATTATACGCACCGTATTTAGATGCCCCGCTTCATCAGTGATTGCTTTTGGCTAGACATATGGAGATCCCTTGGGCATAGAATTGCACAAAGCATTCCCTCACCGGTAGCTAAAACCTTTTTTCCTATTACGTACACCTGTAGTTTTCTCAAAATCGGCAGATTGATTCGGTGGCGCTGGTAAGACATAGTAGAAGTCACAAAAACCATGTTTCAACAGCGCGTGAATTACATTGTTAATAAATGGATTTGCTGCGGTTAAAACAAAGCTGATGATACCGTGTGGCACGGATTTTTATGCATAAATTGTCAATATCCTGCTGCATTATGACGTGAGAACATCAACAAAAAAATAAATAAATAAAAAATAAACGTATGGGTATTGCGCCAGAAAACAGGACTTTGTTGCACGTGAATAACAATTCTGCGAAGTCTTATAACAGGCAGCAGTTAAGAAAAATCACCACCTTAGGACGAATAACTTCACAATAACTGTCGCCTTAGAACATATAACACCACCATAACTGTCGCCTTAGAACAGAAAACACCTCCATAACTGTCGCCTTAGACCAGATAACACCATTATAACTGTCGCCTTAGAACAGATAACACCACCATAACCGTCGCTTTACAACAGATAACACCACCATAATAGCGTTCGCCCTAGACCTAATAACACCACCATAACTGTCGTCTAAGACTAAATAAAACCACCATTACTGTAGACTTAGAACAGATTACACCACCATAACTGTCGCTTTAGAACAAATAACACCACCATAACTGTCACCTTAGAACAGAAAACACCACCATAACTGTCGCATCTGAACAGATAACACCACCATAACTGTCGCCTTAAACCAGAAAACACCACCATAACTGTCACCTTAGAACAGAAAACACCACCATAACTGTCGCATCTGAACAGATAACACCACCATAACTGTCGCCTTAGACTTAAAACACCACCATAACTGTCGACTTAGAACAGATTACACCACCATAACTGTCGCCTTAGAACAGATAACACCACCATAATTGTCGCCTTAAATAAAATAAAAAACACCACCATAACTGTCGTCTTAGGGCAGATTACATCCCCATTACTATCGCCTTAGAACAGATAACACCACCATAACTGTCGCCCTAGAGAAAAGATAACACCGCCATAACTGTCGACTTAGAACAGATAGCACCGCCATAACTGTCGCCTCTGAACAGATAACACCACCAAAACTGTCGCCTAAGAACAGATAACACCACAATACCTGTCGCGTTAGAACACATAACACCACCATAACTGACGCTTTAAAACAGATGACGCCGCCATAGCTGTCGCCTTAGAACAGATAGCACCACCATAACTGTCGCCTAAGATCAGATAACCCCACAATACCTGTCGCGTTAGAACACATAACACCACAATAGCTGTCGCCTTAGAACAGATAACGCCACCATATCTGTTGCCATAGATTAGATAACACCACCATAATTGTCGAATTATAACAGATAGCACCACCATTACTGTCGCCTCTGAACAAATAAAACCACCAAAATTGCCCCTTAGAACAGATAACACCACCATAACTGTCGCCTTAGAACAGATAACACCACCATAATTGTCGACTTATAACAGATAGCACCACCATTACTGTCACCATTGAACAAATAACACCACCATAACTGTCGCCTTTAAAAAGGTAACAACTGTCGACTTAGAACAGATAACACCACCATAATTGTCGCCTTAGAACAGATAACACCACCATAATTGTCGACTTATAACAGATAGAACCACCATTACTGTCGCCTCTGAACAAATAACACCACAATAACTGTCGCCTTTAAAAAGGTAACAAATGTCGACTTAGAACAGATTGCAACACCATAACTGTCGCCTTAGAACAGAAAGCACCACCATAATTGTCACCTTAGAACAGATAACACCACCATAATTGTCGCCTTAGAACAGATAACACCACCATAACTGTCGACATAGAACAGATAGCACCACCATTACTGTCGCCTCTGAACAAATAACACCACCATAACTGTCGCCTTTAAAAAGGTAACAACTGTCGACTTAGAACAGATTGCAACACCATAACTGTCGCCTTAGAACAGAAAACACCACCATAATTGTCACCTCAGAAGAGATAACACCACCATAAATGTCGCCTTAGAACAGATAACACCACCATAACTGTCGACTTAGAACAGATAGCACCACCATTACTGTCGCCTCTGAACAAATAACACCACCATAACTGTCGCCTTGAACAAGATAACAACTGTCGACTAGGAACAGATTGCAACACCATAACTGTCGCCTTAGAACAGAAAGCACCACCATAATTGTCACCTTAGAACAAAAAACACCACCATAATTGTCGCCTTAGAACAGATAACACCACCATAACTGTCGACATAGAACAGATAGCACCACCATTACTGTCGCCTCTGAACAAATAACACCACCATAACTGTCGCCTTTAAAAAGGTAACAACTGTCGACTTAGAACAGGAAGCAACACCATAACTGTCGCATCTGAACAGATAACACCACCGTAACTGTCAACTTAAACAGATTACACCACAATAACTGTCGCTTTAGAACAGATAACGCCACCATTATTGTCACCATATAACAGATAACACCACCATAAATGTTGCCTTTGAACAGATAACACCACCATAACTGTCGCCCTAGAACAGATACCACCACAATAGCTGTCGACTTAGAACAGAAATCACCACCATAACTGTCGCCCTTGAACAGATAACACCACCATAGCTGTCACCTTAGAACAGATAACACCACCATAACTGTCGACTTAGAACAGATAACACCACCTTAACTGTCGCCTCTGAACAGATAATACCACATTAACTGTCGCTTTAGAACAGATAACACAACCTTAACTGTCTATTTAGAACAAATAACACCACCTTAACTGTCGCCTTAGAACAGATAACTTCACCTTAACTGTCGACTTAGAACAGATAACACTACCTTAACTGACATATCTGAACAGATAACACCATCATAACTGTCGCCTAATAACAGAAAACACTACCCTAACTGTCGCCTTAGAACAGATAACGCAACCAAAACTATCGACTTAGAAAAGATAACTCCACCATTACTGTCGACTTAGAACAGATAGCACCACCATAACTATCGCCTTAGAACAGATAACACCACCATAACTGTCGCCTTAGAACACATAACACCACCATAACTGTCAACTTAGATCAGATGACACCACTATAACTGTCCTCTTAGAACAGATAACACCACCATAACTGTCGACTAAGAACAGATAACACCACCATAACTGTCGACTTAGAACAGATAACACCACCATAACTGTCGACTAAGAACAGATAACACCACCATATCTGTCGCTATAGATTAGATAACACACCATAACTGTCGACTAAGAACAGATATCATCACCATAACTGTCGACTAAGAACAGATATCATCACCATAACTGTCGACTAAGAACTGATAACACCACTATATCTGTCGCTATAGAACAGATAACACACCATAACTGTCAACTTCGAACTCATATCACCACCATAACTGTCAACTTAGATCAGATGACGCCACTATAACTGTCCTCTTAGAACAGATAACACCACCATAACTGTCGCCTTAGAACACATAACACCACCATAACTGTCAACTAAGATCAGATGACACCACTATAACTGTCCTCTTAGAACATATAACACCACCATAACTGTCGACTATGAACAGATATCACCACCATAACTGTCGACTAAGAACTCAAAACAACACCATAACTGTCGCCTTATAACAGAAAACAACACCATAACTGTCGCCATAGAACAGATAACACCATCATAACTGCCGATTAAGGACTGATAACACCACCATAAATGTCGCCTTAGAACAGATAGCACCACCATAACTCTCGCATTTGAAAAGATAACATCACCATAACTGTCGCCTTAGAACAGACAACACCACCATAACTATCGACTAAGGACTGATAACACCACCAATACTGTCGACTAAGAACTGATAACACAACCATAATTCTCACCTCAGAACAGATTAAACCACCATAACTGTCGCTTTAGAACAGATAACACCACCATTACTCTCGACTAAGAACTGATATCACCACCATAACTATCGCCTTAGAACAGAGACACCACCATTAATGTTGCCTTAGAATAGATAACACTACCATAACTGTCGCCTTAGAACAGATATTACCACCATATCTGTCGCCTTAGACCAGAAAACACCACCATAACTGTCGACTTAGAACAGATTACACCATTATAACTGTCGCCTTAGAACAGATAACACCACCATAACTGTCGCCTTAGACCAGAAAACACAACTATAACTGTCGACTTAGATCAGATAACATCTCCATAACTGTCGCCTTAGACAAAACACCACCATTTTAACTGTCGACTTAGAAAAGATTACACCACCATAACTGTCGCCTTAGAACAGATCACACCACCATAACTGTCACCTTAGACCAGAAAACACCACCAAAATTGTCACCTCTGAACGGATAACACCATCATAACTGTCGCCTTAGAACAGATACCACCGGTATAACTGTCGAATTAGGACAGTGAGCACCACCATAACTGTCGCCTCTGAACAGATAAAAAACCATAACTGTCGCCATTCAACAGATAACACCACCATAACTTTCGACATACAACAGATAACCCCTACATAGCTGTCGACTTACAACATATAGCACCACCATAACTGTTGCCATAGAACAGGAAACACCACCATAGCTGTCGACTTAGAACCGATAGCACCACGAAAATTTTTGCCATAGAGCCGATAACACCACCATAACTGTCGCCTTAGAACAGATAACACCACCATAACTTTCACCGTAGAAGAGATAACGCCACCTTAACTGTCGCCTCTGAACAGATAATACCACCATAACTGCTGCCTTAGAACAGATAACACAACCTAAGCTGTCGATTTAGAAGAGATAACACCACCTTAACTGTCGCCTTAGAACAGATAACACCACCTGAACTGTCGACTAAGAACAGATAACACTGCCTTAACTGTCAACTCTGAACAGATTACACCACCATAACTGTATCCTTAGAACAGATAATGCCACAATAAATGTCGACTTAAAAAAGATAACACCAACGTTACTGTCGACTTAGAACAGATAGCACCACCATAACTGTCGACTTAGAACAGATAACACCACCATAATTGTCGCCTTAGAACAGATAACACCACCATACTTGTATCCTGAGAACAGATAGCACAACCATAACTGTGACCTTAGAACAGATAACACCACCATAACTGTCGCCTTAGAACACATAACACCACCATGACTGTCGACTTAGAACAAATAACACCACCATAAATGTCGACTTAGAACTGATAACACCATCATATATGTCGCTTTCGAACAGATAACATCATCATAACTGTCATTGAAGAACAAAAAAAGCCACCATAACTGTCGACTAAGAACAGATATCACCACCATAACTGTCGCCTTAGAACAGATAACACCACCATAAATGTCGCCATAGAACAGATAACACCACCATAACTGTCGAGTAAGGACTGATAACACCTTCATAACTGTCGCCTTAGAACAGATATTACCACCATAACTGTCGTCTTTGAACAGATAACACCACCATTTCTGTCGCTTTGAACAGACAAAACCACCATAACTGTCGACTTAAGACTGATAACACCACCAATTCTGTCGACTAAGAACTGATAACACAACCATAACTCTCGCCTTAGAAAAGATAACACCGCCATAATTGTCGCCTTAGAACAGATAACACCAACATTACTCTCGACTAAGAACTGATAACACAACCATTACTGTCGCCTTAGAACAGATAACACCACCATAAATGTAACCTTAGAACAGATGACCCCATCATGAATGTTGCCTTAGAACAGATAACACAACCATAACTGTCGCCTAAGAACAGATAACACCACCATAACTGTCGCCTTAGACCAGAAAACACCATTTTAACTGTCGACCTGGAACAGATTTCACCATTATAACTGTCGTCTTAGAACAGATAACACCATTATAACTGTCGCCTTAGAACAGAAAATACCACCATAACTGTCGCCTTAGACCAGAAAACACCACCAGAACTGTTGACTTAGAACAGATAACACCTTCATAACTGTCGCCTAAGACTAAATAACGCCACAATAACTGTCGACTTAAAACAGAAAACTACAATATGACTGTCGCCTTAGACCAGAAAAGACCACCATAAATGTCGACTTAGAATAGACAGCACCACCATAACTGTCGCCTCTGAACAGATAACACCATCATAATTGTCGACTTAGAACAGATAACGCCACCATAACTGTCGCTTTAGAACAGATAACACCACCAAAACTGTCGCCTTAGAACATACATGTATAACACCACCATAATGGTTGCCTTAGAACAGATGACACCACCATAACTGTCGCCTTAGAACAGACAACACCACCATAATTGTCGCCTCTGAACAGTTACCCATCATAACTGTCGCCTTATAACAGAAACCACCACCATTGCAGTCGAATTAATATAGATAGGACCACCCTAACTGTCGCCTCTGAACAGATAAAACCACCATAACTGTCGCCTTAGAACAGATAACACCACCATAACTTTCGACTTAGAACAGATAGCACCACCTTTACTGTCACCTCTGAACAAATAGCACCACCATAACTGTCGCCTTAGAACAGATAACACCACCTTTACTGTCACCTTTGAACAAATAACACCACCATAACTGTCGCCTTAGAACAGATAACAACACCATAACTGTCGCCTTAGAACAGATAACACCACCATAACTGTCGCCTTAGAACAGATAACACCACCATAACTGTCGCCTTAGAACAGATAACACTACGTAACCATTACTGTCACCTTAGAACGTATAACACCACCATAACTGTCGTCTTAGAACAGATAACACCAACATAACTGCTCCCTAAAAACAGATAACACCATCATAAATGTCGACTTAGAACAGATAACACCACCATAACTGTCATATAAGAACAGGTAACACCACCATATCTGTCGCCTTAGAACAGATAACACCACCATAAATATTGCCTTAGAACAGATGACACCACCATAACTGTCGCCTTGGAACAGATAGCACCACCATAACTGTCGACTGTGAACAGATAACACCACCATAATTATGGCCTTAGAACTGTTAACACCATCTTAACTGTCGCCTTAGAACAGATAACACCACCTTAACTGTCGAATTAGAACAGAAAGCACCACCATAACTGTCGCCTCTGAACAGATAATACAACCATATATGTCGCCTTAGAACAGATAACACCACAATAACCGTCCCCTTAGAACAGATAACAACACCAAAACTGTCGCCTTAGAACAGATAACAACACCAAAACTGTCGCCTTAGAACAGATAACAACACCATAACTGTCGCCTTAGAACAGATAACAACACCAAAACTGTCGCCTTAGAACAGATCACACCACCATAACTGCCGACTTAGAACAGATAACACCACCATAAATGTTGCCTTAGAACAGATAGCACCACCTTAACTCTTTCGCCCTAGAACAGATAGCACCACCTTAACTCTTTCGCCCTAGAACAGATAACACAACCTTAACTGTCGAGATAGTACAGATAGCACCACCATAACTGTCGCCTTTGAACAGATATGACCACCATAACTGTCGCCTCAGAACAGATACTACCACCATAACTGTCGCCTTTGAACAGATAAAACCACCATAACTGTCGCCTTTGAACAGATAACACCAGCATAACTGTCGCCTTAGAACAGATGACACCACCATAACTGTCGACTTAGAACAGATAGCACCACCATAGCTGTCGCCTAAGGACAGATAGCAGCTGAAGTCACCAAGTAGTTTAACTCTTTGGTATAATTGTGTCTTCTGCCTGCCGATAGCCTGTGCAGTTTGGACCAATATCGACCGGGCCTGGCATGGATCCAAACTGTTTGACACGCTGCCACTTTCCTGAAATATTTTTTTTGAAAAAAAAAATGATTGAAATACAGACAACATCACACAAAAAAAAACAGAAAGCAAAACCTTTTCTGTACCAGAGCCTGCATGCGCGGATCCAGAATGTTTTGTCAGAGGGGTTCCAACATTTTGGTTGATGAGCGGAGTAAGGATCGAAATACCACTATAAGCGGGCCATCATATGCCCGCCAGCGAAACGCCATTTAAATGGAGTTTCGCTGGCGTGCCGAGAATGGCCCAACATTGAATGCTGGCTTGGTAGCTTTGTGATTTAAAGGGGATCCAGCCCAGAGCCGCTAAGAAACCCTATATTTTTGTGATTTTCCGGGGGGGGGGGGGGGGGGGGGCGGCGGACCCCATGCCCCCCTCTGGATCTGCGCATGTTCTGCTCCTGGTCAGCGAATAGTTAATAACTAGTATGGATTAGATTAGTCCAGGGTCAAATATTACAAGTCTCCTTAAAGCCTTAGTTTAACCTATTTAAGCCGAATGGGATTTCCCACTGTTATCAATTGGACCAGTCCATTTCCGTTTTAAGGGTTGTTGGGTGGTATTTTACAATTTTATTCAAATTACAATAGAACATTCTGTAAGCAGACAGTGGAGACCCTGATCGGACGACGCGTTCTGTGGCGTCTGATCTGGGTCTGCACTGTTTGCCTCTGTCCAACAAAAAGGACGCTAGGCTTATAAGGGTTTAGGAAACGAAACAAAAAAGCACAAAAACCGTTTCAAATTTCTTAAACTCAACATAGTTGTATGTATTCTGTACACATCACCGAACCATGTGGAGGGAGCAATGCAATTTTGGGCCCTAGGCTCAAATATTACAATGCCCCCTTAAAGTTTAAGGACAACCTTAGTTAAATATTATTTCTTTAGGATATGAAAACTTATGTTTCAAACAAATTAAATCAAAATTGTTTCCTGTATTCTGTTGATCACAATGACATCTTAGACTACCTTACTGTCTAGAGCAATACATTTAAAATATCATGTTGAAATGTCATTACTTTACTGTCCTGCCAGTCATGAGTGACAGAGACGTCATATTTTGTTTACAAAATTATTAGGGACTTAAAATCGATAGATCGCTTGTGTATTAATCCTATCCGCAGGATAGGATTAATACACAAGTGATTTATCGATTCGCATTAGCTCAAGTGGAGTGTACAAGTTAATGTTTTACTTAACAATTTGACAAAACACTACGTCACTGTCACTCTTGGCTGGCATGACAGTAGTAAGTGTACTTAACTTTAAATTCAGGATTTAAAAAAGTTAAGTTCACTTATTCAGACTTAAATCTATCCCCAAATCTTCCACTGATCTATAGCTCTGAACAACTCATTGAAAGTCTTGCATTTTAGTGTTCTGTTTATACACAGCTAAATGACAGATAAACAATCGAACCTAAGCATGAAAAATAACTTAATTATGAACTGTCTTATAAGTTAGATTTCAGACTCCCTTGCTCACTGCAAGTAAAAGTTAATGTGTTTTCCAGACAAACGCTTCGGAGCTGATTTTTAGGTGAAATATTTTAGTCTGTATTGGCCGATTGGTTGCAGGATTGGAGGCCTTCTTATTACAAAAAGAAAGAGAGAAGCAGTAGCGTGACTTTCTCTGATTGCGGCGAGGATTGAAATTCATGTACGTAGTAAACGTGTCGTGATCACAACACTTGTACTTTCTATCACGTTAATCTTGCATGAACGTTTACCGAACCATAACATGTTTACGAAAGATCACATCTGGTTACGATCAGAGGTGCATCAAAAGCATGTACTTTAAAACCATCATTTTTTAAACCGCAACAATATTAACCCTTGTTAAAGCGCCAATCGCAACAATAATCGTCTGCTGAAATGTTTAAAAGCCTCTGTGGCAAACAGTGTGGACCCAGGTCAGACTATTCCTTTAGGTCCACGCTGTTTGCTTCTATACTTAATTCGCCAGTAATGTTAGGCAATTACTTGCAGCAGACGACTTCAGCAGATGACATTTTCAGATGCATTTTTTTCTTGGCGCTTTAAGGGTTAAAGTACAAAGCTGGTTTTAAAAGTAAAAAAAATAATGAAAAATAGTCGATACACGAAATAAAGGTACCTATCGCATACTTTAACTAGTAGACGCAGCTACCGAGTGAGAATATATGTCTAGTTTTTGGTCTGGTCAGCATATTTTATGCGAGCAGTCACTGCTGCGCTGTTGCATCATCCCCTGCATCTCGCCTAAAATTCTGCTATGCAAAGGATTTTTTGAGTCGCAGTCAGCCGCTCAATTATACGATACGTACTGTCGTGTCAACCAAGAGTGACAGTGACGTATGTTTTGCTTACAATTGCTAAGTAAAACATTAACTTTTACACATCACTTGAGCTAACGCGAATCGATAGATCACTTGTGTATTAATCCTATCCTGCGGATAGGATTAATACACAAGTGATCTATCGATTTTAAGTCCATGATGACTTTGTAAACAAATCATGACGTCACTGTCACTCTTGGCGGGCAGGACAGTATCTGCTGGTCACAAGTTCATCAGACAAGGATATATCACCTTTTTGTCGTTTTAATCCTTTGCCCACTGGGTAATTTTGCATGCTTTTTGTTGTCGGCTGCTTGTTTTTCAAAATCAACTTTATCGAAAAAATATTTCAGGAATACAATTATCAGAGTGTCAAACAATTTGGATCCAGCTCAGGCCCGACGTTGTGTCGGGCATGATCTGGGTCCAAACTGTTTTGAAAAAGTTATCAGCAGACGACAATATTAGGTACATGTATAGAGTTAATAAAATGACTAATTATGCTGACCGGATTTCACAAGAGAACGGTCCAATCAGATCGATTGAAAACATATACCCGTAAAAAATTAATTGCGGTCAGCAAAAAGATCCAATAAATTTGCCCCTTTATAATGCGGATACGGACACAAAAAAAGTATATAAATGATAGGCGGCGTTAGCCACAATCAAAAACATTTTGCGAACTGAAAATTGAGTCCTATTGGATAAACGTAAGTAATAAATGAAGTTTTCGATGTTTTAAATTTTCAGTAAAGTTTGAAAAATTGTTTTACACAACGCTTGAGCCTTCTCTCATTTCGCGAAATAAACGAATGAACAAAGTTAGGATGTAGATGAAGACTCAGACCGAATTGAGGACTTCTTTTCCCACAGGGCGTTTAAAGGAGTTTCCGCATATGCGATAAGTAAAAAAGCCCCTGATTTGCTGGCTCAATTCATGAAGGGAGTTTTCGAAACAGCCTGCATGAGAAGTGCGAGCTGCAAGAACACGCAGAAAGGATCAAACGAACTTAACGTGACTGAATTAGACTTCCTTAAGACGCGCAAACTTAGCAAATATCTGTTGCAGGTAATACAGTAACTTTAAACTTTTCGACTCTAAATATTGTAGTTACTTTGCTAACTTTGATTATTAAACTTTATAAAAGCGTGGGATACAACATGGATATCATGCGACTATCTGAGAGTCATGAGCCCTTTTTTGTTTCATCATAATGTTTTAATTTTATTTGATTGTTTCTCTGTGATGATACATTGCATTAATTAGGAAGCCTCCATGAGAGCTAAACAATTTATGTTTTAACAGCAACAGAATCTAGGGCGAACATTTAGCGCAAGTAGAATGCATTTTAGCCCCCCCCCCCCCACCCCCGATGGCTTAGGCTGCTGTCCGTTCTAAGGTGATGTATCTGTTGTTGTTGACCTATTGTTTAATGTACTTCCCATTGTTTGTGGGAGTTATGTGTTTGTCTTTGTTTTGTTGTACATTACTTTGTGTCCATTTTAGTTTTGCAATCATCTTGAAGAGGAGGAGAAAGCTGGTTGACTTGCTATTGTTGTCTTGCAGATGCATTATTATTAAAAATGTTATGTGGCTCTTCCTCACGGTGCCGTGAGTTGGTCTGCAGTATGTGTCTGTGGTATTTCCTGATCATACTCACTTACTTTTTGCAATGCTAGACTGTGTAGACGTATGACAACGACTGAAACAAATACTTTTGTATTTTTATTTAAAAAAGATCCTAAAATTTTCTTACTTAAATTATTAGGCCTACAAATTATTTTTGAATCATACTTTGCATATTTTCTTTCAGAGTAAATATTATGCGATTCGTACTAGCTGTTTGGACGCTGGCTTTCTTGACATGTAAGTCGCAATCTCTCTCTCTCTCTCTCTCTCTCTCTCTCTCTCTCTCTCTCTCTCTCTCTCTCTCTCTCTCTGTCATTTTGCTGTTACATGTAACACACCGGATAGGCGGCAATTGAAAACGGTAATACTATCGACGGAAGTAGACCAAATATATTGAGTTAGAAACAGATTTTTCGATTGCCATTTGTCGCCCAAAAACACTATTTATAGTGATTTTGATCCGCGTTTGTCGATTGTTCAAGAGCGTTTTCGACTGCCGCTATCTGGTGTGTGTAAGTCTGATATATTTGTTGATACTTCCTATGGTATACTGGTCCTAGCTTCATTGCATTGGGATCTACCTCGGCCAATTCACTGGAAATTGGTTTGATTCTACTCGGAACTACCTCGACCAATTCAATGGAAATCAGTTTGATCCCATTCGGAACTACCTCGACCAATTCTGTGGAAATTGGTTTGATTCCATTCGGAAATTCCTCGACCTATTCCGTGGAATCAGTCAGTCAAGAATTGGCCGAGGCAGCTCCGCATGACGTCATTGCTGACACGAAATAAAATGGAAAGGACGGGTTCTTCAAAATACGAGTAGAGAGAATCTAAATACTAAATTTAAAAAGGAAACATATATTCCGGTTTATTAAGTCTGTTCATGAGAACCAATGGAAAGTACAACTACTCCATAGTAAAATACAACACTGAGAACTGGCCCCGAGGTTATAAAATTTGAGTTCGTTCTCAAACTAAAAATAAAACGCAATGATTGGCTTCTTGCGGACACGTGTCCGCAAGTAGCCAATCATTGCGCTTTATTTTAAGTTTGAGACTGTACTCAGGTTCTATAGCCTCGAGGCCTGGACGCCCGTCGTATGTTCATAAAATTATAAGGATATATTAAAAATGACGCAGAGAAACAATTAAAAAAATATCCCATCAGGGTTGTCTTAACGGTCTGCTCTTAGAGGATTGAGAAATCAGTGATAACTATGTTCAAGTTTTAGAAGTTAATTACCTTGTCTATTTGAGACCAAGAGCTTGAATGCTTCGATTTTCATTTAAAAACATTGCTAAAACACGACAAAGAATGGTAAAACTACTTTTTTATGAGGCTGTATAAAACTAAGTGGATATATCAAAAGAACATATCAAATTGGCACGTATTATTTCAGAGATGAAAATAATTTCAAATTTTTCAATTTCCTGGTTAAAAATAGGTAAGTAGATTTCATCGCAATATGCAAATTATTTGTCCAAATAAACAGCATATTTTCTATAATATTGAATAATTGAAAAATAGGTCAATGCTTGATATAGATGGCTATCGCAAAAAAAAAAAGTTCAATTGGTGCGCAAGTAAGTTCTGCCTTTTATGCTGGTGTATCTCCAATTATGCAATTAAGCGTATGTGTAATGAAGATTGAACACATTAAGAAGTAATCGCCTAATGTTGTATCATACCATAAGAAGCTACACTTATTATTAAAAGGAAAAAACTCCCTGTGTCTGGCAGCAAGATATGTTCCCAGTTTAAAAAGGGACTCAACTGATGAGAAGCACTGTCCATCTCAGTTGTCTCCCCTATGATGTGCCTAACTATTTCAGCTTTCTTGCTAAGCCCTTGAATAAAGATATTTTTTAATAAATGATTGATTGGTTGATTTTTCCAGATGGAGCTGAAAGCCAGCTATGCAAGCCATTCCTTACTCATAGACGATACAGTAAGTATATAGTTTTCTTTTTAAACTCATGGTTGTTTTTATATTGGATAGAGTATTGCACGTGCAGATCCAGAAAAGGGGTCCAAAAGTGACGTTTTTATAATTTATGTTTTAGTTGATGAGAGGATCCAAATACCACTATAAGTGGGCCATTATCGACCCGCCAGCGAAACGCCATTGAAATGGCGTTTCACTGGCGGGCCGATGATGGCCAACCATTGAATGCTGGCTCGGTAGCTTTGTGATTTTTCAAGGGAACCGGTTCAGTATTGCTAAGAAACCTTATTTTTGTGATTTTTCAAGGGGGGGGGGGTCCGAACCCCTACCACCCTCCTCAGGATCCACGCATGTATTGCACACTGTCAAAATATGCGTACCTTAACGCCAAAAGGGGTGACATCTGAAGAAAGAATGAAAGTGCAATACTTCTAGGCTCTAGAAAGAGAGAGACCTGGTTGCTTTACTGCTGTCATGTGGCTGTAAGTTGTCAGTGACTCCTCGAGGTGTCGTGGGCTGGTCTGCATTGTGTGAGTGTGGCATTTCCTGGTCATTAGCTATGATGTCATCGGTGTACCCTGATTGTGCTTGACACCACTCTTATAAACTAAACTAGAAATTGGTACAACATTTGCACCTTCTCTCAATACGATAAATGCCCTATGAAGGTACAAGCCCTTAAGCATTACGGTCTTAGAGCTATTTTAGGCGGTCATTTTGAAAATGTGTGGCCATTTTGACTTTTTAGATAAAAGTATTCGGGTTTTTTTTTTTCATCTGAAAATATCATTTGCCATGATTTTTGCAAGATTATGCGATTGCATAACTAAAATATTACATAAATAGCAATAAACTGAGTGGACTGGCGGCCATCTTGGATGTCAAGGTGGAAATCGTCCTTTTCATAAACAGTATACTTTTGGCATCATTCGTGCCAAATTTGGTTCTTGCATCAATAAATGAAAGATTCTTCTGATATATTGGCTTAAGCAGCTGCACTACATTCTCACTTACTTTCTGCAGCAGAGCTGTCTGGTCTAAATCTGAGCTTAAAGCACATCATTTTTCTGATTGCAAATTTACATCATATTGTATTCTATTTCAGCTCCGGACTGCAGAAAGGCTTACGTAGAAAAACTCAAGTTCCTCCCAGGTGGCTGCCAAATCAATGTCGGTGCATGCAAACAGATCAGATGTGAGGCATCTGTGTACGACTCTAGGCAGGGCACATTTTGTCAACCGATCATGGAGGAAAGGAAGTTTGAGTGTGAGGATAAAGTGTTCGTGGAGAAGGTAGTCAGGGAGTGTACCTGCCTGCCGAAACGAACGGTCGAGGTTCGAGGTCGAGTAATAGAGCGCATCGGAAGCATGGGTATGTATTATGTACACGCGCCTGATAAAATGATCAAATAGGGTAAAGTCAGATAACTTCAGACATCAGGTAAATTCCGACATACATTTGCAAACAGTGGAAATCCAGATGAGACGGCTCCTTATGAGCCGTCTCATTAGAATTTTCACTGTTTGCTAAGTTAATTTAATTTTTATTCCAATAATTAAAATAGAAGACAAATGAGGTCACGGCCCGAAGTTACCTGGCTTTACCCTAAAGAATTGTGGTGTGTGGCAGGCAGGCTGGTGTTAGAAATGCAATCCCCAAAAGCAATAACATACTCGTAAAAAAATATGCTTCATCTGAGAGGATTCACAATGTTTGTGTATTTACCTGTGGGGATTTACAACATTTGTGAATGCTTGATTTAGTTAAACTGCAGGTGTTGGTAACAGCGCTAGTGTTGACACTTTTGATTGACATATTTATGTTTTAGGGAATTTTCCACCTGCTTGCTACCATTTCTAAAAGGTCAGTTGATTAGCCGGTCAATTCTGATGGGAATATTGCACGAACCAAATGAATAGATAATGTTAAGTTTGATTTTGATTGGCAGACTTTCGAAATTGCACAGTGGTTTTATATCTATACGGGATAGAATCTCGCATCAGTAAAGGACGCTTTATTCAGATTTTATAATATGATTGGCTGATGATGATGTCATTAGATGGCGCTGTCGTCAGCTTCTATCACATGACTTTATAGTGTATAAGGTGGATCCCAGACCCAAAGATTGAAGCCTGCTTTAGAACATTTCCAAAATTCAAACTAATAATGCCCCACACTTTTACTTAATACGAAACGTCGTAGGATAATGGCAGGATACAACCAGAACTCCTTCTTTGAAGCCTCAGTGGGTGCATAAAACTGGGCTTTTTGTGCGCGCTCAATATGCCTGAGGCAGGGGGCCGCACTAGGGGGACATTATAACCGAAAATAGTAGTAGAAAGAAGTAGATTTCAGAACTTGGAAACTTTGGGTCTGATGCGTTTCTAGATGTATTTTGTTGTGACTAAGAAATTTTAATAAATTATATGATTATAAAATTTGTTGCTGAAATTTCTGAATTCTAACAGAGGACTGAAAAACCTCTAATATCCGGGAAAACCTGGCTTTGTTGTATGTGAACAGCAAAAGCGAAGACCAGCATGCGCATATGCACAGTCTGATCAGCGCTTGCTGTTCATTCTGCGGTTAGTAAGATGACTAAGCTTGGTACATGCAAAACTTCAATATTCTAGCTAGTCCCTGTGACTGAGCAATTTGGTTTGAGCCTTACCTGGTCAGAAACCCAGACGACAGGTTTTCTCCCAACTATACCCATATGTTATTACCGTGCATTCCTGGTTTCCCTATTGCAGTCATGACATTCATGGGCGGATTCAGAGGGGGCTACAATGGGTCCAGACCCCCTCCCTGGAAAATCACAAGTGGCTATAGAAGGCTATAGGTTTTCCTAGAAATATTGGACCAGACCCCCTCGAGAAGCAATTGGACCCAAAGGTCCGATTGCTCCTCGAGGGAGGTTTGTACTGCCCTCCGTGAAATACGAACATGACAATAAATACGTTGACAGGAACCCCCACCACCTGACGGAATTTTCCGGATCCGCCCATGACATTTTTGATTCACTCTTTTTCAGTGTCTGGAATTGGATCTGCCTCTCTGTCTGTCGATGGCTACTATCGTGGAGTTCCCGTTGATGAGAGGGGATACTTCAGCTTTATTATCCCTTTCTGTCCCAGACAAATAGTTATCAGATCATCTGCGGAAGGATATGTTTCAACATTGAAGGTGCTAGATATTCCAGCTGACGCCCTTGAAATTGTAGAAAACGTTCAGGTTGTACTCTTTAAGCTTGCTGATCCAATTACTGTCGTAGTAGGAGAAGAAAACATTCTTGAAACAAGCGGTGAAGCAAGAATTGTAATTCCTGCTGGAACTACTTTTCTTGATGGAAACGCAAACGAGGTTGGGGGTAATGTCAACGCTATCTTGAACTTTATTGATCCTAGTAATGATAATTTTGATGATTCCCCTGGTCGTTTCATTACTGACAGACAGGAGGAATTGATGTCTTATGGGGTCCTCAACCTGCGTTTTCAAGACAATACTGGTAATTCTCTGACACCAGAGGGAGATATTCGCATTGCACTTGCAGACACAGAAGTTCAAGGTTACAAGTTATGGCTGCTTGATAACAATGGGCAGTGGAAGAAGAAAAAATCTGGACGGGTTATCAAGCACAGACAAGCGATTAGAAGACTTGCATCACGTAGCAGACGACAAGCTAGCCTTACTGATCTGGGCAGTTTTGGGACTGGCGACATTGGTCGATGGATAAATATTGACAAAGTACCCAATGGTGCCAAAAAGTGCTATGTTAAGACAAGAGTATTTAATGACATTTCATTCACAAGTGAGGTTAGCAATAATGGTGTTGACACATATCAACCTAAATTTCTCCTCAAAATAGGAAACGGTACACCTTTTTAAGGTTTGAATCTGTACAGACCACCAACGTTCTCTCCAGGCCAGACATGCTATGAAGTATGTTGTGGAGAACCCCCGAAGATTCAAGGAATTGTTTCAGTTTGGACTCAAGAAACAATAGGTAATGGGCAAAGCATTCCATTTCCCGCAATACCAATACAATTAGGAAACACCGCTTTACCACCATCGTTAAATACAGAGCTTGGGAATCGTAACTACCAGGTCAATCCAGATGAAACGGAGGTTAAATTAGACTTCGTGTCATCCTCTTCCGGACCACTTTATGAAGACAAAACAGATTGTGAAAATTCAGGACTGTCAGACAATTCGCTTTGGTTTGCTCGCAGGAAACCAGTTTTCATCAACACTGACTTTGGCAGTGATATATGCTACGCGAGAATTATTATATACCAACGGGGATACACTGGCTCGAACGCATTACTGGATCAGCTGCAAGCGACCAGTGTGTGGGGGATAAGTCCATTTTACTTCGCTGACACAGTAGTTCACAATAGTGAATTTGTCTACACCCCACAACGTGATTTCGCATGTGTCAGATACAGATGCAGCGAACCATCAGATCTTACTGATGTTTATCTTGACACCATTTTGACGAAAGACAATGTCACGTGTTCTGCTAGAGAATTTACAGCGCCTCTGCTAATTGCTGGTCCACCTGTTTATGGATACTATACTGGTACCGATGAAGGCGCTGTAAAAGAGGAGTGCTTTGCGGATACCAATCCAGAGAAAACTGTTGGATATGTGTCGTGTTATATCCGGCAGGGTGGATCGGGAGGAAGTGCTGGCAACCGCACACGGGCTTGAATGGTTACTTTTTAAGTTTTTAACAGCCGGAGCTGAGTAAAGCTGCTTGTGGTGTCGTTTCTGGTACAAGCCTTTAGTTAAGAGTGCGTACCAAAAATATGTTTCTTTTTTCTCAACCAAAACATGTTGTGGGTACTCAAAAGACCGTCTCATCGAGACGGTTCTTTTGAGAACCCAAAACATATGCTTAAAGGTATGAGCAAGAAAATAATTACACATTTACGCTGACATTTTTTGTCTATCTATACCTATGTAGTGTTGTTTTTTTTTTTTTTTTTTTTTTTTTTTTTGCAAAGGTTGACACAGAACAGGCTTTGAAACAGTTCAATAAAGGTTCAAACTGTATGCTGCAACTTAAAGACACATTTTAACCCTTTGAAGACCGTAAAGCCCTTAATGGGTACTTTGGTAAATATTGAAGACCCAGATCAGGGTCTGCACTGTTTGCTAAGACAAAATCGATATTGATAGAAAGAAATGCAACATTTTGGACAATTGAAAATTATAATCTGTGACACCTCATTGTATAGTAAGGACCTGACTTTATTGTATGCATAACATAACATAACATAAATTTTATTAGACTTAAGCATATACAGCTCATCGTCATATAACATATATACAATGCGTGAGTTACATGCTCTCGTGAGAGTGACGTTATATTATTACTCTCAACCCCCAAAATACACAAAGGTATATATAATACATGCACTCTATAAGTGCTTATCTCGTAATTATCATTCCACAAAGAACGTAGTTGAAATTGGTTGTAAAAGTGACCTGAATAGTTATGAATGAATTCCGCCTAACTTTAGATTGTTGGATTAATAGGTCAGCTGTTGTCACTTTGAAAGCTTGGACATTTTTTGGATTTCGTCCCAAACGGGGACAGGCATAACAACTCATTCAGAACGCCTCATCGGAGACGTTTAGAATGACTTTAGAATGACTTTATGGAAAATCATATTGATCTGAAAAGGGTTGAAGGGGGCAGAAACATGGAAAGCAAGTGATTTTAAAATGCCAGCGCTTTTAACCCTTATAAGTCTAGAGTCCTTTTTGTGGGACAGAGGCAAACAGTGCAGACCCAGATCAGACGCCACAGAAAGCGG
This sequence comes from Loripinus fragilis, assembly GCA_964019695.1. Lineage (NCBI taxonomy): Eukaryota > Metazoa > Mollusca > Bivalvia > Lucinida > Lucinidae > Loripinus > Loripinus fragilis. The sequence goes on from OZ026514.1 coordinate 95,353,277, forward strand.
CGTCTGATCAGGGTCTCAACTGTTTGCTTACAGAAAATTCTATTAAAATTTGAATAAAAGGAAAATTACCCCCCCCCCCCCCCAACATCCCTTTAAACGGAAATGGACTGATCCAAATGATAACGGTGTGACATTTTGTCGCATATCCGATCGAAATCGGACTTAGAATAAGAAAGTTAAATATAGCAATCTCAAAATCAAAATTCAGATTCTTTTAAAATAAGCAAATGAAGGCCGCCATATTGAATATTTAATCAACTTCCTGTAAATTTTGAAAAGCCTATAAAATCCCCAACGTCATTGCAAACTGTCCACATTTTTTTCAAAATAAATATTTTCAACAGATGAATCAATAAAAATGCAAACATTCGTGAGAGTTCGACCCCCACGGATGTCAAAAAGTCAAAATGAATAGAAGGAATCTAATTACTCTGTTTATGAGGACCTGAAAGGGGAATCCCAGTATCCCATATCCCTTAGTTTATTTGAAAAATAAATCTAACTAATTTTAAAACAAATTCGTAAAACATGTATATGCAAATACGAGTACTAAGTGACCTGAATCAAAAACTTATTCCAAGTTTCAGGGGTTCATATTGGCAGTCATATTTTTTGCTTCTTTATTTATTTTTTACTTTATATGTTTATTCATTAACTTATTTCTATTTATTTTTATAATTTTGAATTTATCTATTTTTATTTATTTATTCATTTATTTATTTTTTTATTATTTATTTTTTATTTATTTATTTACTTTTATGTTTATGTATTTTTTTTTATTAATTACTTACAATTTTCTAGTTTATATTGCTATCATCCTGTTTTGATCATAACTTGTATTCTTAATCAGATTGTATATATTAAGCAATGTTTATAAGCTATATTCTGTATGTATACAATGCAGGGGAAGGGTCGTAACTAATGTTGTGAGAACTTGTGACCCAACCCCATTGCTGCATCATATTTGGCAATGAAATATGTTTAAACTATTTGAAAAAAATCCCATATCCCTAAAATAAATATGGCAAATATCCCCAAAATTCAGAAAGCATTGTATCTCCATATCCCTCAAACTGATCCAAGTATCCCGTGTTCCTTTAAATATAATTTACAAAAAAATCCCGCATCCCAATTAAGTTTTTGGCCAAAATCCCTGTATCTCTAAAAACCCTTCCAGGGCCTCGTTTATGCATATTTAATAAAAATGGCTGCCCTTCACAGCTTTCAATTTTCTCTATAAAATCATCTGCAACTTTCTTATTTTTTCATTCGAATTTGATTGGGTTTGCGGCAGATAATAAGGTCTTGCATTAAAGATTCACTTGCGTTCAATGTTATGGTCCTTTATCACACTGGTAAATGTATACGTCGATTTGGTGGTATTTACGCGTATTGCCGGTACTTCATAGACCGGAAGTGGTAGATAATGGTGTTTATACCGTATAGAAAAACATGCCGTATGCCTAAAGGACTATAGATTTGAATCATTTTTAAGTATTCAGTGTGTGCATGGGGATTTATGTAAGCACTAAGGAATAGATTCGAGTACCGATCATCCAGATCGGTACTCGAATCTATTCCTGAATGCTTACATAAATCCCCATGTGCATGCCGAATACTTAAAAATGATCTAATTCTATAGTCCTTTAGGCATATGACATGTTTTTCTATTTAGTATTAACACCAATATCTACCACTTCCGGTCTATGAAGTACCGGCAATACGCGTAAATACCACCAAATCGACGTATACATTTACCAGTGTGTTTATGCAGCAGAGCTGACACAGTTGCTGCTATTCTCGGACTTTTTTTCTGGCGGTGAAAGGTTTAAGGAAAACTTGAAAACTACGGCAATGTGTAGGCAATTATGTTTACTGTCTCTGACTTATCAACATTACCTGTTACTGCCAAGAAACTACAGACATTGTTTTTTCTTCACTTTTTAGCATAAGCATGGTATGGCATTTGCTTCAGATATATACTGAAAGACCTTAGAAACGCAACACTAACGTCCCTTGTCTTTAGTTAAAAGTGCGTTACAGAAAAATAACTTTCTTATTTCCAAACCAAAACATATGTTGTTGGTACTCAAAAGAATCGTCTCTATGAGACGGTTCTTTTGTGCACCCAAAACATATGCGTAATATTATGTTTAAAAAAATAGTTACAATTTTACGCTGAAAGTTTTATTTATCAAAACCGATATATGAGTCGTATATCTTCAAAAGACAGTTAGTTAAAACTTTTATTTCATTTTTGTATTACATCGTGTGTACGTACAATACAATATGTTCACACAGAGATCATTTCGAAATACAAAAAGGCATTCAGAAGAAAGTATATTGACGTTTGAAAGTCTGTTTCCCAGAAGACAGTTGAATGTAAACTTTAATTGCCTCAGTGTGTCATTATGACTGAGCTGGTACTGAAACATTTCTTAAGTAACGGACATTTTTGTCATCGAATGAAACGGTACTAACGTATAAGCGACAAATAAGCAAACGAGCTGCATTGCAGGCTTGCTACTCATTATGAGATGAATTCCTCTATGGCAACCGAATCGATGACCCACATTTGATGTTTCTCGTCACGGTTTCTGGATTTAAAAAGAAGTCGGGAATCTTTCACTGATTACATTTCGCCATATGAAGCAGTTGATCTCTGCCTCGTATGTTTCATCTTAGTGCTTTAAATCCATTTTAAGTGAACAAGTTTTGCACGTGTTGCTAACAAACATACAATCAAAAAGTTTGTTTGGCATTCTTTTTCGAGATTTAAATTTAAGATGCTATCCAAGTGTTGCATTTTAAAGTCCATCAGTATATATTTGCATGCGGGTGAAATCGTGACGAGTATTGGGTTGCGGGTGGGTGTGTTCAAATCATTGCATGTTGGGCTTTTGGTGTCGTCTCCTTACATTTTTTAAGTATACTTTTTCAAAAATTATTCCAAGAACACAATTGGAGTGTCAATAATTTTGAATTCAGATCAGAACCGACGTTTTGTCATCCTGATCTTGGTCCAAACTACAAATGCACTGGTTATAATCAGACGTCAAAAGTCGCCACTAGTTAGCCAGCCATTCGTTAGATCACGAGAACAGAGCGAATGGTGGACTGTGTGTGAAATTTACCTGTATTTGCCATGTGTCTTTCGAAAACATAAACAATGCATTATTTTTTATTTTCACATATTATGGATTTTGTGTCATAAACACTACATTTTATTATATATTTCTTTAGTTTTCCTTTAATCAATTTCAGATCATAAACACCCCGGATAGGCGGCAATTGTAAACGTTAATACTATCGACGAACGTAGATTAAAAGAAAATCCTCGTTAGAAATAGAGTTTTCTATTGCCATTTGCCACCCAACTGGCGACAAATGGCAATCGAAAACACTGTTTCTAGCGATTTTTGATCCTTGTTCGTGGATTTTTAAGAGCGTTTTTTGATTTCCGCTTTCTCGGTGTGATAAAGTTATTCCACTTATGCCTAGTCTCCCATAAATTCATAATGGCATATCCGCAATTGGGTCCATATCACAACATCTCAACGGGTACTGCTCTGTTTCTTATCGTAGTAGCCTTTTGTGTTATAGCTTGAGAAGTGACATATTTCACTATTAACTAGAAATTGTGTTTATGAAACACTATGCCCCTAACCATTAGCTTGTCGATAAGGAGGATCTCACTACCATCCTTTTCACCAGGTAATCTACTCACCAACCTCTATCAGCTGACCAAATCTGAGGCTACTAGCTGTAATAGTTTTCGAGATACCTTTATTACAAAATTTTGATGTCCAAATTTGCAAAGGGCAATTACTCGAAAATGCAAAGAGCAATAACTCGAAAAAATAAATAACTTTCTTTGTAATTTTCACCAGGTAATTTACTCATTATCCTCTATCAGCTGTCTAAGTTTGAAGCTCATAGCGGTAATAGTTTTTGAGAAATCAAGTTTCTATGTCCAAATTGCCAAAGGGCAATAACTAAAAAAAAAAAAACTTTTTTCACTAGGTAATTTACTCATTATCCTCTATCAGCCGACCAAGTTTGAAGCTCCTAGCTGTGATAGTTTTTGAGATATCTTTATTACAAAATTGCATTTTGACACTTTAAAAGGGGCATAACTCCACAAAGGTAGATACTCCAGAATTAAAACAAAATACGGGTCAGTTATTTTTTATGAGGAATCCATCATAGTCTATGAAATTTCAAAACCCTATCTTGAAATGTGTTCGGACGGACGGACGGACGGACGGATGGACAAGCCAAAAGCAATATGCCCTTTCAACTTTTCCAAAGTTGGGGGCATAATGATATGATTATTTGTCTGTCTGTGTAAAGCTAATCGGTTTTTTTTTTCTTTGTTGCCTTTCTTGTAATTTTCTGCTTCTTTTTGGTTCATGGAAACACTCAATGGTATATCATAAGCAGAAAAATTTACTGTGTTGCCATGGTAAGAAAAATCTGCTGAATATGCGTAAACAACACTTCCTGGCGATCTCGTTGTTTGTGCGTATTCAGCCAAGCTTTCGTGACAAATTTTTCATATTATGGAAACACAATGTATAACATTTTTACACGACTTTCCATGAATTCGTAAGCATTGATATTGAAATTGAAAGACAAATGCTCATTTGAAAGCTCCAATAGTTTAAAGGTACGACCGTGAGAAATGATCAGGAAATACCAACGTCACTAACAGCAGCACAACGCTTTGCGAAAAGACATAGAACACTTACAGACACAATATATCATGAAGACAGTTAAAGTAAAGCATCCAGCTCTCTCTTCCATCAAGACCAGTGCAAAACTAGAAGGACACAAAGTACTGAATATAAAAACAAGGACCAAACACAGAGCCCCCACAATGGGAGCAACAATAAACAATGAATTAACAACAACAGAACCATCGGCAGCCTAAGCCATTAGTGGGATGGTGGTGTTGGGGGGGGGGATAGGGGGGTGATGGAGTAAATTTCGCACAGGCTTCATATTTTGTACATTTGGCGCAAATGTGATGCTGCATAGCAGAACCATTACACGTACAAGTATTTCAAACAAACTATTTTTAACATTTTAACAGCTGAATGGTATTGGATACGTAAATCCGTGTGCTTCCTTTTCACACTTGTAAAGTAGGCAAGATTGCATAATGACTGGGTCGGTATAAGGGCTGATAACAATTGCTAAATCGCTAACCCATATAAAGGATACCAGCTATTTAGCAATCTTTGAAACGGTATTTTTATTGTAGAAAAATCACTATTTGGCGTGAAAATCGGCCCGCAGTTTGAGGCCATATCAACCTATATACCAGATCACTATTTGGCGTGAAACACGGCCCGCAGTTTAAACATTTCCGACAATCTTTACATTGAGCTTTGCTGCAAAGGACACCCAGAAGCACAAGCCTTACAACAACGTTGTGCTACACCGATGCGACGTCATTACGTCTCTCTGTCCGTCCGTCCGTTTGCTGTAAGCGAAAATGATTATAACTCTTAGTCACTTGATATATTTTGATAAAATTTTACATACGTATACATGCCAACTTACAACTGGCGTGCGTAAAAGCCTAATTTCAGTCTGGTCAAAAGTGGTCAGTTAGTGAAAATGCTCATAACTCTTAAACCACATGGTATATTTTGATCATTTGCCAACTTATTTAATTTAACTTTGTCCAGCCACTGGTATGCAAAACAGTCACGAGGCTGCTGGTATGCAAATCGAAGTTATCAATAACAACAATATTTCAAAGGCTTGGTATCGAAATTTTACACGACAAGCAGGTGTATACTGTCCTGCCAGCCAAGAGTGAGAGTGACGTCATGTTTTGTTTACGAGGGTCAGTCAAAACAACTGAGCCCTACTTCATAACATTTTAGTTTGGTATTGTAGACAACAAATGTGATTATGTTCTATAAGTATAAATGTCATAAATCTTTTAACCCTAAGGAATTAACCTAGTGAAGCTTCTATCATCGTTGCTAGGCAACTGAAGATCGTCAATCAGATCGATGCGTTCACGATCTCAGCCACCGGGAATATACATGTCTTTAAAAAAACTTGTGTGCTTGATAGTTTTTTTGTGAAAGACCCGTTTGACATTTATCTGAATAACATCTATCATATAGCCTTTTCATTACACTAAGTTTGTTAATGTTTAGGTGAGCATTGATTGTATGCGTTGCCTAGCAACAAAACAGGCCAAAATTCCACAAATTTTCAAATACATGTGAATTGTGTTGCAATGGAAACAATATTGTGCATTCAAATCAAGGAACATAATACGTTTGAGGATTGGTTTGTGTATGCACTACTCTTAAAGCATTATTAGGTTAATATTTTATGTTTTTTATTAAAATTGTGTAAATACGAATGTGGGTGGATTGAATTAAAGGACTTCAGATGTGATAAAATTTGATAAATTCTAAAATCAAACTACCACAGCATCTATAATTTGGGGTAAGTTGGTTTCTGTTCATTGACACTGAATAGGTACATGTTAAATATATCAGAGGACAGTGAATACAGCCTTGCTTTAACATTACTGTTTCCATAGCAACGCTTAGTTTTATATGTATCACAGCGTGAACGCATTCCTTTGACAGGTTGTATTCTGTTGCCTAGCAACCGTTAAAAACAGCCCACCAGCAGAAATAAATTAGGTGATTAAATAGATGACATATAACTACAATGAAATATCATCTAAATATATGTCCATTATACTCGATTCAAATGCTATGAGGAAGGGCTCAGTTTTTTTTACTGACCCTCGTACAAGTTATCAAGGACTTAGAATCGATAGATCATTTGTGTATTAATCCTATCCGCAGGATAGGATTAATACACAGGTGATCTATCGATTCGCATAAGCTCAAGTTGAGTGTACAAGTAAATATTTTACTTAACAATTGTAAACAAAACACGACGTCACTGTCACTCTTGGCTGGCAGCACAGTAGTACAATCACGGAGTGAATCCCATTTGTTCGTCCAAGTTGCTTTCCACACATTCCTTCTGGTACCGGATATTGGTTGATCTACGTTCATCGCGGGCCGTGCACATTACAGTCAGTTGATTGAAAGTCTAATCACACCCACATATGTGTACCACTCTATGCAGTGCGATAAAAAGTCCAGCGGCATGATAAAAATCCAGCGACCATTCCGCGAAAATGCACGCGACGTAAGCAAGTCAAGTGAGTTTATTTTATCTATTTTTTGTTATACTGTAGAGACATCGATGGCAAACTGTTCAGCATTATTGAAAGAACAACTGGGTGTATTTGGTTCCCTTGAAACAATTCTGCTCGGAAAATAGCAGTCGATCAAAGGTGACAAAACTGCATTCTTTCGATCATCACTGTTAAAATGTCTCTCAAAAACACATTTCTCCATAAGATACATGTATTACCTTTTTGTTTGTGGCAGAAAAGAAGCTAAGTATACCTAGCAAACGTCTTACCGCAGAAATCGTTCAGTGCATTGTTTTTGATTAGAAACGCAATGAGCCCTTGAATGACATTGGGGTATGGCTTTGAGGATAAAATGACCAGCCGCATCCATTTTTCGATGATAAATGATGACGACGTTATAAGTGGCGAAATTCGTTCGCTGTGCTATTTATCATCTAAATAGGTGTGCAGCTGGTCATTTTAACTTCAAAACCATACCCCAGTGTCTTTCAATAGTTGCGTCACTTCCAGATAGCGAATAACAAAGGCGCTGATCAGACTGGGCAACAAGCGCAGGCTGGCCTGCACTTTTGTTTTTGGCATACATTTTTAAAATATCAAAATTTTGCATGGATGCAGTTTGACTATAGTACTTTAGAGATAGCGAATAACTAAAGCGTTGACTAGACTGCGCGACAAGCGCAGGTTGGTCTGCATCTTTGTTTTAGCATATTCCCGTGCCAAGTCCCATCTATCATAGTGTACAATAAATATTTTGCTGAAAAAGCAAACAACTATTGTCCTGCCAACCAAGAGTGACAGTGACGTAATGCGTGTACACTTCACTTGAGCTAAGACGAACCGATAGATTACTTGTGTATTAATTCCAACTGCATCAAAGCAATATTTGATATTTTAAAATTGTACGCAAACAACAAAGGCGCAGACCAGCCAGCACACTTGGCGTGCAGTCTGATCAGCGCCTTTGTTATTATTCGCTATAGTCCAACTGCATCATGCAAAAGTTTGATATTTAAGCTAGACTCTGTTGCTGGGAAGACCGGTTTGAGTCTGACTTGGTCGGGCGGGGCGTGATAGGTAAATTTCGCGTCGAGGCCTGAACAATCTAGAGCAATGCATCTACATGTTAGGAATCCATCGTTTGTGAATGTCAGTTACCATGTGTCTTTCAAAAAAGATTCGTACCAGCACAAGAGATTTTGACACTTATTGCATATGCGCAATAACGCCTCCTTTAATTGTTCATCTAATTATACTCTGAACCTTATTCTACATACATACGTTGTATACATGTATGCTGCGAAAGATCTGGCGAGTCTGCGCATTTGTACAGGCTCGCCTGAGCGTTCGTTGCTCGATAAAGCAATATGTAACACAATCGCATGTGCATGTATGTTTTTAGCAATTATAGTTTTACATTTTTTTTATATTATAAAATTAAACACTTTATATTTATATTTCTTTCTTGTTTCTTTCGAAAGTTCCCGATTTATGCCCCCTCCCCATGAGTAGGAAAAAAGCAAATACCCATCACTGCTCTGCGCCTAGTCAGGATACAGTGGCGGGCCACCATCGGCCAATCAGCGAAACGCAATTCTTATGGCGTTTTGCTTAGAATGGCGTTTCATTGGTGGGCCAATAGTGGCCCGCTTTTTGGTGTTTACTGGGCGTTCTGCTAGATCTCATTCTGCTGAACCCTATCATACTGGAGTTGATATGCTACACTCCTCCCTAAGTTGTATCTAATTAACTTACAGGATAGGGAGCGCAGTGGCTCAGTGGTAGAGTGCTTGACTCGAGACCGAAGGGCCGCGGACTCGAGACCGAAGGGCCGCGGGTTCGAGCCTCACCGTCGTCACTGCGTTGTGGTCCTTGAGCAAGACACATTTATCCTAGCTAAGTACTGGTTCAACCCAGGAAGAACCGTCCCTATATAACTGAAAGACTGTTGATGGGACGTAAAGAATCAAATCAAACAAACAAAACTTACAGGATTTCAATGTTTATCATGCACATAATTATGAGCCGCGACATGTGATTTCCAACAATGTGGTATTTTGACAAGTGTAGACTCAGACGAGCCTGTGCAGTCTACTTTTAAGCTTAGAAACTCCAAATGCTGTTCGGTCAGTTGCTTAATATTCATAGAATATTCAAGCGACTAGCAAAGGCTCTGATCAGACTGTGCGTATGGAAATCTCATGTCGCGGCTCATATGTATTTACAAGCAGAAGTAAAAAATACTGTGGATCCTGATCAGCTGGCTTCTCAGAAGCCAGTTGATATTGATCTACGGTATTTTCTATCCAGGATATATCCAGGTGCAGCATGGTAAGAGCTATGCCCAATTTATGGGATTTGTTTGTTTGTTTGATGCTTAACGACGCATCAACCCTTGTGGGTCATTAGCGTCAAACGGTATTATACTAAACATGATGTTGATGGAAAAAGTAAAAATTTATAAGATAAAATAACCAATTTATGGGATGAACTAGCCCATTCAACATGCTAGAAAAGTGAGTATGACCAGAAAATATCACAATCACACACTGCGGACCAACCCATGGTACCCCGAGGAAAAGACACACAAAATGACAGCCACACGACATCAATAAGACACTGGTTAAAGTAAAGCAACCAGCTCTCTCTTCCCCAGCGAGATCATTGTAAAACGTCAAGCGAAGTAATAGATTACGGTTTTATTGCATATGTAAAATGTCACTGTTTAACGGGACTAGGTCTAGGCCCATGGGGGGTACTCAATTTTTTCCCGCATACGTAATCTACCGTTCACACAAAAAAATATCAGGAATTTCAAGCACCCCAAAAAATATTTGAAATTTTAGCAACCCCAAAAAATATCCTAATTCTGTACCTTGACCTCAAAAAAAGACCCTAAACTGCATAGAAATGACCCTCAGACTAGCCCAATTTTATGATGACCCCAAAAAAATATATCCACAAACTTTTCATTCCCCCAAAAAATATTCATTTTTCTGAAAACCCCCAAAAAATATTGAAATTCAAAATTTTGAACCCCAAAAAAATAGCCCGAGCCTACGTATGTGTGAAAATATCAAAGTACCCCCCCCCCCCCCCCTGGGGGTCTAGGCGTCTAATATTTTGGTCTGAATCGTGATTTACAGTGAGCCCTTCATTATGTATGGGAACGGTCAGGAAATTTTCTGCCGAGTCACTTATTTTGTGAGAAGCTTCTCACAGAGACGCTTCTTTTAAGGACAACAAACATAATTAAGTTTGGCTGGAAAAAAACACTGGTAATATTCATTTGGGGGTGGGGGGTAACATACTATTTAATGTCTGTGAGACCCACTGATAATTCGTAATTAACCCATACACGCCTGGCGTCCTTTTTGTGGGACATATGCAAACAGTGCAAACCCAGATCAGACGCCGCGAAACGCGGCGTCTGATCAGGGTCTCCACTATCTGCATACAGAAAGTTCTATTAAAATTCGAATAAAAATGACAAATACTTCCCAACAGCGCTAAAAATGGAAATGGACTGATCCAACTGGTAAAAGTGGAAAATTCCATTTGGCTGAAATGGGTTAAACATTTTGTACTGAGCTTTCGAAATTACACGATTCTAGTGTATATGCATGTCCTCTATATTGTATTTAATTGTCGTCATTGTTTGATGCGATTGGTTGAAAACATTCATATTCTAGCACAGATACTTCTCCACCGCCATCGTCTACTGTCTCTTCAACTGATCCTTTAATGTGGACAACCTAGAAAAGAGAGAAAAAAATCTAGTAATAAGATTGTACCACCCTTACCTAGCATAAGATATCTTGTAATATGCAAGGTCTACACTGATGTAGACAGTATAAAACAGCTATATTACTTGACTTTTCGCTTACTGTAAAGGCGGCAACTTTAATATTCATATCTGGATGTGGTTTGGCTATTTCATCTGCTCAACAAGGGAAATCAGGTTTTATTTATAATTTGGTAAAGAGTTAATAAGCTAACGTGGGTGCATTTCATGAAAATCCTAACCGTATCCACACTGAACTCATATTTATTAACCCTTAAAGCGCATAATCACAAAATGTATGCTTTTGTCGTCCACTAAACTGAAGCCTTATTGATAAACAGTGTGAACCCAGATCAGACTGCTCTGTAGGAGCAGTCTGATTTGGGTTCACAATGTCTGCCTCCCTGCTTATGTTAAATAGACATTTTCAGATGCAGTTATTTTACTGGCGTTTTAAGGACTAAATAATGACTGAGGTTGTGGCACAAGATGATACAGTTACTTTTGAATAAAACCACGCCTCCTTTTCAGCTTTTACCTATGCTTAAGGTTGACCAGTCCTAATTCCGCATTCTTGAGGCGCTGCCTTTACAGTAAGCGAAAAGTCAAGTAATACTAAGGTTTTCCAGCTGTACGAGAGATAATCCACTCGCTATATACAGGTAGGCAAACCATGGAATAACTAGGCAGTGTTTTCAGAGTAAAAATATATCCCCCGCGAATTGAGTCCGCATGCATGCTCTGTATTAGCTATGTGACACAATGATAAAATAATTAAGAATGGCTGGAATCTGTCAATGATTTCAATGGAGAGCATGCACATGCGCAACTGTTTGTCAAAGTTTGAAATTACAAATTACTTTGGTGACCTTGAACATACGTTCAATGTCACCAAAATCTAATTAACTCTTGTCTGATTCCAAACATTGTATCTATGAAAGTTTGATAGAGCACAGAAAATGCTGATTTTTACATGTTTTAAAGGATGGTGACTTTGAAAATAGATGACCTTTGCAACAATGATACCAATGATACAATACATAGGGTTTAGCTAAACCAATTGTTCAACTCAAGAGATATTATGCAGAAATCCCACTTTGGTCGAAATTCGACATGATTTCAAAGTGATTTTGTGACCTTGAAAAGGGTCAACGTAATTAAACTCTAACAACACTTCCCGCCCTACCAACATCTTACCTATACAGATTTGGTTAAAATCCACCTAATGATTTAGAGGATAGTGTGCCAAAAAGGCGGATTTTTAGCCGTTATAGGGTAGCGACAGTGAAAACTAGGTCAATGCCATCAAAAAATCACCAACTGTTTATTGTCACACAAGAAACCAATATAAAGATATGGGCCAGACTCGAGAGATAATGTGTTGAAACTCAATTTCAAAATTTGATATTTCAAAGTTCTTGGGTGACCTTGAAAATAAGGTCAAGGTCACCAAAATCTAATAAATTCTTAACCTCTTCGTATATATGCAGGTTTGGTCAGAATTCAGCCACTGGATGGAACATAGTATGCAGAAATGGCTGATTTATAATCCTTTATAGTATGGTAACCTTAAAAATTAGGACAAGGTTATCAAAATCAAATCAACTATTTCCGCTCTTCCAACAATATACCTGTGCAAGTTTGGTCAAATCCGCCCACAAGGTCAGAAGAAAACGCACAGAAACCCTATTTTGGACATTTCAAAGTGCTTGTGTGTCAATGAAAACGAGGTCAAGGTCATAAATCGAATTAACCCTTAATGTCTTCCCAAAAATGTATCTATGCATGTTTAGTGAAAATCCATCCACCGATTCAGAAGATTATGCACGGAAATGAAGCTACCAAGATGCGGACAGGATCTGCATCAAAACAATATGCAACCTTCCCATCAGTAGGGGGGATAACTTTCTCTTATACTATCAACAGTATACTATTTCATTGCTATCGGCCACCTTTGTTGTATGCTTATAACCTTACCAAACAGCTTGGACCGAAATTAGGATCTGATCTGGATTTTAACCGTTTGACGCGCTGATAATGTTTCTGGAATAATTTTTGATAAAGTCAGTTTTGAAAAATCTGTAGACGACAACAAAAGCACGAACAAATACCCAACATGCATAGAGTTAATCAATGCACGTCTGATAACTGTGGAGACATTGAGAAGCCAGTGTACACGGTGTAGGTATTTCTGTTTTGTTTTTAATTCCATGATTCCTTCCTTCAATAAAATACTGTTGTATGAACTTAAAACAATCGCCACAGTGTTCTCTAGGAAAACGCATATACATAGAGGATCTTACATGAGTGCTTATGTTTTATTGAATTTATTAAACGAGTTGAGGAAAAGAGATAAAATGCGAGGCTTGCCGAGCATTTTATTTCTTTTTTGCAATGAGTTTAAAAATCGATAATACAGGAGCACGGATGTTAGATTTTATTATCATTACTTTGAAATCTCATTTCTGGTGTAAAGAAACTTATCATTTTGTCATTATGTACGCTACGTTGTTATGGGCGTCATAACATTTCCCGAAAATCTGTTAACCACTAGTGGTTTATCGATTTTATTGCATGACGTTTTACATCACTCACATACGCGACGTCACCATGTAATGCGTTATTCATCACATCCAGACATCACTCTCAGACGCGACGTCATAAGGATTTATCATATGATGTCGCATCTGGGAGTGATGCATGGCGTTATATATCACTCCCAGACGCGACGTCACCATGCGTTATACACCCTTCCCAGACATCACTCCCAGACGCGACGTCATATGAAAAATATTTATCATATGACGTCGCGCCTGACAGTGACGTATAAAGCCATGCAATAAAATGAGTAAAGTTACTTAATGACGTCAATTATAACTTTCCGTAATTGATGGCAAAACCGTGACGTCTTCACGCCAAAAATGTGACTTTTTAGTATTGTTTCTTCGTTTGTTGTTTTGCTTTACTTCCCAATCAACAGCTATGGTCATGGCGGGACGATCCGCTCACCTAACCACACTTTTTCCTGGGCAAGCTTGAACAAGCAGTTAACTAGTAATTCGTGCACAACTGACAACAACCGTTCTAGAATGCATCAGTGGAAGGGAGGAAAATCACCGTAGAAATTATTTCATGATCAATCTCCACGAAAGTATGGGACCTGACAGCAATCAAACTTGCGACCCTTGACCTGCAGTCAGGCATGCATCTGTAGCTAGACACATTACCGACTGTGGTACGCAGCCCAGTAACGTTTAAGTAATCCTAATGATATGTGATAAATAGAATCTAATATTTGTGCTCCTGAATTTTAAAAAAATAAACTGGTTGCGAAAAAGCTATATTAAAATGCTGGACAAGCTTCGCATTTTATTTCATTTCCCCAACTCGCTTAATGAATTCATTAAAACATGGCCGCTCATGTTATATCCTCTTTATAAAAAAACTGTGATCTATATATGAGTTTAACCCATTAAGCGCCACCTATAATTTGCAGCTGACGACAATTTCAAATTTTGCTGTTTTTTTGTTTTTGTTTTTCAAAAATAACAATAAGGCATGATATTTCATTAGAATTGTCTGCTGGTGGACGATTCTCATAAAATACCATACCTTATTTGTTTAAAAAAATTAGGAAAGATGTCACAAAATGTGTCTTCTGCTGCAGTCGTGATTGGCGCTTTAAGGGTTGACTGATACGAGGGCTGTTCAAATATGAATGCAAGTAGCTTTATAACTTTCTTCACAAATATGCTTGATTTTTTTTAAGAAAGTATCACCATATAATTATATAATGATTCTGTGAAAGTTGCAAAAATCCGACATTTTTTTGTTAAATTACATCGAGTCGCTTTCACTAAAGTTTCCCTATGTTTGCAAATAAATGGTAAACAAATTACCATCTTTCAGACTTCAGTCAAACTTATCTCTAACAACATTTAAACTAGTTTTAGCTCAAAGACAATATGTTGATCGCTAATACTGAGTTGTTGCTACAAATCACTGAAGGATAGTGGGTAATTTTTAAACGCTGAAAAGCATTTTATGAAGTAAAAAATGCCATAAGTGAAGGAGTTATAGAACTTTTACTTAATTTTGCTGTCATAACATTGCGGCTTTAATCAAAATTTGAGCGTTAACATTAAGTTTTACCAAAATAGGCATTATTTACAATAAAATTACTTACCTGGTCTTGAGGACTAGACAGATTTAACATATTTTAATTAATGTAAAGCGTCATTAAGAAGCAGAACAAGAAAAGATATGACAGTGAACTGCCATATCAAAGACCCGACCTCATTGAAGTGATGGAAATTGAAATTGATTTGACTACATCAACAATTGTTCATACTAGTTTCTATATAAGTGTAAGGGAATGCCTAGATTGATGAAGAAATGGCGTAAAAACTAACACCAATTGTAATTATTGTGTCCCTGTTGTCACAGTGTCACAAGTTTCCTATAATTCGAATTTTCGATAATTTGAAATTAAATCTCCAGTACCTTTGACTTCGAAATTACGAGATTCGACTGTATTTGAATTTTATATTTATCAGTCAAGTGTCCATTTTCAATTTTACCGAACATGGCTGGTTTTCCAGTTATTTTGAATTATTTTAGACATAACGGAGTTTTTGGAACAGGCAAAACTCCAAATTCCCGCGCTCAGCGTCATTGCAATAAATGTTTCACGTCATATAAGTAAACAAAAAGCGTTATTGGAGAAGCACAAAACGGACTTGCAAACGGGCATCAGAGTGGAAAACAGTGGTCCGACGTTTTGTTAGGGTCTGATCTGGATCTAAACAGTTTGCAACTAAACAGTTTGCAAAGCACTAGTAGACACAGCCACTTTTTACTTAGTGCTGGTTCAACCCACCCCAACATAACTGAAAAACTGTTGACTATGTTTAACTCATTACCACACATTTTTCCGCACTGCGAAATTACCAGCTTGCAAAGAGTATTCCACATTGTGTTCGCCTGGCCTAGGCTCTGAGTTCAAGGAAAACTACTGCTACTGGACACACATTTTCTCTGCATAATCTCCCTTCTTTGCTCAAACTCAGAGCCTGTAAAGTCTGAAGAGCTGATCCCAGGAATTCCTGGGACCTTTAGTTCCGCTGTCATGCTAATGGCCCATATAAAATTGTTAGCTCCATTATCAGAATTTATGACTTAACTTTTGTTCATAGAAGCATTTTATCCCCAGAGTGAAATGGATGAAAAAAATGAGTTTGAAAGTTTTTAGATAGCAGACAGCCAAAAATCAGAAATGTTAAAGAACAATTTGCAGGGGAATGATGATCTGTCCTGCTCGCCATCCCGAAGTAGTTAAAGTCTGACATGCCTGCGTGTACCATGGCTGTTAAAGTCCTTAAGCTCTGATCAGCCTGCACAAGCAACTGTGATCTATGTTTCTCATTCGGTCGCCTTGATGCAGTTCCAAGAAATAAAAAAAAAAAACATTGATTCAGTATGGAAGCGCAGTGGCTCAATATTAGAGTGTTTGACCCGAGACCAATTCAAGCGGTTGCGAGTTCGAACATCACCGGCTTCACTGTATTGTGTCCTTGAGCAAGACACATCAGTCCTTGCTTAGTACTGGTTCAACCCAGGACGACACGTCCGGGCATAACTGAAAAAATGTTCTCTTGGACATAAAGAATCAAATCAATCAATAAAGGTACGTGTAGCTTATTCATGAATTAAGCTTACGGACAAATCGATGTCATATATATATCAGCCCAGAATCATTGCTCCAGAAATAATGCTCAGCTGTGATTGAACCATTGAGGAAAAGGAATATTGTGGAATTCAATCTGGTCTGCATTGTTTACTAAGATACCTAAACAGAAATATATCTCATTTTATAGAAATTATGACCGGCGGCCCCTTAAAAATATGTGGTTCTATACTTGTTCAATATGTATGACATAATGCATCAAAAATAGTTAATCTTCTGAGTGTTTGCAATGCAATTGTCAAATTACACTAGCAGATGAGAAAGCAGACAATGATTGTTGTGGAGTATGTGGAGAGCCGTATGCTTCACAAAATATAGGCATCTAAAGCTGGCGCTTCACCAGGGTCTGCACCATTTTCTAAGACAAACACAATTTATATTAAAACTTAGAAATTTCAATGTGTGGCCAATATAAAATGGACTTTCCCATACTTTTTCCATTATTAAGCTACTTGGTCACTACATATATGCGGCAACTTTAATATTCATATCTGGGCGTGATTCGACTATTTCATTGCCGAAGAAGGGAGATCAGATAAAATTATATTTAGGGTTAACCTGTTTAAAACGTTGTTTGAGCCGCGCAGACGTGCATGCATTTTATGAAAATCGTAAACTGAAAACTACAACAATTTTAAAGATCATCTGCTTTTGTCATCTGTTGAAACTGTTTTTGAAGCCTCGTCGACAGAGTAGATCAAGATCAGACTGCTCCTGTGGTCAGACTGCTCATGTGGGAACAGTCTGATCTGGGCATACACTGTTTACCTCTATACTTATATTAATCATAAACATAGTCATTTTGCTGGCATTTTATGGTTTAAGTGATAATATTAGCCACGAAATGAGATTTCCAACAATGTGGTATGTCCGACCAGCAAAGGCTCTGATCAGTATGAGCATCTGCCCGGCCTGATAAGAGCATTTGCTAGTCGCTTAAATACTCAATGACAGTTAAGCTACTGACTGAACAGCATTTGGAGTTTCTAAGCTTAAAAGGAATCTGAGTCTACTCTTGTCAAAATGACACATTGTAGGAAATCACATGTCACGGCTCATGGGTTTTCATCTTGTCCTACCAAGTGTTGCGATTGTCTAATCTAACCCTTGGCCTCACAGCTTTAATTTTCTCCGATTGAATACGTCATAAGCCGAAAATAGTAACAATTGATATGTTCAATCACAAAGTGGGGCAAAAAATCGATAAACACCAGACCTCAAGATAAGACGGCGTGATTAATTTACATTCAATTTTCTTATTAAACAACTAAAATATACATTAAAGGTGCTCAAAAAACTGTCACATTATGATGGTTATTTTGCGCACCCATTACATAATTTTGAACTTAATTATAGACGAAAAATAGATAATTTTACAACCAAAACTTTTGCTTATCTGGACTTATGGAGACTAAGCAGGCGGTGCACATTAGATGCCGATAAACTGCTACATTAAACCTGATTGGCAGGAAGGGATTGTCGAAAAAATCCTTCCTGGCGTTTTCATTGGACGATTAGTCTGCGCTAATAATAAATTTTGAGGGTCGTGAGGCGAAGGGTTTGTCGAAAGGTTGATACGACGAAACCTTCGCTGGTGAAGATGATGGGTTTTGTGTCATGGTGCAAGGTGATACTTTTTGCATGCTTGGTAATTTAGCATGCTTTTTGTCGTCTGCTGATTTTTTTTCATTTTTCCTTCAAAATTTTGACCGAAAAAAAAGTTGAATGCAGACATAAAGCAACTTGAAAAGTAGTCCAAACTCTCACTACATAGTTTTTTTTGAAAGAAGAGAAATTTCAGTTCCTAAACTCTTTGCATGCTAGGAAACTTTGCTTTTGTGTCGTCTGCCGATTTATTTTCTAAAATTAATTTTTTAAATACTTTCAGAAGCAGCTTTAGTATCAAACAATTTGAATTCACATCGGGCAGGATGTAGTGCGTTTACTATATTGGTCTAAACTAGATGCGATAGCACTAGCATGCAAAGGATGAATGCTGGCATGAATTGTGCTGGAATCAACATTTAATGTAAAATTACCCAAGTACTTCCCAACAGTGGATAATTATCTGAGATTTAGATCACTGACTAATCAGGTAACAGTACATCAATTAATGGGTTCTTCAAACTGATAGCCCTTTGTGTGTAAAACGGCCACCATAATTGGGTCGCCGTATCAAATGAATACGCATTATCAGTAACCTATACCTGGAAAGCTTGTCTGTGTTTTGATAAAATTGGCTGTAATAAAAGAATTTCGCATTGAATTTTAAAACTCGGACCAATATGATTTCCAAACTATGACGTCTGTGTCTGAATAGACAATTGTCGGTTTTCAGTGTTACATGTAATATATGTGGATATTTTAAACGTTTAGCCAGGAACCTTCTCCCAAGGCCAGTTAGACTGACAGTCCGTGTAAATTAAAGAGGAATTATTGGAACTCGGGATCTGTTCAATATCAGCTATTCTAGAGAGTTATATCTGTTTTCGAAATTTCTACACTTTGAAGAAATAGTTCATGGTAAAATGGCTGTTTACTTTGAAATGATAGTGAGTGAAACATAAACCTTAGTGCAGTTATTCAAAAATATGTCTTTTGTTGCCGATTTTCATTCGAAAGTTGAACTTTTACTGAGTAAATGGTGTTTTTGCGAACTGGGAAGCTCCCGTGTCACTTTTTAACGGTTATTCGGTCATTTCAGGAACAGTAACTCTTATTGAATTGTTTTCTATGAATAGACAATGCATACCAGCGTGATGCGCGTATGAATATCGCTGTTAATCAGGATAACCACGCCTCGTAGTGTATTCCAATGAATGGAAATAAGCCGTTTCATGATAAAATCTGCCTTTCAGAATTTTAAAAGACTGTGTACTCTGTTTAATACAGGGGCTATAGTTAGTTCTCAGAAATTTGATGTCGCAAGTTGAGCTATCATACCTTACATGTATAACCAACAGCAGTGTGCACATGCTGGTCATTGCATAAGGATATATCTCAGTCACGCATACATGTCATAAACTGAATGACCTGGCACTTTCACATCGTTCCTTGATTAGATTTCTTGTAAATGTTATAGTAATGGGCCAGCTCATTTAATTTATCACACCCTTTAAACATGAAAGCGCAGCCATCCACTATATTGCGGTCTCTGTATTATTCCTGCTAATATAGGTCACTGATGCGGCAGATACCGTAAATTTGCATTTAACATGCGTGAAGTAATCATGCATGCACAGCCATCAAGTGGGTCTATGCACCTAATTTTCGGCCCATATGTTCGTCCAAATGGTGCCTGCTTAAGTCGTCTTCTGCACATAGTTGATAACTTTATTTGCTTAAGTTAGTACAGAGTTCAAGTGTTTAATAGAGTCGGATCTGGATTGCTCTCTTTTCAGTACATATTTTTGTCCACAACATTATTTGCCCGATTGTTGTTAGTTATTTCCCTGTAAGTGTTCTTGCTAGTATGCACGCATGTACAGTCTGTTCTTGAGCTTTCGGTACTTGGCCTGGGTAGTGTTAAATGCAGACGGATCTTTGGAAATTTATATAAAAAATAAATAAATAAAAGAAAGTCAGCACCTATTTGTGTACACAATAATTATTTCAGAAAAGAGCCCAGTTTGTACTAGTGAACGCTCTTGCGAGAATGCGCGCATGTACGATATCGTGGAAAAATCAATGCAGTCGGAACTTTGGCAAGTTTATAAAACAATCAGATCCTATCAGATATGCCGGAATGACCCACCCTACAACCAGGCCGACGACCCAGCCAAAACTACCCACGGACGGAAACCTATGTTTAATGAATGTGCTACATCCGCTTTCCAGCGTCAAGGCAGTGATAGGTCACTGGTCGTGCAACAGAACCCATAGCGGCTTCTTTGATCTTAAACATTGCTATCAGCGAGCCTCTGCTGATAACATAAGCAGAAAGTTTGGTACCAGATCTGGTCCGACAAAGAGTTTAAAATTGATCAATCCTGACGGTTTTCCTGACTTCTTTTATCATACATTTAAATCTACATGTAAAAACAAGGGCGCTGATGGGACTGTGCGGGCGCTCAGGGTGATCCCTGCTTTTAACAAAGTCGGGGTTCTCGCGGCTTTAAACATTATATAGGCGTCTGGTAAATAAAGCAAATTTCGATAATCTCAAGGTATATTCTGTTTACAAATACAGAGCCAAAAACCATGCTCTATAAGTTCCTTACATGCGTATATGAGCAGTTAAAGGCCTCAACTTAAACGGTAAGATTTGCCTTATGCGATTTTGTCTTATAAGACTCCTTCTTTGAATAAATACCTGGAGATAGTTTCATCACGGAGGGAGGTTTCATTGTTGTTTATGTAAAAATGATTGATTGATTGAGTGAATAATTGATTGATTGTGTTTGTGTACATCATTCGGTTTGTTGATACATGTACTCACATGTAGCTTGTGATGCCATGAAAGAACGAACTCTTTATCTGCTAAAGCCGAGTTCATTGACATGACACTTAATGCCATATCTTTTCTTGTTTTAGTCTGGTTCCATCCCCTAGACCTACCTATCAACAGGGCACCAGATTAGAATTATTTGTGTAAGTCTTCTTTACCCTAAAGTAGTTACAAATAAAAAATAAATAGATCTAAATAATAATAATAAGATATAACTTATTATAAATAAAACAGATTGTATAATAAAAATGCATTTCGATTCGACCGTCAAAGACACATTTCCCATGAAATGATTCTGTGTATAGCCCTGAAACTGTGTAACTTTCGACCGGAACTACTTGTGTAAGTCTCATTTAGGCGATTACAATAATAGAGACATATGAATGGTTTAGGGACGATTTGATCGGGTCTCAAAAATGCTTGAAAATGATACAAAATGTGATAACACTGTAAATAGAAGACAGAGCGTTTTGAAAACTCCCTTATGACATATTAAGCATGTTTTAAGCAAAACGCAAAGTAAAGACACAGCGATGTTCATTATTGCATCACCAGTAGATAACTCAAACTTACGTTTATCATGAAATTAATGACGATACAAACGTGCCTGTTTATTCTAGATTGAAACAAGATTATATAAACTTTTTCCTGCAAGCAACTTTGTCAATGTACCTTTAACTTACATTTAAAATTTGGTACCATTTGGTCTCAAACTTTCGAAGATATGACCCTATAGCCGCACACGTACCAAAAGTGGATTTGTAATTTGCTACAGAAAAACTTCAGTATACAGGAATGACCTTTATATAAGTGTCTGTAAATCGAAAAAATAGTGAGTGTTTTTAATGTTTGTTGCCATTTTGAAGGCTACAAATAATTCTTTCCAGAAAGATACCACATTTTGTCGTAACATATATGTGAAGAAAGTTATGAAGCTACTTGCATTTATATTTGAACAGCCCTCGTATATTTGTTACTATGGACTTCCAAGTAAATATAACTCGACTGAACAGTACTCCTCTGGGTTGCGAGGGAGGGGTAACTTCCTATATATGAGGGGGTGGACAGGGGGGTACCCAACCCCCTCTTCCCTCCCCCTTTCACCCCACTTCCCTCCCCCTTTCACCCCACTTCCCTCCCCCTCTCCCCCCACTTCCCTCCCCCTCCAACCCCACTTCCCTCCCCCTGTCAGATTTTTCCCTCCCCCTGATAAAATTTTGTTCTTGTTCATGAACTTAAGCGTAGCCAAGAACCAAAATTAATTCTAAAAATAGCTTACCAAAGACCCATCTGCATTTTCAGTGGACAAAGAGTTAAACATACTTTAGTTTGTTTGTTTTTTATGCTTAACCCTACTTGAATCAGCGGAAGGGAGGAGAATGGCAGTAGAATTAATTTGAAGATCAAATCTCCACTAAAGTATTGGACCAGGCCGAGATCGAACTCTCAGCCCCTGTATCTGCAGTCAGACTTGCATCTGCAATCCGACACGTTATCGTCTGCGCTGCGGGACCCCTTAAAAGTACTGTCACATGAGATGAATGTCTCTTCTGGAGTGAGCAAAGTAAACAGTATTTACGTGTATATTAGGCCAAAACACTTCTTGTTTTCGGTTACCCTAACGACCCTTATATTTTGGGGCCTCCTTTTTATGCCCCAAAGGAACTTTGGGAGGCATATAGTAATTGCACTGTCCGTCCGTCAGTCCGTCCGTCCCGCTTCGTGTCCGGTTCATATCTCCTTTATTCTTTGAGGTAGGAATTCCAATTTTGGTATGTGGATACATCTTGGGATGGCGGAGTGTCGTGTACCCTTTTCGTGTCACTGTGACCTTGAACTTAACCTCTGACCTAGTTTTTAGAATAACCGTGTCCGGAGCATATCTCTTATATTATTTGAGGTAGGGATCTCAAATTTGGTGTTTGGATGCATCTTGGGCTGACAAAGTGTCGCGTACCATAATTGGGTCACTGTGACATTGAACTTGACCTCTGACCTAGTTTCTAGAAACTGCATTGAGTCTGGTGCATATCTCCTATATTCTTAGAGATAGAAATTCCAATATTGGTGTGTAAATGCATCTTGGGATGATGGAAAGTCACATATAATTTTCGGGTCACTGTGACTTTGACCTTCACCTCTGACCTAGTTTTAAGAGTTATTGTGTCCAGAGCCTATCCCTTACATTCTTTGAGGTAGGAATCTCAAACTTGTAGTGTGGATACATCTTGGGATGACAAAGTGTTTCGTACCATAATTGGGTCACTGTGACCTTGAACTTGACCTCTGATCTAGTTTTTAGAAACTGCATCGAGTCTGGTGCATATCTCCTATATTCTTTGAGATAGGAATTCCAAATTTGGTGTGTAAATGCTTTTTGGGATGACGGAGTGCCACATACCATTTACAGGTCATGGTGACCTTGACTTCTGACCTAGTTTTTTGAGTAATCGTGTCCGGAGCATATCTCTTATATTATTTGAGGTAGGAATCTCAAAATCAGTGTGTAGATGCATCTGCGGATGACAAAGTGTCAGGTAGTATAATTGGGTCTCTGTGACCTTGAACTTGACCTCTGACCTAGTTTCTAGAAACTGCATTGAGTCTGGTGCATATCTCCAATATTCTTGAGATAGGAATTTCAAATTTTGTGTGTTAATGCATCTACTCATAACTTGAAGGTGGAGCGGCTCTTCCTCGCGGTGCCACAGGGTTGTCTGCGGTTTGTTATTGTAGTATTTACTGATCATACTCACTTAGTCTATTTTTGGCAATATTTCAAGTGACCTTGATGTCACAGTCAAGTTCATATACTATATTTTCTTGCAAATACATTTCTACCTTAATGGTTGGATCTAACAACTTCAAACTTTGCAGGTGCTTAGATCACATGATGTAGATGGCACGGGCAACATTTCATGTAAAAGGCGGTCATTTGCGATGGTGTACCATCGACTGAAGTCTGAATAACATCGACTGAAATCAATAAATACACGTTTTTGTCTTACTCTTAAGTGTCAATTAATTATTTGCATACTTGGTGAATTTTTCATGCATTTGTTTCCATCTGCTGATTTTTTTCTCAAAATTAACCTTTTCGATTTTTTTCATGAACATCAGAGCCAAGGTGTCAAATACTTTGGATCCAGATCAGGACCAGTAGAATACAGATCAGGACAGGCATTCTGTCGGTGCTGACCTGGGTACAAACTGTTTGCAAAGGTTACCAGCAGAAGACAAGAAAATAAAGTAAACTTGTTCAGTCAGATCCTGGAGATTTCTTGATCTTGTAAAAAGTTGTATTTTATAATTAATTTCAGGGAGTCTCCCTATACGTTAAGCGATGGTTTGAGTCGGGTAGACATTATAACATAAACATAAGCGCCAAGGAGCTTTTGAAACTTCGTGAAACATTTTCGCATGTGTGGAAAAAGGGAATGACTTTCCTCTGCATTTAAGCCTCAATACATTTTCTTTTTCTTGAAAATATCACTGTAAAATGCGTGATACATCGATAATGTGAAAAATCAAAACACTAGCATAAATTTTCCAAGCTTGACGATATGCGTGGTATTAAACTTTCGGGTCTGTCAAACAATCATTGTTTAGTTAGTTTCTCAAACACTGACAATTATATATCAAAATGCGAACTATCGAACATAGCACTACTCATGTTGTGTTTTAACTTTTTATTAGTTTACAGAAGTCATTTTGGTTCTTTGAACAATTAGGCTAATCGGTTCCTTAAAATAGTAGATTTAAAGCCTCCTATACACTTAACAACACTTATAAGTGTGCACATATAATTGGGCTCATATCTCCGTTAATCCTGGTCAGATCGTTTTCAAATTTTCAACAAATATAAACGACATGTGTGCAATAAAATTGCATTTATTTTATTTTGAATGAAATAAAAAGTAAAAAAATGCGAACGCAAAATTCAAATTTATGGTAAAATCAAAGATCACATTTTTCCAATACTTTAGAAGAGACCAAACTTGATCAAAATATCACAAAACAAAGTAAATATTACAATATTCTTAAGTAAAATCCTGCAGCGGCGTCCATGCCAAAGTGAACTTAGTAGCGGGTATGTCCCCCGCACTTTTCACTTCGGCAAGACAACGGCGTCTCATTGATGTCACATTACGCTGAACGTAATTCTGAGGGAGGTTGTTCCACTCGTAGAGAATTTTTGCTCTCAGTTGATTCAGTGTGGTCGGAATAGCCCCTGTTCTCCAGACACGGCGGTTTAGTTCATCCCAGATGTTTTCAATTATGTTTAAGTCTGGTGATTGGGGGTGGGTCGACGACATTTACATTTAGATATTCAGTGGTGGCCGTTGTCCGAAGGGCTGGAACACCATCGTGCGCAGCAACTGCATTCCTCTGTGATTTCTCAACAATGGAATGACCTCCGTACATAGCACTTAGTGTTGATAGCGAGCTGCAGTTAAGTTCCCATTTATGAAGACAATGTTATTTTATGATGTAAGGACACACCTGCCCACACCATAACAGAACCACAACAATTTTATTCAAAAATGCTTAACTATGAAATGATATGCTTATGGAATGTCAAAGAAAGATAAATTCTAAAACGAAGAAAAATGTGAACTCTGATTTCTCGATATATTTGAATTTTGATTTCACATTTTAAAAGTTAAAGTTTTATGAAAATTAAAATTAATTGAATATCATGCCATGAATGTCATCTATATCTGTTGAACATTTCAAAATGATCTGACTTTTATTTATGAAGATATGGGTCCATTTATATGTGCACACTTATAAGTGTTGTTAAGTGTATTAGTTGGATTAGTTTCTGTCACTGAGTGACAAGATCTATCATTCACCTAAAGACAACCTACCCTGATAATCTCGTTTTCTCGGTAATCTCTGTTCTTTGAACGACAGTAAAAAACAAGCTGAAATCCTACTGGCGCCATACATTACGTGGGTCGTGTGACAAAATAGTCCACATAAATATGCATATTTTTCTTGGTGGACCTTAAGATAACTTATAGGCATAAAATTGCCATTTTCTTTGAATTTTCTATAAAAAAATCAATTTCCCGCCCCAATCTTTCCAGGCTCCCCGCCCCCTCTATCCCCGCTTCCCGCCCCCTCTACCCCCGCTTCCCACCCCCTCCATCCCCGATTCCGCACCCTCCACCCCCGATTCCGCACCCTCCATCCCCGTACCCCCGCCCCCCTGTCCACCCCCTCATATATGGTATAGTACAGATGTGCGGCCCCAATAGGTTCCTTTTTTAGCTTTGCCAGATATATGATTAACCTCCATTTTTGATCAAAATGTACAAGAATCAGCCCCCTTTTACTTGGTCCCTTTTCACATCTCAAGCTCTTTGTAACTTTCCATATCTATACATGGTCATTTTAATGTCATTTACTTTTTCAATTATTTTGCTGGTTTGAAAAGTTAGTTCTCTTTCAACAAATGTATTAGAAGATTTGCTTTATGAAAAGGTATGGGAATTCGAAGGGCAGTACATATATGAGAGATCCTATTTTTCGACATCTTAACCCTTAATGCGCCAATCGCATCAATAGTCGTCTGCTTTTCTCGTCAGCTGAAATGTTTAAGAAGCCTCTATGGCAAACAGTGTGGACCCAGATCAGACTGCTCCTATAGGAGCAGTCTGTTCTGGGTCCACGCTGTTTGCTTCTTTACTTAATTCGGCTGTAATGTTAGGCAATTATTTGCAGCAGACGACTTCAGCAGACGACATTTCCAGATGCATTTTTTCTTGGCGCTTTAAGGGTTAAAATATAAATAGGGTGGCTTTTGACTCAGCGAGCCACTCATCGTTGCCATAATGACTTCCAAGTCCCCACGCCCTGAGAAGTACTCAATAGTATGTTGAGATCAAATGGGCCACGTCACGAGAAAACCTGTCTTCGGGGGTTTGCGAACAGCAAAGGCGCAGACCAGCCTGCGCATCCGCGCAGTCTGATCAGCATCTTTGTTATTCGCTAATCAAGAAATATAATATCTAGACTTGCTACGAGCGAAATTTCAATTTTCTAGCTAGTCTCTGTAGCTGAAGAGACTTGTTTGAAACTTCCTTTGACGCAAACCCCGAAGACAGGTTTTCTCGCGACGAGGCCCAAATATCCTACTTACGTGAACCTATTGGGTTATATCTCATGAATTGGTTGCTAAATGTCATGTGGTATTTTCTCGAGAGCTCCTCCTCAGCAGCACACCATCTCACTTGGTTTGGTGGGAATGAATAGACCAGGAAGAGTATCTCATAAGGTGCATCACAATAACGTCTTCCCTCCCTGTATGATATATTGAATAATAAAGAAAACAAGAATATAAGGCAACACCTGGCCCCAGGCTTAAAAAACTTGAGTTCATTCTCAAACTAAAAACTCTAAATAAAGGGCAATGATTGGTTGCTTGTCCTGTAAGACATATTGAATAATAAAGAAAACAAGAATATAAGGACTACACCTGGCCCCACGGTTAAAAAAACTTGAGTTCATTCTCAAACTCAAAATAAAGGGCAATGATTGGCTGCTTGTCCTGTAGGACATATTGAATAATAAAGAAAACAAGAATTAAAGGCTACACATGGTTTGGTGGGAACGAATTGACAAAGACGATAATCTCATAAGGTGCATCACAATAACATCTTCCCTCCCTGTAGGACATATTGGATAATAAAGAAAAAAAGAATATAAGGCTACACCTGGCCCTACGGTTAAAAAACTTGAGTTCATTCTCAACCTCAAAATAAAGAGCAATGATTGGCTGCTTGTCCTACACAATAACGTATTCCCTCCCTGTAGGACATATTGGATAATAAAGAAAACAAGAGTATAATGCTACACCTGATTTGGTGGGAACAAATTGATCAAGAAGATTATCTCATAAGGTGCATCACAATAACGTCTTCCCTCCCTGTAGGACATATTGGAAAATAAAGAGAACAAGAGTATAATGCTGCACCTGATTTGGTGGGAACGAATGGACAAAGACGATAATCTTATAAGGTGCATTACAATAACGTCTTCCCTCCCTGTAGGACATATTGAATAATAAAGAAAACGTGACTATAAGGCTACACCTGATTTTATAGGAAAGATTATCTCATAAGGTGAATCACAATAACGTTTTCTCTCCCTGTATGACATATTGAATAATAAAGAAAACAAGAATATAAGGCCACACCTGGTATTGTGGGAAGAATAGACTAAAAAGATAATCTCATGAATTTCATCACAGTAACGCCTTCGTCTCCCCTCCCTGTATGACATATTGAATAAGAAAGTAAGCAAGAATATAAGTCTACATCTGGTTTAGTGGGAACGAAAAGACCAAGCAGATAATCTCATAAGGTGCATAACAATAACGTCTTCCCTCCCTGTAGGACATATCAGGGCCACCAATCCATCTCCTTCATCGCATATACCAGGTGGATTAAACTTCCTATTTCGAAATTTTGAGAGCAAAATTTAGAAATTGGACAATGCTATTCAATGCTATTCGATGCTATTCGATGAGACACTCATTGAACTTTACGACACTGATATCGGTTTAGAGAGGATATTCTGCTTGACAGTTTAAAATGGTTTGCATTGATAAGTTAGGGGTCTTTCATGCAAACCTAATATCTATATGTCTTGATCCACATCTGAATTAAGGGTAAGGTTGGCGCGCCTTAAAACTGGTTTAAGCCCTCCAGTAAAATATTTTAATGACCATTCCAAGGCGGTACTTCTTTTGTGGATCTTTTATGTTTTTCTGTCTTGCGTTTGCTATGACTTTGAGCACGTCTGATTATATGTGCCTTATGGTCACCTGCTGGGAAAGGGCTGACCTCTTGGCTCTCGTTTGTGGTGTCTAACTGTGAGTTTCTCACTTTCCCTTGGTATCCTGGGTCAGGTGTGGTACTTGATTGTATCGATTCCTGATCTTTGCACCTTAACTTACTTTGTAATATTAAAAAATGACATTTTTTCAACTTCAACACAGATTCTAGAATCAGTTTATGTACCAGGGCACCCTATTTAAGATATTTCAAAGGTAAACATCAAGGCCATCAAATAGCATTTTCGGATTTCTAAAATTTTGTATCGATTATAAAAAATGACAGTTTTGCTGAATTTAAGGTCCATCTCATTCATAGTAAACAGGTCCCTCTTCTTCAAAACACAGTATAAATGTTATGCAATGAAGGAGATAGACTGGTCGCCGTGCATATTGAATAATAAAGAAAACAAGAATATATGGCTGCACTTTTTGGTGGGAATGAAAAGACCAAGAAAATTATCTCATAAGGTCAGAGATGCCAGTCCCAAATGGCGTTCTTCGGGAATATGAAGGACATTTCCTGGAATGCTGCATATTTCACCATAAAAGTACAAAATGCACTCACACAAGTTTCTTGTAAGACAAGCTTCAAAATCGCCCAATACAGTACCCTCCTCCTCCCTCCCAAATGCATGGTGAAGAGCTTTACTTCAACTTCATGCATACTATTTCCAGGCCTTCAATTGGCTTCAGTAAGGGCCAAAGATTTGTACAATCTAATTTGATGAATTTCTGCATCCAGTGTCTTCTGGTTTGGTAGCCCACGAAAATAGTACCTTTAGAAATTTAGCGCTTGCCGTTTCTGGGCCATTTTAGGCGTAAATGGGTGCTTTATTCGACTTTAAATGTGCATGTGATTCAACATTGGTCTATGTTTGCCAGGCTGATGCAGAAAAATGCATCTTTGTGTGGACTATTTTGTCATAGACTCCCCGGCACACTACCCAGGTAACATATGATGCCGGTCGGATTCCAGCCCGAATTTTTGACTGTCCCTCAAAGAACGTAGAATGCTGAGAAAACGAGATTATCAAGGTAGGTTGTCTTTTCACTTTTTTGATAGATGAATGACAGATCTTGCCACTCATAGGCAGAATAAAGTCCAGGCAATGTCCTGATAAATTTGCAGATGCTCGAATTCTGCCTTTTTACATAGAGTTGAATGGGACCGATTAATTGTGCACAGAACCCATCCACACGACGGTTTCTGCCGTAGAATCCATTTTGTTTTGTATCACAGGCGGGTTCACAGACTCTCAACTTTGTTACCCGGTAAAGTAACGTTTTTCCAATAAATTACGCACAAACCAGTCTGTATTTTATTTTACTTCCAGTGATCAGGTTCAATTGGTGTAGAGGTAGAAGTAACCCCTGTTAGTTTATCAGAAATCATTTTAAAATTGTTATTTGCAGTAATTTTGACGTTCGAAATCGTAATGCGTAAATCTGCCTTGAAAATCAGTATGATGCCGCAAAAATTGGAATTGTTGGCATCTCTGTAAGGTTCATCACAGTAACGTCTTCCCTCCCTGTAGGGCATATTGAATAATAAAGAAAACAAGAATATAAGGCTGCACCTGGTTTGTAGGGGAAGATTGACACATAAGGTTCATTACAATAACGCCTTCCCTTTCTGTAGACATATTGAGTAATAAAAGAAAAAAAGAGTATAAGGCCACACCTGGCTTAATGGGAATCTTGTAAGATGCATCACAATAACGACTTCCCTTCTTGAAACCCCCAGGAGGGGGGTCTGTGCTCCCTTGATCCAAGAAAATGATGCAGTAATATCCTAAAATCCCTGAAAGAAAATTCCTCAGCTCCCTGAAAGTATTTTTCCTTTGCTCCCTTAATCCTTAAAATTAATTCAGCTTCTCCCCAAATCTCCAAAAATATAAGCCAATTCTCCCTAAAATGCATTTTCTTTCTGTGGGATTAAATTCACATACTTAAAAACTATGAAGCTGTACACGAGCGGATGACTTGATATTCACTTAATATTTAACGTTATACATGTAAAGATAGGGCTTAGCCACGAAATACATGATTTTAATGAAAGCTCAAAGTATGAGGCCATCCTTAAAATTCTGTTGCTGTAACTGGTAGAGTATGTGTGAAGGAATGCTCTCTCTAGATTTGATTTTTAATTTGGGTCAGCTAGGTCATTTGGTTTTCTGGTGGGGGAGGGGCTGTTGTTCCCCAGCAGATGAAACTAGAATTTCTTATAGTTGGCCATCCAGAGCCTGAAAAAAAAATCTGTTGGCATTTTTGAGTACATTTTGGCATCCATGCTCAAAGTGTATCTTGATGTGTTTTAAGAAGGATAGGGGTGGATGCCAAGTCTGGAAATGCCCCAAAGTCCCAGAATTAGGTCAAAGGTCAACTGAGTGCAAATTCTTGTATATACGTCAGACTTTTAGCGTTTTTATCTATTAGCTTTACAAAATTATGATTCAAAGTAATGCAATTTCTATTTTGGATAATACAGCCATGCTATATAAACAAACAGCATCATCAAGGCATGATGTGTGTTTGGATCAAAGGTCATTTAAGTGCAAAATCGGTGAAAATTGTAGCAATATTTTATTTATATAGGGGCAAAATTCAAATTTCAAGTTCCCTTCTATCCTAATGGAAGAATGTTTTAATTGCTATGCTGCTAGGTTAGTGTCTATTATGTTTGGAAAGCAAAAATTTACCAAGTTTCCCGCGGTAAAATATTTTTAATAGGCATGTAAAGTACGTTACTGTATAAAATCATTTAAATGTAATACAACGTAAGAATAACCATTTCATTTAAAAGAATTATTTTTTTTTTGCTTGATGCTTTGTATGAATACGTCATTTTATGCCATTATCTATTCTTTTATACAGTAGATGTTTTTAAGTTGTTACTTACGTTACATTTTGACATCTGAAATTGAGTCATTTCTCAAAGGTATATGTTTCTAGCTACAGCTTTCATGAAGGACTTGGCCATGATCTCATGCTTATAGGACTAAAATATATTTCTTTTCTCATTTCACACATTTGTTGTGTTTGTTCCTATCTATGAATAATTGTAAAACACCCTTTACAAGGCCACTACCTGCTAATTGCATATATTAAGCATAGCTTCATGAAAACACAAAGACCAAGCCTCCTTTTATAAAACATCAGGCGTGTTGAAGCTTTGATAGAATATGGTAAGTACCATATACTGGAAGGAATATATCCTCACATTGGTCTTCACATCGGCCTGTTAGCAGATGGTAACATACATAACATAAAACTTATATACAGGTGCATTTCTAATAATGACCATCCAGGGAAAAACAATGTTAACTTTTTGTGGGGTATATCATGGAAATAGCCGGGACATTAAGGGTAATCCTCCATATAACTTTATACATTTAATTGTAGGGGTGTCCTTTCATTTTCACATATTAATGAAATGATGTGGATTCAAAAGCAGCATTTCTTTGAAATCGGGCTGCTTGTGTAAACGTATTCAACCATATATAGGAGCAGAAAAGATATGATATTAAAGGTAGCCTCTAATTATGAGATACAATAAAATATATATATATGTCTTTCACAGCGCATCTTTTTATACATTGTAATTGTTTCAGTGTTGATAAATTCAATTCTAAGTATCATTATAAAACATATTTTGCTTATAATTTGTTGCAATGATGATGGAGATCAAATGCTATGAGGTTATTGGCATGTGTTTTGTTATGTTATTCTTTTAACTGTAAAATGCCATTGCAAGTTTTATTCCAAATTAAATTTCCCAAAAACAGATGTCTGGTGACTTCTTGGGAACACATGCATTCACCATATAGGAGCACCTGATGATTTGATTGTGTTCATAGTTTTTCATCATTTTGGGGTCATTTCT
Source organism: Loripinus fragilis (assembly GCA_964019695.1). NCBI lineage: Eukaryota > Metazoa > Mollusca > Bivalvia > Lucinida > Lucinidae > Loripinus > Loripinus fragilis. The sequence continues at coordinate 95,386,193 of OZ026514.1, forward strand.
TAGTATTAAGAGTAAATGTGTCCTGAAATGGTTATCTAATATGTATTTACTAGCATAATCCATTGGTTTAACATCTCCGATTTGCTTGATGTATATATGATCCTAAGGTAGTTAACTCGACTGTTCTAGTGTAGAATCTATCTGTTAACCATGACAATTTGCTAAGACATGGATTGATTGAGGGTAGGTGAATTACATTAATGTATACATCTACTGCTCGTAGATACAAGTGCAATATATCAGATTGGATAGCACTTGTAACTGGTAACATACTCAAAATGTTTAGTTTTAATATGGCATTACTCTTGAAATAAAATTGAACTACTTTACTTTCACTATATACAAGACAGTCCTCAAACAGTGTTAGTCTTCACAAATATCTACGAGGATATAGGTACAAGAGTGAGCAAGTTTATGCTTAAATGCTTTCTGCAAGCTGTTGTAAGCAATGTTGTTCACATTTTCGATGCTTTTGGATATATATTTAAGACTATCACAATAAGCCTAATTTAGTAAACCTTTTAAAACCAACAAACGGATCATAACTCACTTTCATAGGACATATATAAAACATGTACTAGGGTTACAAACAGCTCAACAAAATCAAATTGTGCATAAACTAAACTAAAACAAACTACCTTGTGAATAAGAAAAGCAAAAGAAATTAGCTGCGTTTGACACTATTTTTTCAGCATTCAGTTTAATCTGTGAGTTTCAGAGATGCAAACCATACAAGTGAATTTTGGGGTCATGTTTTTGTTTTATGCTTAAGAAAATAACAGTTAACTGAATTTTGAAATAAAGTATCACTAACTTTCGAATGACTTGTTGTTTATGTTACCATGAAATATGTTCAGATGTTTTACAAGACTGCTACATGGCTCAGGTATCCTTACCTCAACCAACCTTAGTCTAAGATAATTAACAAGCAGAATAGTTTCTATCAGAATTGCTGCAGAATATAATAAGATAATCATCAATTACAATATGATATGAAGTCTAGTTCAACAGAACATAGAAGATATTAATGGGGAGAGATGATAAATTAATTTTATAATGTAACTGTCAACAATGAAAAGTAAAAATTAAAAGAATTCAGCATACAAGGAAAATCTTTAATACTAGATCTATGTAACATCCTATATTTGGACATAAACCATGCTGGTTCTGTACTACGATGTTATATTTGCAATCTTCAAAAACCTTTACCTGCTATAGAAAACACTCAGCATTACCCCTGCCTTATTTCCTGTCTTGCCACTAGATGTATCAAATATTGCTATGCTATTTTAAGTAAATTATTGATATTAAGTCAATATTTAAATGATGATGTAGATTGCATGTTTATCGTTATGTACCATTTGTAGAAATCTGTAAAACTGCAATATGAATGTAAAAGAACCAAGCAAATTACAAAAAGTTATTGAGTAAGACCAGGAAATGCCACATTCACATATTGCAGACCAACCCATAGCACTCTTTTAAATTAAGTCTTATATAGAATAAAATGTGCGTAGTATATGTAAGCAAATTGTGGAGAGCAGACCCAAATTTTATAGAGGCCTAACAACAATTTACTACCTTTATCCATTTATGCAAGGCATCTTTTGTTACCTACGTTACCTCATTAACATACGTGCAGCAATTTAAGATCCATTATTGTTAATATAGTTATAATTTGATTTCATTATGAGAGATATTTTGCCAATTCCAATGCAATGTAAATCATAGAAAATGAATCTGTAAGCAGGTATGCAGTACATGCTGAGCCAGTACAAATTACATACTAATTAGCATATTTAAATATTTACTTGATTTCACTTCATTGCAAGTTAAAAATTATAAACAACTTCAAATATATGAAAATGAACATTTTTAAATTGGATATAGATTAATATCATGTATATTTAAGGTCAGGTATCATGGTTTATTCTAATACATGTAATTTATTAAGTCATTATCTGCAATTTAGTATAAAATGTAACATACGTATCGCTGACGAGTAGAAATACATATCACAGATGTATGCAATTGATTTTTATGTCTTATTTAAATATTTAATGCTTAAACTGTTTCACTAATACTATTAAAATAAATCAACATTAGCCTTGTACTGTGAGTACTGTTATTTTCAATGCCAGTAAGGTAACATTGATTACAGGTGATTTATAGAAAAATGACTATAGAAAAAGTTATTAAATTATGGCTTTCTAAGGCCCCAAGACATGTCCCAAACTGAAAATAGTTTTCATTTCTGAGAGGTGCAGCAAACTCTCAAAGTAGCCCATATATCTCAGTTTAGCCCAATTGAGGGAGAATTTCCGTCAGAATTGCACAAAACTTACGATGTTTGTCTTTGTAAAATCCATAAAAGGATGCTTCCAAAGGGGTTCCTTTAATGATAAACATGTTAATTTAAGCCTTCTGAAAGACTTCTACCCTTTTATGAGTTTAAAGACCACCTTGTTGTTGGACCAGAGAAAAAAAAAGAAACACAGTTTGTAAAAATGCTCCGATTATTGCACTTGATGACCTTTGACCCCATTTTAAAGTTGACATATGAACATTTAGTTATAAAAAAAAAACATTTGCTCAATCTTTTTCAGACTTATAACTATAAGCATACAAAATTTGGTTTGAAATGAAACACGTTTACATATAAAAAGATAAAATTGTTTTACAGTAGTACATATTTTCTCATTTTTGCACTCAATGGCCTTTGACCTAATTTCTGGCCTTCATATGCAAATTCAGACTTGGCATCCACCCCTATGACTTTGAACACATGCTAAATATAATGTTAAAAGTGGTCTAACAAATGTACTCAAAAATGCCAACAAAACCAAAAATATGCATCTTTTTTAGATTCGGATTGCCAACTATTAGACAAAGTGAAAGCATTTATTTTTGTAACCATAGAATTTTTTTACTTCAGTTTCAACAGAAGAATGATATATCTGATCATCATTCATCAAAGTTTTAATAAAACACATCTAATTACCTAGATATAGAATGATATACCAGGCGTGTAGTTAGCCCTGTTATAATGTTGATTCACACTTGTGCTAGGGGGGGTCCGGAAAAAATTGATATAAATGGTGCGATCTGGCGCATTCTGAGTGTTTCAAAGTATGTTATTATCAACCTAAAAATTAACATTTTTTAGGATAATAAATCAACAACCCAAATTGTGTGCCATACTTTTTTCCAAGATCAATCCAGCTGCGCACGTTAGTTCAAAAATTAATGCATTCAAATTTTACAAAGGGGGGGGGGACGGTCTGGGGGCAATAGCCCCCCCGAAGCCAAAGAGATGTAAAAAGGGAGGCTTTCCCTTTTTTATACCAAATATTGCTTACGAGACGCGTAGATAGCCCTGCATTGATGCTGATTCAAATTTGTGCTAGGGGGGGGGGGGGGTCGGGGCCATACTCCCCGGATTTTTTTTTATTAGAATGGTGCAACCTGGCGCATTCTGATCGTTCCAAAATACGTTATAATATATTTAAGGAATAAACAACGATGTTATGCCAACAATTTTGTCTGACCGGTCCTATGTTTGAACAATAGAAAACGTTGGTCAGGGAAAAAGTTCCCAATGTATACCTGATGGTTTCTTTCTCCCTGTTGAGGCAGTAAAAGACGAATATGTAGTCCTCCGGGTTATCCGTGAAAAACGAAATAGTAACACCTTCATTAGTAACAGGGAACGGTCCAGCTGAGAAAAAAACAACACACGTTTGAGCCACGACATGTGATTTCCAACAATGTGACACTTTGACAAGTGTAGACTCAGATGAGCCTGTGCAGCCTCCTTTAAAGCTTAGAAACTCCAAATGATGTTCGGTCAGTAGCTTAACAGTAATAGAATATTCAAACGACTAGCAAAGGCTCTGATCAGACTGTGCGTATGCACAGGCTTATCTGAGGCTTTGCTGGTCGCACATACCACCTTGTTTGAAATCTCATGTCGCGGCTTATTTCGTATTATGATCCATGAGGTTATTGTATGGTATGCGAAAACGCCTCCTTTAAACTCCCATGCTGAAGTACTAGCTAAGCTTGATCTAAGTCTTTATCTACATTCGTACTGTGCGTATGCGAGCTGTAAAGGCTCTGGCGAGTCTGCGCATTATGACATGCTCACCCCTTTATTGATCTACAATGCAAAAGTGCCAAACTATCATGGAACGGCTGTAAGTGTTCTCTGACTCTTCTTCACGGTGCCCTTAGATGGTCAGCAGAGTGTGATTTTGGTATTTCTTGATCACTTCCTCTTTTGAACTCTTTCCTCGTGTTCTCAAATTAATCAAAGGTATATCTTTGCTAGAATTCATAAAAAATGCATAACAGCATGGTCAGATAGCAAACAGGGGAAATCCTATTCAGACTGCTTCATCAGATGCAGCCGGATTGGATATGCACTATTTGTTTTGACCTTTTTAGCAAAACATCTAGTGTTCAAAAATTTTGAAAAGGGGTACGTGCATTAAGGTGCTAAAATGGCCCCCTCTTAACCCAAAAAATGAAAATTGCTTTTCACAAATTTCTTTTGATTGGTTTAATAGAACAATGACTGAAGTGTAAAATTTCGTAATTTCTTTAAATTTTACCGTTGCTATGGTAAAAAAAAATGGCTGCCGAAATAGGCTTAAAGTAGAGAAATTGCCATTTTTGACCAAATTTAAGGCTTTTACAGACCAATTTTTTAAGAATTAGATATAAGCACAGCTAAATACCAAAATTTCCTTTTAATATGTTGTGTGCCATTATAATTCTCACCATCTGTTAAAATATCTTTTTGGTATTTGCTTGTGCTCTATGTTAATTTCTCCGTCAAGTGTCTAAAATTTGCTCGAAAATGATCATTTTCCTATTTTCATCCTATTTTGGCGGCCATTTTGTTACCATAGCAACGGTAAAAGTCAAATAATACCAGACTTTTACACTTGGACCATTGCTCTTATAAACTAATAAGAATGATTTGGTGAATAGCAATTTTCATATAATGACCTCATAGGGGGGGGGGGGGGGCAAAATAGCCTCTTAATGCACGTAGCTCTTTACCTTAACAACAGAGACGATGCCTTAAAATTTGAGTGGTCATCAAAAAGAACAACTTAAAATCCAAGCATATAAACACATAACATCGATAGTGGTAGGACAATTTTGTTTCTATCTTGTTCATCAAATGTCTGTGCTTTCAAGATAGGCCTGATATATCATTACACTAACCATTCAATATCAACTGACAATAATGTGCATGATCCATGATAAGCATTTTCACTAGCTGACCACGGGCGGACAGACTCACATTGTGATTATAGTGCAGACCCCCAGGGTCGTGCAAGATTATAATAAACAAAGGGTCGTGCAATAATCACAAAGTAATAATAGTAATTTTTATCTGATGAGCACAGGTAAAGGAGATATAGGTAAATTGCTCAGTATATATACAGTACGTGGTGGCCAAGTGGTCTAGGACGCTTTCTTGTAATCCAAATGTAATTGAATCCAGACGTGACTATTTTTCTTTGTCATTTTCTATGCCAATTTCAAAAAATGTATGAACATTCAATATTTGATCAATATATATAGCGTGATTAAATAGTTATGAGCGTTTTCACTTAAAAGACCTTGACCAACCAAAATGATTTACAGCAAAGCCTCATCTCTATTTTGTATACCAGTGGATGGATAATGTTAAAATAAACAAGTATACAAAATTTGATTTAAATATACCATGCGGTTCAAAATTTATGAGTATTTTCACTAACTGACCACAACCAGTTGAAATGATGTTCAGCAAACCCTCGTCCATCAAATAAAGGCTGTTACACAAGCCAGTGATTAGACAATGTTAACATGCATGTGTATGCAAAACTTGATCAAAATTTAGTTTGGTTCAAGATTACAAGTGAGCATTTTCACTAACTATTAATGAATAGACCAAAGGACTTGCATAGTGTTTATAGTACAGATTCAAGGGTCGTGCAATTACTTACGCCAAGTATACACTGCCATGCCTCCTTCCTCCAACACTGGCTCAAAATCCCAGATAAATACGCCGCATTGGCCGCCGATTCTGTAACAGAAACAGAATTTATTATGAATTTTGATAATTATTTCTTTAATTTAGAATATATGTGCCAGTACATGACATTTACAATGTACCGCTTGTAGCATAGGTGTCCTGCGAGCATTTACCGTATCGATAGGCTTGTTTAAGTTAAAATGTATATGTATACTAGAGTTTTCGAAAACGCATCACCGTATTTTTTAACTTCTCGCAAACCGTATATGCGATTGTAAAGTTGCTCGCAGGTTTTAATGTGCAACCCAGAACTGATATGAATCAGTCGCTAATTTGACTGCACTATAACGCGACGCTGCTGATGACGTCACATGGAAACATACAGTATTTAGCAACATTCTGCAAAGTCAGTTGCAGCTTTTTGATTATTTTTGTCTTTTAACTGTGGCGTGTATGCTACCATAACCAGAAAACGCAGTTTATAGACTTTTTCTAAATAAATGTAATTTCTTACGTCAATATTTCGAAAATAAACGTCAAATTTGAACATCAATTTACAGCTCTTTTTCAGAAACATCTGTATAACTTACCTTTATGCACACTTTCATTACTGATATTGACTTCATTCACTGACAATCATGTTGGAAAGAAGTTTAGAAGTAAATTATGGCAGGAGATAGGCTGTCATGTGATTAAGAACGTCTTAAAACTTTACATTAACGTCACTTGTATGGTACAAAAGAAACTTGATACAAGTATAATTTATGCATAATCCGTCATTTTTATTTTTCGCTTAGCCTCTGCCAATAAAATCGGATGAAAAACATTCGAAACTTTGAAAGGCCCAAGATGATGGAATATATTGCTGGACTATAGTAATCAGAGTTGGGGGGTTTTCGGTATCTAAAAGGGTGTTAATTTGAGCATATCTAACTGTCAATTCATTGTGAAACGTTCAATGATGAATGTACACTTGAGAAAAAAGACCAAGACACATGTCTGTTGAGTCAGGTATCAAAACTAACGTAGGTTAACTTGCAGCTGAATTGGTGTCCTTCAAATTCGACCACCCCAGTCTCAGAATGTATACTTTTTCAATATCTTAAATTAAATTTACAACCAAAAATTTTCTAGGGCACGCTAAAAGCTGGTCAGACTATGATCTGCAATAACAATTATCCAGCTGACATACACAGGGTTTGTGAATTAAAGGATTCAACCTGGGTGATGCGTTTGTAAAGTCCTTAAGTATATTTGCATTGCCTTAGTCTCTAACAACAGTACATACTTTAATATCATTTGAAAATATACGCTATAAGAGGTAGAGTGCCGAACAGCATGACTTGTTCCAGAAAAGGAAAATTGACAATTTTGAGGTCAAATTGATCTCAATAATCGTAAATTTAGGTGAAAAAAGCTTTTTAATAAACATAATCACAAAAGGACTGATTCATTTGCTTTGTTATTGGTTGAAAGTGAGCAGGATAACAAAATAAAAGCAAATGGCTTTAGTTTAGATTCTGTCCATCACTATAGTTCCAATGTGACCTCTAGGTATTACCCTATATCTAAAGCTTCACTATTTTAATAGCAGCCACGCCCCAGAGCCTTTCACACTGGTATATCGCTTGTGTCCATTGGAAGAATGTGTTTGAAAATACACTACATGAAGGCAATGTATAAGATTAAACATGTTATGATGGTTAAGTTAGGGTTTTTTATAGCAACTATAACGTTTCTATATTCATTGTAGCTACTGAAAGTATGGATCAGATGAAGCTGGGACAATTTCTTAAGTTGCTTTGATATTTTATTTGCATACAGAATGTTGATCAAAAGGATAATGGCCATGATTTAAGCATACACTGCAGCAAAAAATGCGTTAAACGCCAATCTCTTCATAATTTATGGGACAAACATCCTTGCTTTTCAAAACATTAGGGGTACACTATAATATCTTACTTTAGAATATGGTTGTGGAAAATATGCTAACACTTTAAAATGCGAAAAATAGACATGAAAACCAATACTAAACATGTCCATTTGTGATAAGCACAAAACATTGACTGTATAACCAGCAAATGTCTGAAAAGGTTATTCTTCCCTTATCATATGACGTCTGAGAGTGAAATAACGCCATGCATTAAAATGGATAAACCACTAGGGGTTTACAGATTTTCGGGAAACGTTATGAAATGACGCTTTTCAAACTGTTTAACGTCATGGATATGGCAAAAACCCTAACATTTTCACGTCAAAGATGATTTCAAAATATTTTTAAATGTCAAATGATAAACAGAATCTAATTTTCGTGCTACTGAATTGTTGGATTAATTAAACTTGTTGCGAAAACGAGATAAAAATGCTCGGCAAGCCTCGCATTTTATCTCTTTTCCTCAAATCGTTTAATAAATTCAATAAAACATTAGCACTCATGTAAGATCCTTTGTTTATGGACAAACCTGATCCTAGTCTGTGCGAGATATTTTACTCATATCCACTTTCTGCTGACCATCGTAGAGAAAGTCAATTGAATATATGCCCTGAAAAATCTTTCTTGCAGGGGGTGGGTGAAACTTTCATATGGGCATTGGTGCATCAGGTTTGCGGACAACAAATGCCTACCCAACAGGCCTGCCTACTCATCTGTGCAGTCAGATCAGGGCTTTCTGTTTTTCACTAATTGGGAAGTATCATAAAGTATCATATCTAAACATGCTACAACTGAAATTTTAATTTTCTCTAGCTATTCTTTGTAGCTGATCAGGCTGATTTTGTTGTGACGTAGTTTGTACTTACTTGGCATAGGAGATAGATGTCAGATTCCCACTAGACTGGCTTTCAAACACTATATCAGCATCTCGACCGACATCGTCTGGGAAAGGCGGGTTAGCCAGTCGATACAGGAGGTGAGTGGTTCTATTGAAGACCTGTACGAACATTTGAATAACGAGTTTTATTCATCCTATATTGCTGTACACCTTTAAATGTAAGCTCGTGATTTTGAATATTTGACTTTTCATCAAAAATAAAATTCCATTATGTTCTGATTTAATTTTTGCAGATCATTTGTACCTTAACGTATGCATAACTTACCTGTTGCGTACATCTAACTTATGCCTAACGTATAAGCAATACGTCTGCATAATCAGAAGATTTTTTATGCAAGCACAAAATTGACAACGTATACCAACGTACTGTAGCGTTTTCGTAATATGTTTAAAACTTATCTCTAACTTATTCAGCGTACACCAACGTACCTGCTGAATTTCTCATACGTCCGCATACGTTGGTGCTATACGTACATGTGTACCTTAACGTAAGCATAACTTACATGTTGCGTACATCTAAATTATGCCTAACGTTTATAAGCAATACATCCGCATATGCTGAACATTTTTATGCATGCACAAAATTTTGGACCTCTTCGTCATATGGCAACGTATACCAACCCACTATAGCGTGTTTGTAACGTGTTTAAAACTTGTTTGTATTTTATACTTAGCAGTGAAATCAATGCATATCAAAAACAAATAAAAGTGATATCAATCACTAGTGAAATTATATGATATCATTTTCACTGTAGCGCTTTTGATTACCTCTGACTTTTCCATTCACTTAAAGGATTTCACTGGAGAACTTCAAACGCCCATGACTTCTTATTTGTGAACGAAAACATCAAGTGTGTGTATGCATTTTCTTAATTAGAACGTGACGAATATTTTGGTAACAAAATGATTTTCGTTTTTGCATTTTCAGTACCTTCTTTTTCAGTGGGTGAGTCATTGCATGTAGCTTTAAAAGTAGGGTCAATCCGGGTAAATACGGACAGGGGGTTAATACGGACAGATGGCTTACAATTTACATGTCCAAGAACACTGGTGTGTGACAAAGAAAAGTTTTATTTCAGTTTTAAATAGTGTCCAATCGGCTCTTCTACACCTGTATACCACTTAATTATGACCCTTTGGAATGAGAATTTTGTCTCCACCAGTGAGACTACCCCTGCATGATCCAGATCGTTTGAGAATATCACAAAGTTTCATCTATTGAAAGAAACATTTTCGATGCATGGATTCAGTCATTAAACATGTATTCCATTGCATTAGATTGACTTTAACTAAAGATTGGACTATTCATGTTTCACTTTTTTCATATTTTTCTTCAATAATGAAAACCGATCCAGTTACTTGAAATATAAAGTGTATCCATTTTACCAGTCGTTTTTTGTATGTCGGGAAAATACGGACACAGTGATTTACTTTGATTTTCTCTTTGCACTGATATAATTTTCTTGATTGTTTTAACAAAACGTATATTTTAGTTCGAACAAAGCTATGGGAATGCAGGTTGAAGACCAATTATTATATATTAAGATAACAAAAAGCACTGTTCAAAATCTTCATAGCCATTATCGATGTGTTACCTCAGGTCAACAAAACTGTGCTATTTGTACATAATATCTAATGAATGGGCACAGAAATATTTCCCCAGGGTCAAACCATGTTCCCTGATGCATCAAACGACAAAGCACCAGAATAAAAAAAAAGAACGATTCAATAGCCTCTCAAAATTACCTATGCAATAAGGTATACATTGTCCGTATTTAACATAATGGAAATTGTATCATTATGATAGATTTTTTTTTCATTTTGGGGTCTAAATGCATATGTTTTACTAATTTAAGTCTGTATTTATGTATTAAAGTGGTTTTGAGTCTTTTGCACCACTAGAAAGATGATGTGATTTTGCCAAATTCTGGTGCGGCAAAAAAAACTATATCCCTATTTTCCCTTTCTATGTCCGTAGTTTCCCTACCTCGTCCGTATTTACCCGAGTTTGGGTCACATGCGTTTTGCTTAACTGTCTGGTTGACCGAACCATATATCGTCTGTTCTCTTGTTGCAGGGTACAGCAATGACATTACGCAAGTATAAAATCTAATATCTGAATGTATAACCCCTGCCAAATGACGACAATGGCTTATGAAACATGGGCGTGTAAATTTCGTATACCAAATATTCATCTCTTGAGTTAAAAACATAAGAATTTTAAGGAGTGTGAAGTGAAAAATCGGATGTTTTCAACACACTCGATGAAATATATTTGGTAATGACCCCAAAAAAGTAAATATCCTCTATATCTCTACACCAATTGAATTTCTCTTACGTCGGTATACGTTAGTGTTATACATCGTAGTGTGACAGGGCCTTAACTAGGTGGTCCATGGAGAGCTAAGGACCATTGCCAATGGTTTCTTTATGCGCACAGCGAAGGTACTGATCAGACTGGGCAGATTCGGACATCACGTAAATTCGGACACATATTTGCAAACAGTGGAAATCCAGATGAGACGGCTCCTTATGAGCCGTCTCATCAGGATTTTCACGGTTTGCTTTGTTAATTTATTTTTATTTCAATAATTGAACTATGATACAAACTAGGTGGCTGTCCAAATTAAGCTGTCTGTCCGAATATACCCAACTTTACCCTATATCATTTTGTTTGGTCCCTCTTGTACTAGCTCATAGTCTTACCTGTCTCTCAGCTTCTTGTTTCGTTAACGGTCGCTCCGGAAAATATAACCCTGTGCCTTCTACTATCTGTTGATCCGGTGTTAGTGTACAGCTTGTTCCAGCCTTCACATGAAAAAGAAACAAGAATTATCTTTGAAAAAGGACAATTGTCAAATATTACATCGGAATGTTTTTGTATATACGTAATTCAGCTTGACACGCGCGTTGTAATTTCTTCCTCCAAATTTGGTATTGAGTCGCTAGCGCATTGGTCCCAGCTCGTACTTGACTTTCGCTTACTATAAAGGCGGCGCCTCATGAATGCGTAATTAGGACTAGTCAACCTTAGGAATAGGTAAAAGCTGAAAAGGAGACGTGGTTTTATTCAAAAGCAACTTATCATCTTGTGCCACCACCTCAGTCATTATTTAGTCCTTAAAACGCCAGCAAAATAACTGCATCTGAAAATGTCTATTTAATATAAGCAGGAAGGCAAACATTATGGACCCAGATCAGACTGCTCCTACAAGAGCAGTCTGATCTGGGTCCACACTGTTTGTCTGTGAGGCTTCAAATATTTTAGTGGACGACAAAAACATACATTTTGTGATTATGCGCTTTAAGGGTTAATAGATATTGGTTCGGTGTGTATACGGTTAGGATTTCATGAAATGCACGCACGTTTTAATTTTTCACCAAATTATAAATAAAACCTGATTTCCCTTGTTTAGCAGATGAAATAGCCGAACCACACCCAGATATGAATATTAAAGTTGCTGCCTTGACAGTAAGCGAAAAGTCAATTAATTTTACTTGACTTTTCCCTTACTGTAAAGGCGGCACCTCATGAATGCGAAATTAGGACTGGTCAACCTTAGGCATAGGTAACAGCTGAAAAGAGGGCGTGGTTTTATTGAAAAGTAACTGTATCATCTTGTGCCACCACCTCAGTCATTATTTAGTCCTTAAAACGCCAGCAAAATAACTGCATCTGAAAATGTCTATTTAACATAAGCAGGGAGGAAAACATTGTGGACCAAGATCAGACTGCTCCTAAAGGAGCAGTCTGATCTGGGTTCACACTGTTTATCTATGAGGCTTCAAATAGTTTAGTGGACGACAAAAACATACATTTTGTGATTATGCGCTTTAAGGGTTAATAAACGTGAGTTCAGTGTGTATACGGTTAGGATTTTCATGAAATGCACGCACGTTTGCGCGGCTCAAAAAACTTATTAACTCTTTACCAAATTATAAATAAAACCTGATTTCCCTTCCTCAACAGATGAAATAGCCGAACCACACCCAGATATGAATATTAAAGTCGCCGCCTTTACAGTAAGCAAAAAGTCAAGTAATACAATTCATGTATAAGAACGCATAAGAACATCTTTCATTTTATCTATATATTTATATTTTGTGCCAATATGTTACAAAATACATAATTCATTTATGCATTTCATGTTCCATAATAAACATGCATTGCATAACTTGTCAACCATAAGAACCTCTTGGCATAGTATGCAATTTTTTTTCGAAAGAAAACTGAGTCTCGAAGTATGAAAAAATGTATGCCTACAAAACAACTTGTATTCTCACGGATTGTATCTATGTATAAGCAGGCCTTTATATTACCGCAGGAACTCGCCATTCTGATCAACCTCATTGTCGTGATGCATTCAATGTTTGTGTGTGGTACTTACTTTGCTCCTTTGATGCCCTTCAGAACATGATATTAGAAGACATCCAACTATAACAGGCAAATATGTTACCAGACTACATTCCATCTCACAACTCTAACAGAAATCGGAATTGAATAAATAAAACGTGTTTTAAAACGTTAGCATGATTTTTTTTTAAAAAAAATATGTATGTATCTGGCACGTACAATCATCAAGTAAAGTCGTGAGAAAACTTGTCTCTTGGATGTACGACAAGGCCAGATAAAGCTACAGTAGAATTTGAACGTGTGGAATCAGCAATTAGACCGCGAACAACGGCGCATTTAAGGCAGTGAATTGTGATTGCATTTTTTGAATGTATTTTTGAATGTATTTCTTAATAGGGGAACACTATTTTGCATGTACCAAATTGTCCCGACGAATGTTATGTACTTTTATCGTGATCTGGATCATATACAGTGTAATGAGCTATGGGCTACTATCTTAAGAGTTCAAAAATAAGTTGTACAATCACTTCCGTACACAAGTATAAGTAAAACTACATGTATGAACTTTTCAACAAGATATACTACATGCTGTTACTCACGGGCCACTATTAAAAATATGCCACGTCCTAAGGATCAACGTTTGGCGTGACGGGGCCCCAGGGGGGGGGGGGTACTCTGATATTTTCATACATACATAGGCTCGGGTCATTTTTTGGGTTCAAAATTATGAATTTTAATATTTGTTTGGGTTTTCAGGAAAATTTTGGGGGTGTAAAGATTTTGTGGATACTTTTTGGGGTCATCACAAAATTGGACTATATTTAGGGTTCATTTCTATGCATTTTAGAGTCTTTTCTTTCTTAATGTCAAGGTACAGAATGGGGGATATTTTTGGGGGCTGCTAAAATTTTAAATATTTTTAGGGTGCTTGAAATTCCTGATATTTTTTGGGGTGAACAGTAGATACTGGGCTCGAGCCTACGTATGCAGAAAAAATGGGCACGGGGCTTGCTGAGACTCTCTTTTGTGGATCTTTATGTTTTTGTTCTGTCTTGTGTTTGTTATGTCTTTGTGCGCGTCTGTTTATATGTGCTTTGTGGTCACCTGCTTGGAAAGGGCTGACCTCTTGGCTCTCGTTTGTGGTGTCTAACTGTGAGTTTGTCACTTTCCCATTGGCATCTTGGGTCAGGTGTGGTACTTGATTGTATCGATTCCTGATCTTTGCACATGTACTTTCTTCATTGCTCGCTTTTCTATTCATTTACAATACAACATTTACCCTTTCTTCGACAAACGACGTGTAGCATGTGGATGTAAATGCACACCGCGTAACTAAATCTTAATTTTGGAGGCAGACCTTTTTTTGAACTAAGGCTCCATATTCCCTAATCAGATAAAAACTTTTTTCCTGTGAATATAAACCAAATTTTGCCTCAAAAATCACTAGTCTACTAAACATACTCCCTCAATGGCTTACAGAACTGTCTATCAACATCTGAATAAAAACTAAAGATACCGCCCAACGACCCTTACAACCACGCTACTAGCAATTTAGCAATATAATCCCATAAAATATCTCAAGATAAGCTGTCAGAAGCATAAAATAGACAGTCTTTTATTGCCATCCAGGTGCATGACAAACTACATGAAAAGTTGTTAATTTCTCCATTCTCATTTCTTTGAATAAATGAAAGTGGTTGAGAAGCTTATTGTGAAAAAACTCATTTATTGAAAAGACATATGTTGTAGGTACACATTGGAATTGCCTCATAGAGGCAATTCCAATGTGTACCTACAACATATGTTGCTGAAAATAAGGAAGAAAATTATTTAGAAAGGGGGTCTTGCATCTGTGCCCACGCATGGATTTTCTTTAAACTTTGCATAGTAATCACTCGTTATATACAAACTATGAAAACGTATGTATTGAATTAGATAGTTAAGAATAAGGCTTAGGAAGCAACCCTGACGTACTCCACCTTTAAGGTGGCACCTGTCTCTAAATTTCCATGTCCTAAATCTACAGTTTTGTTTATTTCTATGATTTATCATCCAGATTAAATCCAAAATACCATAGGCATTATATTAATACCAAAAAAACATTTGGATATTATCATTTACGTTTTCTGAAGAAGTGTTTATAAAATTTCAATATTTTTTTTCAAAAATTTACAAAACATTCAACATTAAATGCCAAAGATAGATATGTTCTAGTCTTTGTCAAGATATCATATTATCACAAAAACATGCCATATATATCCTACTGTTCTGAGCCAAATTTCTTGAAAATCCAAAACCGGTAACTTTGCCATTTCCTACCTCTTATGGGTATAGGTCAGTTTTAACAAAATTGATTATTTAGTTGAAATGAATCAATAACTCGACAGAAGGGGGTTGTTTTTTAAATCTACTTCCACTTTTCTTAAAGAAAGACATGTTTAGACATTTTCAAATGATTCAATAGCCGGAAATGCCAAAGGTCATGGCCCCATGTCATGGCACTAAGGGGCCAAGACAATGCGTATCACTTTCTCAAGTCCTGCATGATATTGTTTAAGAAACATAATATCCTATCAATAAACGTGTGAAAACAAGAAGACCAAATATTTCTATACATTCCAACTGAGCTAGAGTAACCACATTTTGGTGCCGTGACCAGGATTAAGTGTAACAGAGTCATATCAAAGGTATCATTGAACAGTGTTCTACATGAATGTGAGGTCAAGAAACGAAACTGTATGCCTGGAATATACATCCAGCCAAAAGATAATTGTTGCCATTTGATGGAAATCAGCATCAGTTTTACAAAACAGAATAAACAGAGAAGATTTAAGCATTAATTTAGCAATACCTTTGAAGCCAAGAGTTCTCTGTAACCAAAATGGTTAATTTTAACCAATAGGTTTGACAGGGGCTTATTCTTGTGAACCAGGCTTACAATTATAAAACCATCGATATAAGGTTCTTCTCTTGTATGAACTGACTTGTCATAAGGTTTCTCTCCTGTATGAATTAAAATTCTTTATAATGTTACATATTAAGTGTAACATTGGTTAGATGTAGTTTTAACGTTCGAAACTAGATGTGGTAAGTCCAGTGTCACCATATTGTATCGTTTTGAGTAATATTATTGTGCAAGCACTTCATTAAATAAGAATTATGACACTTAATACGAAAGAATATTGTTTTTGTCTTTTTCCAATCAGTAATAGGGAAAACACTGAACATATCAACTTCTACCAATAAACGTACTAGCATGGTGATTCAAACTAAGCAAGTATTCAAGTATATTTTACACAGAAACATAATTATTGTATTTTTTACATTTTGATGAATTAGGGCCATGTGTTTACATCAAGTTGAAAAAATATGTTACCGGTCCTTGAATTTCATGAAATTTTGTCTACATATTCTTAACATATATGGAAAGTTTATAAGTTGAAATGGTATCTTGACAAAGACCGCAACGTGTGAAAATTTTAATTCCAAATTTGAATGAATACAAAATATACAGTTGAAAATTGGGGTACCATCTCATAAAAATGATTGCCCACCCGCTATCCTAATACATACAATGCCATTTATAGTATCAACGAACTTATCAATGATATAGTTATTTAATAAAGCATTTCTGCGCCCGTTACATGATATTCAATTACTTTAGAAATGATTATAACTGGATACCCTAAGGTATTGTAGTGATATCATACATGACGTCATAAATTAGCAATGAAATTGCATAAAAACTCAAATGCACCATAAATATAAAAGTCATACCCCAGACAATTAATAAACATAATATTATCAAATTCCAAGCGTGGGCAGACTCCCGTGTTAATTTCCCATACCATGAAAGAGCCCCTTTACATTTTCCAAGTATCATGTCCATTGTCTTCACCTCTTTTAAACATCCCAAACAGCCAATCATATTAATATTCTGTCACTCTACTACAAGTTGTTGCTATTTGCATGACAGCTATATCTCCAAATTCGAGTTCATGAACTACCTCTTTGCTAACTTGCTAGTTGCGTGGTTGTAAAACGTAAATGGACTGGTACATTTGATAAGATTTGAAAATTTCATTCGGCTGTACCTGTTCCTCTTTCCGTTCAACTTTATCCTCCTCTTTTCTGGCTAACAGAATAGCTAGGACCATCACAACCACGACCAGAATGACAATGACGGCTGCCACCGCTAATGCCAGAATGTTTCTTTTACTGCATCCCTTCTTGCTGAAGGTTGTCTGTGACTATAATAGAAGAACCACACCAGATATGCGGCAATCGAAAGCGCACTTAACAATCGACGAACACGGATCAAAAATCGCTAGAAACAGTGTTTTCGATTGCCATTTGTCGCCATTCGGGAGACAAATGACAATCAAAAACGCTGTTTCTAACTATTTTTATCTACGTTCGTCGATAGTATTTACGTTATCGATTGCCGCCCATCCGGTGTGAGATCCATGAGAACATTTCGGTTTCGTAGAAAAATATTTTTAAAACTAGAAAATTGAGCCTCAACATGTGATTTCCAACAATGTGGCATTTTGACAAGTCTAGACTCATATGAGCCTGTGGAGCCTCCTTTAAAGCCTATAGAAACTCCAAATGATGTTCGGTCAGTAGCTAAACACTCATAGAATAATCAAGCGACTAGCAAAGGCTCTGATCGAACTGCGCATGATCTATGACTTTGCTGGTCGCCCATACTACATTGTTGGAAATCTCATGTCGCGGCTCATTAATAGTCTTTTAAAACGTAAAACTCTTCGTCCCAAACTATAAACCCAAGTCCATAAGGATGTGCTCCTTTAAAAAATGTTTAAGAAAAGGGTCATTATTCCC
The DNA here is from genome assembly GCA_964019695.1 of Loripinus fragilis. Lineage (NCBI taxonomy): Eukaryota > Metazoa > Mollusca > Bivalvia > Lucinida > Lucinidae > Loripinus > Loripinus fragilis. The sequence continues at coordinate 95,404,260 of OZ026514.1, forward strand.
GATGGTATTCTTTCAAAAGTATAAAAAAGTGCGACGGGAGGGCGACCAAACAAGCCCAAAGCAATATGATCCGTAACAGTAGGGTACACTCCCCCGTTTGGGGGAGGGAAATCGCCTTCTACCTGTCGCAAATTGTTTCCATTGTTTGACAGACATTATCACTAGTCATTTTTTAACCGAGCGCCGAGAGTCTTATTCGTAACTAGGGAGAAAAAAATAATAATTTCTTAAATGGTCGGGATGGGTAAAGGATATAAGGGTGCTATAGCATCCGTAAAGTTCATACAACCTCTAAAACTGTCCAAGTATGTCCGAATGACAATTTAACAAGAGCTTGCGATATTTTATGAGCTTTTATAAAAAATCTGATACCAAGTTTTGATGAAGTAAAATGTTTTATTACTGAATAAAATACCATGCGTTATCAAGTTTGAAACTGTATCTGGATCTGAATAGCTAATAGGTGAAGGGCCAAAGTATTGGCGTAGCTCTCTTTACGCAGTTACGCACGTGTGTAATAAGAATAGTAAAATTCAAAGGAGGTCACCTTATCTGGTCACAAGGAACTGCTCTTAAAGGTAATAATTCGCTCCCTCTGGGAGCAAATTCTTTCCTTAAAGAGAAGTTCCAATTATGAAAAGGGACGCAATTGAATTTCTTGAATGAAATTTCGTTTCAGATGAAGAAGTCTATGAAATAGAATTACAATAGAAGCATTTAAAATGCCCATGTCTTTGTTTGCAATTTAATTGTTGAATTCTTCTTTCTTTTAGGGCATTTTCTGAAATGAAATTGCAATCAAATTTGATTGCAATTTCGTTTCAGATGGGAAAAAGCCTATAACTATGATTGCAATTTCATTTCAGATGAAGAAACCTATAAAATGCCCACATCTTTAATTGAAAATTCATTTCAGATGAATAGAGCTAAAAAATGCCCACATCTTTAATTGCAATATCATTTCAGACGAAGAAGCCTAAAAATGTCTACATCTTTGATTACAATTTCATTTTAGATGAAGAAGCCTATAAAATGCCCACATCTTGAAATGCAATTTTATTTCAGATGAAGAAGCCCATAAAATGCCCACGTCTTTGATTGCAAATTCATTTCAGATGAATAGGCCTAAAAATGCCCACATCTTTGATTGAAATTTCATTTCAGATGAAAAAGCCTTTAAAATGCCCACGTCTTTGATTGCAATTTAATTTCAGATGAAGAACCCTATAAAATGTCCACATCTTTTATTGCACTTTCATTTCAGATGAATAGGCCTATAAAATGTCTATATCTTTGATAGCAATTTCATTTCAGATGTTGAAGCCTAAAAAATGCCCACATCTTTGATTGCAATTTCATTTCAGATGAAAAAACCTATAAAATGTCCACATCTTTTATTGCAATTTAAGTCAGATGAAGAACCCTATAAAATGTTAATATCTTTGATAGCAATTTCATTACAGATGAAAAGCCTTTAAAATGCCGTCGTCTTTGATTGCAAATTCATTTCAGATATATAGGCCTAAAAATGCCCACATCTTTGATTGCAATTACATTTCAGATGAAGAAGCCTATAAAATGCCCACATCTTTGATTGCAATTACATTTCAGATGAATAGGCCTATAAAATGTCCACAACTTTGATAGCAGTTTCATTTAAGATGAAGAAACCTATAAAATGCCCACATCTTTTATTGCAATTTCGTTGCAGATGAAAAAGCCGTTGAAATGCCCACGTTTTTAATTGCAATTTCATTTCAGATGAATAGGCCTAAAAATGCCCACATCTTTGATTGCAATTTCATTTCAGATGAAAAAGCCTTTAAAATGCCCACATCTTTTATTGCAATTTCATTTCAGATGAATAGGCCTAAAAATGCCCACATCTTTGATTGCAATTTCATTTCAGATGAAATAAGCCTTTAAAATGCCCACATCTTTATTGCAATTTCATTTTAGATGAAGAACCCTATAAAATGCCCACGTCTTTGATAGCAATTTCATTTCAAATGTTGAAGCCTAAAAACTGCCCACATCTTTGATTGCAACTTTATTTCAGATGAAAAAGCCTTTAAAATGCCCACGTCTTTGATTTCAATTTCTATTCAGATGAAGAACCCTATAAAATGTCTACATCTTTGATAGCAATTTCATTTCAAATGTTGAAGCCTGAAAAAATGCCCACATCTTTGATTGCAATTTCATTTCAGATGAAAAAGCCTATAAAAAGTCCACATCTGTTATTGCAATTTCTATTCAGATGAAGAACCCTATAAAATGTCTACATCTTTGATAGCAATTTTATTTCAGATGTTGAAGCCTACAAATGCCCACATCTTTGATTGCAATTTCATTTCAGATGAAAAAGCCTATAAAATGTCCACATCTTTTATTGCAATTACATTTCAGATGAATAGGCCTATAAAATGTCCACATCTTTGATAGCAATTTCATTTCAGATAAAGAAACCTATAAAATGCCCACATCTTTTATTACAATTTCATTTCAGATTAAAAAGCCTTTAGAATGCCCGGATCTTTTATTGCAAGTTCATTTCAGATGAATAAGCCTAAAAAAGCCCACATCTTTGATTGCAATTTCATTTCAGATGAAAAAAGCCTTTAAAATGCCCACATCTTTACTGCAATTTCATTTTAGATGAAGAACCCTTTTAAATGCCCACGTCTTCGATAGCAATTTCATTTCAAATGTTGAAGCCTAAACACTGCCCACATCTTTGATTGCAACTTCATTTCAGATGAAAAAGCCTTTCAAATGACCACGTCTTTGATTGCAATTTCATTTCAGATGAAGAACCCTACAAAATGTCCACATCTTTGATAGCAATTTCATTTCAAATGTTGAAGCCTGAAAAAAAAACACATCTTTGATTGCAATTTAATTTCAGATGAAAAAGCCTTTAAAATGCCCACGTCTTTGATTGCAATTTCTATTCAGATGAAGAACCCTATAAAATGTCTACATCTTTGATAGCAATTTCATTTCAGATGTTAAAGCCTAAAAAATGCCCACATCTTTAATTGCAATTTCATTTCAGATGAATAGGCTTAAAAATGCCCACATCTTTGATTGCAATTTCATTTCAGATGAAGAAGCCTAAAAATGTCTACATCTTTGATTGGAATTTCATTTCAGATGAAGAAGCCTAAAAAATGCCCACATCTTTGATTGCAGTTTCATTTCAGATGGAGGAGCCTATAAAATGCCAACATCTTTGATTGCAATTTCATTTCAGATGCAGAAACCTATAAAATACCCACATCTTTAATTGCAATTTCATTTCAGATGAAGAAGCCTAAAAAATGCCCACATCTTTAATTGCAATTTCATTTCAGATGCAGAAACCTATAAAATACCCACATCTTTAATTGCAATTTCATTTCAGATGAAGAAGCCTAAAAAATGCCCACATCTTTAATTGCAATTTCATTTCAGATGCAGAAACCTATAAAATACCGACATCTTTAATTGCAATTTCATTTCAGATGAAGAAGCCTAAAAAATGCCCACATCTTTGATTGCAATTTCATTTCAGATGAAGAAGCCTAAAATATGCCCACATCTTTAATTGCAATTTCATTTCAGATGAAGAAGCCTATAAAATGCCCACATCTTTGAGATGAAAAGGCCTATAAAATGTCCACATCTTGATAGCAATTTAATTTCAGATGAAAAAGCCTTTAAAATGCCCACGTCTTTGATTGCAATTTCATTTCAGATGAAGAACCCTATAAAATGTCTACATCTTTGATAGCAATTTCATTTCAGATGTTGAAGCCTAAAAAATGCCCACATCTTTGATTGCAATTTCATTTCAGATGAAGAAGCCTAAAAAATGCCCACATCTTTGATTGCAATTTCATTTCAGATGAAGAAGCCTATAAAATGCCCACATCTTTTATTGCAATTTCATTTCAGATGCAGAAACCTATAAAATACCCACATCTTTAATTGCAATTTCATTTCAGATGAAGAAGCCTAAAAATACCCACATCTTTAATTGCAATTTCATTTCAATTGCAGAAACCTATAAAATATCCACATCTTTAATTGCAATTTCATTTCAGATGAAGAAGCCTAGAAAATGCCCATCTCTTTAATTGCAATTTCATTTCAGATGCAGAAACCTATAAAATACCCACATCTTTAATTGCAATTTCATTTCAGATGAAGAAGCCTAAAAATGCCCACATCTTTAATTGCAATTTCATTTCAGATGCAGAAACCTATAAAATACCCACATCTTTAATTGCAATTTCATTTCAGATGAAGAAGCCTAAAAAATGCCCACATCTTTGATTGCAATTTCATTTCAAATGAAGAAACCTATAAAATGCCCACATCTTTAATTGCAATTTCATTTCAGATGCAGAAACCTATAAAATACCCACATCTTTAATTGCAAAATCATTTCAGATGAAGAAGCGTAAAAAATGCCCACATCTTTGATTGCAATTTCATTTCAGATGAATTTCATTTCAGATGAAGAAGCCTAAAAAATGCCCACATCTTTGATTTCAACTTCATTTCAGATGAAGAAGCCTAAAAAATGTCTACATCTTTGATTGCAATTTCATTTCAGATAAAAAGGCCTATAAAATGTCCACATCTTTGATAGCAATTTCGTTTCAGATGAAAAAGCCTTTTAAATGACCACATCTTTAATTGCAATTTCATTTCAGATGAAGTAACCTTTAAAATGCCCACGTCTTTGGTTGCAATTCATTTCAGATGAAAAGGCCTTAAAAATGCTCACATTAAAAGAAGAAATTAAGAATGGGACAACATTTGTAATTCTAGATGCACTTCCGTTTAGTAATGACTTTGTCATAGTTACCTGCATCCCACTTTGAGCTAATTTACAGAAGCATGTTCAAATATACAGAAATTGACCAGTTAATTTTATTATCTTACTGGCATTTAAAGTTGTTTGTGCAGCAGTCACTATAACACTTTTACACACATGTAAAGCAGTGTCATAAATCGCTGATAATGGTTAAAACTCACAATGTTGCAGTGTAATATAAGGACAAGGTATGGATGGGCATTTCGATACTTGAGCCTATGTTTGATAATTATTTCTAAAATTTAACTCTTAAAGCAATAATTATTACTATAGCGGAATACATAGTTTGCAACAACTCAAGTTTCTTTTTGGGTTAAATAAGACATAGCAAACTAAAATGAAAATCGTTTTAAAATCGAAATACTTTTCTTATGATTATCTAAGTCATAACATTCTACTTTTGTATTGATTAAAATTTAAAAGTATCTATAATCCTTTGTCTAAATGGATGCAGTATTTGTACTAGGAACCAATATAATCTCCAGAGGTAATGTGATGCCATGAAATAGTAGCTTCTAAAGCAGAGGCTTGAAATCCACCTGTTTAATGTTACTTTATGAAAGATGTCTTCTTCGGATGTTTAAATAAAAGCAAAAACATGCTTCTGTAATTAACTTAGCAGATGAAAAAATAATGTGTGTAAAATAAACCAGTATATCATGAAATAGTTTTTATTTGAATTAGATAAAACGTTCAAAATCATGAATCAAAAATCAAAATCGGCTTCTGGACCACTGGCGGTTCCCATAATGTTCTTAGTTGTTACTTAACGTCCCAGCCATAGTGGGAAGTTTCCAGGGTAGAATCATTCTACCCTGGAAACTTCCCACTATGGCTGGGCCATTAAGTAACAACTAAGAACATTATGGGAACCACCAGCGGTCCAGAAGGCCGTACCCATTGAGTCAAATGCCGGTATATAAGTATGTCTGATCAGTTGCATTTGAAACACTGGTACCACAATTTTGCCCTGATTCAGCTGTTGTTGAAGCACAAAAAATGTTAAGCCCAGATGGATTTTGTTGGTTGGTTTTGTTGCTTTACGTCCCAAGTCAACAGCTATGGTCATTGCGGGACGGTCAGTTCACCTAACCACACTTTTTTCTGGGCAGGCTTGAACAAGCGGTTAACCAGTAATTTGTGCACATACTTTCGCTTGTAACTGACAACAACCCTTCTTGAATGAATCAGCGGAAGGGAGGAGAATGACTGTAGAAATTATTTCATGATCAATCTCCTTGAAAGTATGGGACCGGGCCGGGATCGAACTCGCGACCCCTGGATCTGCAGTCAGACACGCATCTGTAGCCAGACACGTTACCGACTGCGCTACGCGGCCCAGATGGAGGCGTCACAACTATTACAATAGATCATCATGGAGAAGCCCTGATAGTGATATCTTCTGGAGTATTTTGTGTCATGGGAGGAATATAGCAACAGCCATTCTTTTTCTAACAGGTCATGGTAACAGGAATCACCTCATCCATATCACCAGACTATTCCATCATTACATACAAGAAATGTGTGAGGCAATGCTTGGATTACACTCACTAGCAGGTTGAGATTCTGTTAGCTGCTTTAAAGGCATTGGCAAGCTTAAATCTCTGAAGCTGCTGTTGAAATCCCCAACATACTGTGATACTCTAAGGGGGTTAGGCGAAGACTGGAAGGCAGATTATAATCTCATTGATGATTGTGAAAAAATCATCTGTGCAGTGTATGGGAAGGTAAAGTTTGATAGTATAAATGAAGTGCGCCATTTCATGCTTCAGTCCAAATGTGATGGAGACATAAGTGTGAAAAGTCTGAATCAAGTACCATGGATCTGGTGCGATTCCCACTAAGTAAAGCATGCCTTAAGGAACTTGTTGCCTGAGCGAATCACCAGACCAGGATTTGGATGACTTCAAATGTTCCAAATATCAGAGGTGCCAAAGGTTTGGGAAGGTCATAGTTGGCTCGAGAATGGTGAACCACTTTGATGTGATCCAGCAATGGTACTCCCTGGGTTGCTAGTGAATGTCATAGATCAGGAGGTTGCAGGGTCAGATACTGAGGATGAGGAAGATGAAGATGAAATTGTAGAATATTCTACAGACAGGGACAGTGATGAGTGCATTTCTGATGATGACTGATGATGTTATTGCAAGTGCGGCAACTCAATCATCAACAGCTACGAGTAACTGTTCTTGCATTATTTCAAAATATGTGCTTTTGGCTTGAAGAAAAACTATAATAATGTCAAAAAGACCATTACATTTTATCCAGTGCTACATGACCTTTCAATACAGTTATTTTTATCAGAAAAAAATGTGTTTGTTTTCAAGATGTAAGAGTTTGAAGTAATGAAGACGGCTAGGATCAGGAATTGATACAATCAAGTACCACACCCGTCCCAGGATACTAAATGACAATTTTTGTAAACAAAAATGTAAACTGTTAGGGGGTATGGCAATTGGTATTACCTCTAATACTTTACAATTGCATTACAATGCCCAAATTTTAGTCTTACTATATGGTTATTTAAATAAGCTATCCATAGACACCACGATTGCCCAGGTTTCTGTTATGATTAAGGTGTGGCAAGAGCATAAGTCATTCGGACTTAGCGGAAACAATAAGCGCCGTTTTGTCGATCTTATGATATAGCTCCAAAAACGTTAATTGTGACACTTTTTATTTGGGGAACATGACTAGATTTTTTACTTAGACTCCCAATAATTGTAAAAAAAAAATACAATGGGAATGGATCCTGAGGGATTTTTTCATGTTGTAAGAGTTTGAAATACAGTTTTGTAAAATTCTACGGAGTATGGCAAGGAATATGAGCTATATTACTTTACAATTGCATCAAACGGCCCAAGTTTTAGTCATAGTATATGGCTATTTAAATCAGCTCTCTATAGACACCAATATTTTAGGTTTCTGCTTAGAATAAGGTGTTGCAAGAACATAAGTCAATGGTACCTGGTCGAAACAATAATCACCAATTTGTTGTCGGTACCTTATGATATAGCTCCAAAAAACGTTGATCGTGACATTATTTATGGGAACATGTCTTGATCTTTTATTTATACCCGAATAAATGTAAAAAAATACATTGGCAATGGATCCTGAGGGATTTTTTCATGTTGTAAGAGTTTGAAATACAGTTTTGTAAAATTCTACGGAGTATGGCAAGGAATATGAGCTATATTACTTTACAATTGCATCAAACGGCCCAAGTTTTAGTCATAGTATATGGCTATTTAAATCAGCTCTCTATAGACACCAATATTTTAGGTTTCTGCTTAGAATAAGGTGTTGCAAGAACATAAGTCAATGGTACCTGGTCGAAACAATAATCACCAATTTGTTGTTGGTACCTTACGATATAGCTCCAAAAAAACGTTGATCGTGACATTATTTATGGGAACATGTCTTGATCTTTTATTTATACCCGAATAAATGTAAAAAAATACATTGGCAATGGATCCTGAGGGGTGCATGGTAGGCCCATCTGGCTCCCAGACTACACATATTTATGCAGACTTTGTTCAAATTCCGTCAATTCATTATGAAGATATAGCGTGCACAGCGATATTTTGACTATTGTTGTTGGTTTTTGTTTGTTTGTTTGTTATTTAAGTTTTGTAAATTGTTGCAATAACCCAAACCTAGATCGTACCAATATCAGTACATATGCAAATCACTGCCAAATATCATTTATTGAGTGGAAACTAATTCTGGCGTGAGCCAAAGGCCATATCTCTTTTTTAGGTTTGCACAATTCGACGCGTAACAGTTTGACGCGTAGTCTAGATCTTGTCAATATCAATTCATATTCAATTGCAAAACGCTGTCCAATTCCATGAATTAAGTAATAGTTATCTCCACGTACAGGCGGACAAACATGGTATAGCTATTCTATACCACCTACATCAGTGTATATCCTGTACATCACGAGAAGGTGGTAAGGGTGGTATAATTCTCAAGATACTGAGCTGAAACGAAATTCTGACAGGAGTAAGCCTTCTTTAAATGTCTATGAAACTATCAAGATGTGCTAGTGATCTAAATCTCAGCCTTTTTTTCTTTTGCTATGTTCATTCTGTGCATATGCGAGCACAAGTACAGACTCGACTAAGTATGTATTGCTCCACCATGCGATGAGAACCTAAATCCCATGTGCTGGCTAAAATATGAAAATAACCTACCTGTTTTGAACCTGGCTTCTGTTCACTCATTGTTGGGCTTTATTTTAACTCGTCTGTGATTCTTCTAACTCTAGAAAAAATCATAATTAAAAATAAACTCAGTGCATAAGTTAGACTGACTCCTGTCGATATTGTTTTGTTTCTCCTTAAAATATGTGTTTATTTCTAAGTGCATCTTTAATCCAAACTCAATTGTTTTAAGGATGGCTCAGCAATATCGACCCTATCTTTTCAGTCAGTGAACTTAAGCCTGTAAAATATTTATAGCTGTTCAAGACGTGCGTCCCTTCATAATGTAAATGGAAAAAAAAGATAGGATCTGGGGCCAGACTGTCCGTGAAAATATATACTGGTAATGATACGATGACCATGATGCTATATGCTCGAGTTTGACTTATCGATGCTGCCAAGCATGATCACTTAGCACCTACTTGAGATATCCGTCTTAGTCAATAAGGTTATTGAACTAGATGACCGCATGGCTAATTTGAGTAAATGTTAGAACAATTTCAATGCCTATAGGCATTATCAAAACTCTTGTTGTATATCACCCTGAAATATATTTTATAGAGGTAAGAGCTATAAATGTACAAATGTTGGTTATTTCTTTTTTGTTAACCCATATAATCCTATCATCCTTTTTGTGTGACATAGGTAAACAATGTAGATCCATATCAGATGCCACAAAGCACTTGGTCTGGTCTGGCTCTTCATTGTTTGTTTTATCGAATTTCAATTCAATATGAAATTAAAATGAAAATAAACATACCTAGCAACCCTAAAATTGAAAATATGCTCTTCCAATTGTTAAAGATAGGAAATTTCATTCGACATATAATGGAAGATTATTGTATAAATGAGGAGGCGTGGTTATCCTCTGAAAACAGTAGAGTCCTTTCAAAAGGTATAAAATAAGCAAGCAAACAAACAAAAAACATTTTCAGTATATGCATAATTGGAAATGCTCATGTTTCACACTCGTGAAAATTCTGATGCTATCAAAACACGATGCCACGCGTTTGGTATTGATTTATAAATGTAAAATATCTATTATGTTTATTCTATATCATAAAGTACAACACGATGGGGCGTAATATCATTTTATATTAATATATATGCTTTTTCCGCATTATTTAATTAATCCATACATTAATCCAACTAAACATTTATACAATATGATGTAGACTTTAACTAAATTAAAGAAAAAAAATAAGATAATTGCCTTACAAATCGTCCAGGATACTGAAAATTTAATTATAAAGTGTTTTAGTTTTCACATACGAAACTATATATAGTTTTATTCAAATGGTCAGGCGAATATAAAATGATACGAGATGTCATAAAAACAGTTTTGGGGTATATCGTGTCACTAAGCATGAATATATTCGGATTAATTGTAGGACTATAAAACCTTATATGGACATCGCCGCAAGAAAGGGCGATTTTGCTGCAAGCGAATAGCAAAGGCATTCATCAGACTGCGCATCCGCGCTGTCTAATCAGCGCCTTTGTTATTCGCTCCTGTGGTAAAGTATAGATACTTAGTTGCACTTGCAAAATGCAAAACTTTCCAGGTTAAAGCTATTCGCTGTAGCTGAGCAGGAAAGATTGCATCTCACCTGGTCGTTAATCTCGAATGCCGAGGCAAGTTGTACTTTGCCACTACTTTGAAGTGGTTCAGTAGTTTATAACATTATAAAGCTAACTAAATTAGAATTTAAACATTTATTATTTATTTGTTATTATTTGTTATTTTTTACCAGTACTGAGTCGCCTTCTTCTTATTATTAATCAGTATTATTTCCGAGAGCACCAGAATGCTCAATCGGCAGTGAATCTGGTTTCAAACGTTTCAGAAGACCGGTGGGGGTGGGGGTGGGGGCGGGTAGGGGCATGGCTTATAAAAAGTCTCATCCGACAGACCAATGGAATTACCGAATTACAGTAATTCTATCATGCCTGGAGTCATATATTTTAGACATAAGGAAAATTGTAGACAAACTACTTTGTATGAGATGCCGCAATATTATTTGGCCAGTTTACGGCCAGATACTTTATAAATTCTACAGATTTCAATTCTAAAAGTATTTTGACCGTATGTTTTTTTTATAAAACTAGGGTTAAATTCCATATCCTAGGTTACTAGTAGTTGTGATCTGTCCAGAGAACCTGTCAACCTTGCAAAGTATAAATTGTCATGGATGCGGTCATGCTTTCAACAAAAAATCTAATATTTCTGTTTCATTTTCCGATTGTTGATTTTTTATATGTTTCCCACTTCGAATTTCTCAGTTGTATACCGTTGAACTAGCTGAAAAGCAATACTACCTTAATCGCTGTTTTTTGCACAGAATTGATATAGATCGGCGGGTGATCAGTGGTTTGCTGTCACAGTCTGTTTAAGACAGTGCCACAGTTTGGGCTACGATAGAGCCACGATCTGGTTAAGAGAGTCACGGTATGGCTTAGACAGTTGAACTGCAGAGTAACTGCATAAACTTTATATTGTTTATTTTTACCTGAATAGCTTAAAACTGTGTGTAAATTAATATTATTACATAAAAGCTGTGTTGTATAATAAAAATGTAATGTTTTAACTGGCACAAACCAATTTATCAACAAAGCAATTCACATGTTGTTGATGAACTTATTTTACTTAACGTGTATAATTTCCTAAATATAACCTAGTACTAAAGCAATCTTAGGGCGGCTTTTCTCCAGTGAAACATTTAAACATTTTAACATGTTATTGTTGTAGTTATCTCTGGACCAGTACAATCGAACAGAACATTTTTTAAAGCAGTGGAAAGGCTGCACCAGTAGCAGTGGTAGTTACGCTGCCACCACATTGGATATAAAGTCACAGTGTTTTTTACAGTGTTTTGGGTGATTGTCCCTTTTTTGATCCCCTGCCGAAAAGATTTGGACAGTATGATATGGGGTGGGTCTTGGCTGTTTCCAATTTTAAGGCGATTATTCTGTTGTTGTTTATTCATTGTTTGTCGTTGCTCTCATTGGGTGTGTTTTTGTATTGTAACCTTGTCTTGTAGTGCACTTCTTAGTGTCCTATCTAGTTTACCAATCATCTGGCTGAAGAAGAGATAGCGGGTAGCTTTACTTAAATAGTGTTGTTGTTGTCTGTGTTCTGTGTCTTTCTTGTGGTGCCATGAGTTTGGTCTGCAGTCTGTGATTGTGGAATTTCCTAGTTATACTCAGTGCTGCGTATTGAAACACTTTCGCTGCCAAACGCGACTGTAGTTGAATTTACCGTTCACTGTCAAACGCAACTACAGTCGAAATTAAAAGGCACCGTTGATAGCTGTCAATTTTTAACCGTAAAAAGGGACGCAAATCTTTGTTCTTTATTTCAAAATGTTCAGGGGACATAATAATATCAAATATGGAGAGCTGCGCAATTTATGTACAAAAAAGGACTTTATATAAATGTTTGTAATGTCATTAGATTTCGCGAAAATCAAAAATATCGAAATCATGTCCATGGGGATGACATACAGGACGCATTAAGCACTTCAACTGCTATATTTTGATTTATTTCTGATGAAACAATATATCAGAATAAATCCTGATGTTTGATACTTGATGTGGATGGATGTTTTATCTATTTTTTTGCATAAAAAAGTTGTTTATAGGCATTTTCATATTTTCAATATGGCTTCCAAAAAGGCCGCCAAAGGTCACGTGACTATCTTTTTATTATTGGTTCAAATATTTTTATATACTTAAACGCAAAAGAAACGCAACCGTTTTCAATCCACTTTTTCTTCAATATGGGCCACATGAGGCTTATTTCTTCATTTTATCCTGTGTTCCTGCCCACTGAGTAATGATTTGCCGTAAAATGGTTTTGATCACGATTTCCGTTCTGACGTTATAATGACGTCAGTGAATTTCAACAAATGTAGTCTAAAAAACTGATGTCTCATTCGATTTGAAAATAAACAGATTGAACTGATAGCCAGATGTTTCAACTAAAGTAAAACGCTAAACCGGTTTGGAAGTTATTGATTATCGGCGCTATCAGTCGCTGCGTTGCTGCGTTTTTTTTATTGACGTCAACCTACTTTTAAAAAAAAAAACAGTCATTACAGACGCATTTTGTTCGATCACGTCGCGATGCTTATGTCTTCTATGCAATGTATTGAGGGCTATATGGTAACATTAAAAGTTTTAGGTTATCAATATTCGTTTGGATAAAATGGCCAATTACGCAAAAAAATTAAAACGTCACTTTGACAAAATGAACGTTGACAGAAATATAAAAGTACCTGTTTTAATTTTGTCTTCCCTTTTGCTTTCTAAAACCAATATGTGTTTAAAAAGTTTTTTCGCAAAATAGGCACAATGTTTTGAACTTTGTGACATTAAAAATAGGGGTTGCCTTACATTTCTCATTGCAGCTCGCCAACTATACGTCACAGTGGTCTGGTCTTGGTTTTGTATGAAAGGCAAATAACGGTTCTTAGCGATTTCATTATCGCTGCCTGTAATTTTTGACAAAAAAAGAAGTAACTGCTATTTTAGAAAGAGTTGCGTTTCTTTTGCGTTTAAGTATATATTAGTAACATTCTGTGAAAGTTTCACAGCGATAGGTTGAATGGTTCTGGAGATACTCTGTGCTGAACCCATATACCCCCAATATTCAGGAGTCCTTGAAACATGCTTGACACTGAGGTATTGGTTTTTTGAGGTGCTTGGCAGCGAAAGTGTTAATGTAGAAAAATTATTTTTTCCCACTACATCAAATAAGGCCCATAAGGTCCTACTACAGTAACTATAGTTCCGTCTGAACATCGATAGCCGCTACTATAGTGACATCACGAACCATCTAGATCTCAACGGTGGGTCAGAGCACCGTTACTCTAGTAGATTGTCTAATTCCCTCCTCTAGACCTATATATCAAAAAGTAAGTGAGTATGATAAGAAAATACCACAATCACACACTGTGGACCAACCCACGGCACCATGAGGAAGAGCCCCAGAACATTTATAGTAACAATACATAAGACAATTATAGCAAAGCAACCAGCTTTCTCTTCCTCTTCAAGATGATTGCAACACAAAGTAACGCATAACAAAACAAAGACAAACACAGAACATTTTACATGCGCCAAACCTTGACCATAGATTCAGTTGATGTTAAATCATGACACAAGAGTACAAAATATACACTGGCCACAACAAGAACACATATAGTCCAGCAACCAACTGCACACATGCATAAGATGATCACTAGACCAAAGACGGCATAATACAATCACACCACAAAACTAAGATAAAACACCAACTGCCACATATTTGAAGCAGTAACAACTATGCCTAATGAATTAATGATAACAGAACCACCGCCTTAGAATGGACAGCAATCTAAGCTACTGGGGGCCTAAGTGCATTTTTTAATATTGTTTGCAGATATGTTAGTAGCTAGCCTCATAATGATTCTTTTCCACCATAAATCCTTGCGATGCACCATTTGCGGTCCCACTTATTCATAATTGTAAATAAGAGTAGTTTGTGCAGTGTATTCACATCATTTTCGTCTACGATGAATAATTGAAAAGGGTAGGGTAGGGTAGGATAGGGTCAGGAAGGCAGAGTGGGGGTAATTAAAATTGTAATTGTAACTAATTGTAATTAAATTACATTTTCTAAAGTAATTGTATGTAATTGTAATTACCGTAAGACATTTCTTTAATTACAGTAATTGAATGTAATTAATAACATGGTCAAAAATGGCAGTAATTAACAATTACTTTCAATTACTTTTGAATTACTTTTCAGATCAGTTATGAACTTCAGTTATCTAAGAATATTATAGATATTTAAAATGCTGCTAAATGGTTCTTGGTCTTTGTAAATGCATAATCATTTGCTGTACTCAATATAAAATAAGTTGCATGCAACATGAAACAAATGAGAATTTGAACTTGTCATGCTAGTATAGACATAAGAAAGCATATAACAATTTTACCACAGACACTGTCACACAGACTGTATGTTACCTCTACTATTTTGAAAGCACCCCTTTTTAAGCAAATTGTTTATTCTTTGTTCATCTGCTTAGTAAAGCTCAGGCTTTGTGACAACCACCCTTTAATAGTTAAGTTACCAAAAACAATCAGTGATTTTATTTTGCCTATTTTACAGCCGAATACAGGCTGCTTCCCAATCCAAAAAAGGCCTGTATATTCCCAATTTGGAGATTTTTTCCCAACCTGAAGATTTTATTTGGATTTATTCCAAAATTCAAAAGGCAAAGGCTGTATAAAAAGGGCAATAAAATCATTGACTATACAAAAACAAAGAAGGTGTGAAAATCTCAACTATAGTATTTACTCAGACAATAGTATTGGTTAGTGAATTGACTCCTTGAAGACAATTTGTTAAATTTTCACACCTGGGATCAACACACTCATATGCTAAGGTGCATGACACAATCTATCCACAACATTATTTTAAACCCTTAAACTGATTTATTTGCTATCTTCAATATAATAATAATAATACATATATCCAGATAAAGAAATTTTATCAGCGTGAAATTGTGATTATTTTCTTACCCATCAATTTAAACCAGATCTGTTTACTACTACGTTTTTTGTGTATTTTCTACGCTTTTTAGCTTCAAAATACGCTCTACGGATCACTATTGCAAAACTACACACAGAGTGAAATCCTGATTTTCTATCAATTTTTATCCATTATGGTTGGTTTCAAGATGCTTAAGGGAGGTTTCTTTACTGAACCATGACTGTGTTTATCAGCTGGTCAATTACCGTGAACAAACAAGCCAATTAGTCATGCTGTGTGAGCAAGTTAGTGCCAATCAACGCGTCCATGACTTTTCGTCGAGAACCCTTTCGTCGAATGCGACATATCGTCGCATATGACATTTCGTCGAACGCGACCATTCGTCGAAATTACGTCGAAAGACAATTTGTCGAATGTTAATCTGTCGAAAATTCGTCAAAACCCCCAAACTGGTAAGGAATGACAATTATACGGCCTTTTCATTTATTTATTTCATAAATAACGTTGGTTTTATGCCATTGTTGTAATTGTCATGGGTTTTCGCGACCTACTTTCTTTTACCGTGAAGAGTATATTTTTATAGTTAATGAGACTGTATTTGAGGTCAAAATATTAAATAGGCAATACTTACATGTGTATGGACCAAAAAAACTGTCTGTCATGCAAGAATGTTTTGTTTGTTTTGGTTTTAATTTGATGGCATAATGTTCAAAATTGAGCGAGCCAGTAAATATGAAAAGAAATATATAGAAAGATGGACTGTTTTAGTAAATATTAAATCAGCTTTTTTTAAGATTGAAAAGACTCAGAATAGATCTAGTTTAGTGGTGAAAAACAATTTTACATTTTACCAGCTGCTGTGAGTGGGGCAAATAAACCCTAAGCTCTCTCCCTCTAGACTTTTTAGTGCTTGCAAAAAAATAAGTCAGATCCGGGTCTTTCTACTCTGGTAAGATGCATTCCTCAGCCCTTTATTCTGCCTTTGGCAATACTTGTTTCTATACTTGTTTTAAATAATCCACCCACTATACCCAGGAGCGGATCCAGGATGTCTTGATACTAGATGGCAGAGCTCTTAGTAGGATTTGAAAGCAGGAGTCCCAGAGCATTCTTTGCAAAAAAAATGGGATATTTTAGTCTCAAAGGGGGGGGGGGGTTCAAGCAAAACCCCTCTAAATCCGCCACTGATACCCTGTCTGGTTAACTGACTTTCTGACTCTACATGGGCCAAGCCTGAAGTAAACAGGGTTGCATATGATCTTTTTATTATGAGAACTTTGAAGGGCTTTGTGGTGGGTATGTAAAAAGTTAATTAATTTCATATCTATTTTAGTCTTTTATTTAAGGCAATATAGTTTGTTAAACTTGGCGTACGATAGACTACACATTAGTACTCAAAACTACACATAACTGCCTCCTTGACTACACATACGCAACTTTCAATGTAAACAGGTCTGATTTAAACGTGTGTTTTGGGTGCTCAAAAAAAAACATGCATCTCATAGATACGGTTCTTTTGAGTACCCACAACATTAGTTTTGGATGAGAAATAACGAAAATAGTTTTCCAATATGCACTCTTATCTGGATGCCTGATAATAATAATAATAATAATAATAATAATAATAATAATAATAATAATAATAATAATAATAATAATAACAACAACAACAATAATAATAATATAATGTACAGATTTCTTATCCACACTTTTTGAGAACAGTTATTCTCTGGCATTTAAGCTAGTTTTACAAAAGCATTTACATGGCTTATCTTCCACAATTGTAAGACTTTCTCAGGCTAATGTGTATTCATTTTTTAAGTTTAATCACTTGACAATAATGCAAGAAGTCCTAAAAAAATCAACCTAATAGACATATATTGAATTTAGAATGCCAAGGTTACTCAGACTTTTTATAGAGTTTTAACTCGTTTCATATATCTCTGAAGATAAAATCTTATGAAGCTATCTATGCGGCAGTGAAATTTAATTGTAATGTAATTAAGTACATTTGGCAAAGTAATTGAATGAAATTAATTACTTTGCTCTTAAGCCATGTAATTGTAATTGTAATTTAATTGAACAAATTTCAAAGTAATTGACCTTAAGTCTGCAGGCAGGGCAGGGCAGTGCAGGGCAAAGAAATAACATTAGCAATGTACCAGGCAGGCCATGGGAGAGCAGTGGCTCAGTGGTATAGTGCTTGACTCGAGACCGAGGGGCCGCGGGTTCGAGCCTCACCGGCGTCACTGCATTGTGTTATTGAGCAAGACACATTAATCCTAGCTTAGTACTGGTTCATTCCAGGAAGATCCGTCCCTATATGACTGAAAGATTGGGGCGAAAAGAATCAAATAAAACAAAAATAGGCAGGCAAATAAATTAAGGGCTGGGACCAGTCTAATGATGATATATTGCGTCATCAAGAAACTATTATTTACATTTTAGGCGTCCTAAGCGGCTGACATAGAATTTTAGCCAATCATCTGTATCAAATTTGATTACCCCTGTATGTTTCAATATGGACTCCGAAGCATCCTGAGTTTGACTTTTGAACAGAAAATAAATGAAAATTTGCTAAATAAGAACGATAGGAGCTTAATCAGCGGAACATTTTCTTTCGTAGTGATGTAATATTCCTCCAACATGACTGACGCTTTACGGGAGCGACAGGAAGATGAGCTGCAAGTGTTGCAAGCGGTTTTCATGGACGATTATGTTGATCTGAGAAAAAACGATGCTTGGAAGGTAATGACAGAAGACAAGTGCAGTTGGCGACATGATCATATGCAGAATAAGAAAATGTGGCACTTCGTATGCTACTGGTTTTTGAACGATTGGGAATGTGCCCCACACCCTATTTCTTTTTGGAAGTGGCTACAGGTACGGTCCCGTATCCCTAGACTACCAGGCTAGAGGTACAGCCCCGTATCTCTAGACTACGAGTCTAGGGATACGGGCCTGTAACTGTAGACTGGCTATGGGTATGGCTCGAATTTTTCAGCTTTATTTGGTAAAAGTTATTAAACCGTTTGAGATATCTAATCCAACAAAAACTCTAGCTGCAAATTCACATCTGTTTGGTCGCCATCTTTGACAGTGGAAAGAGAGCCGGCGATCAATTGAAAGGGTAAATACTAGTGTTGTTACGATGATCGAGTAGAATCGAAAGTTGGTCGGTAGTGGTCTGGGTCGGCGACTATCGATTATGTGGTTCATAAATCGATTGTCGCTACAATGTCCGGGCGTTTCCGTTTATCAATACCGTTTTGAACCGAAAACGAGTTATTTCCCGCTAAAATATAGAACAAGAAGCTGTTTTCTTTGGCTATATAGACTGCATTTTCAATAAAGAAGTCCTCGAGTGCGCCGCCATTGTTGTTGTTTTGTTAAGGGAAATTACCGAGTATATCCGCATCCAAGTATTGGACAAATTTCTGTATCGAATGCATTTTGCGGGACAGTTAATCTAATGCAAGGAATGTATTTTCGGCCGTTTTTTTCCCGTTTTTGGTGAGGAAAAATTAAGGGTCGTCACTTAATTAACCAGTTTTAGGCCTAATATGATGAAATTACACAAACAATTAGTCAATTACCAATTTATTTTACATGTACAGTCACATTATCTGGACCCATGCTAACGACTGGCACATCAGCCATAGTTTGCCACTGAAGTTGCAACATTTAAACTTATTCTCCAGATGCATACAATATGAATATCAAACACCTGATATAACATAACTAGCTGAATTTGGAACATCTGTGTTTTAAAAATGGGACCAGGGTCTTTCTATACCTAAATAGAGAGTCCTTGATGGGACTGAATTCAGGAGATGGGAACACTAAGAGGTACGCTTTTATTTTGACTATCTATCTTTACTATCTTGTCTATCAAACCTGGAGATGTACTTTGGTGCAAGTTTCAGTAGTTCAAAGTAGTGCAAGCACCCCACCCACTTCTGTCTCCCCCCCCCCCCCCTACACACACACTTATTGTTGGCTGGGAAAAGGGTTGGGGGTGAACGAAAAATCATTATGTATAGGGGAACCCCTGCCCAATTTTTTTTCAGTGTGTTAACTTGCTCATTTTCCAATTTTCCAAGCATGTGCATCATTTTTAGGGGAACGCTTTAGTGTACAAATTTGTGTGAGTGTTTGTTAGGAATTATTCGAGCATTTGATTGGTGGTGCTCCTTCCAGATCTGCCCAATCTAACCAGCCTTTGTAGACCACATTAAGCAGTTTTGAATCCTTAGAGCTATCCAAGGAGGACACACCAAACTCTTATTAGAATTAACGCACAGATATCCAGGGTGACTGGGCACAAATGTAAACTGAAAAGATTCTTTGCCCGACTCAAATAGTATTATCTAGTCAACTATGTTCTCAGTTGTCTTGTTTGTTGTGAAATGTTCACAACTTTCTAATATAATTTAAAACTTTATTTGGTGTTTAAATTGAGATTCCAAGTCTTAAATTATGTGTTAAAAATAAAATTTGATTTTAAAAGTTGCTCTATGTTATAGCCATGGTATCAATCACAAAATCTTGCAAGGCACTGACAGCTTCCGAATTTCGATTATAATCGATGATTGATCGAAATGACCTGTCCGATTATTTTCGATGATCGATTCTGAAAATCCCATAATCGAACAACACTAGTAAATACAATCATTGCCGATGTCCCGTGTGAACAATTGTGGATAAATGTGAAAACCAATTAAATATTTTCTTTTTAGCGCCCCCTAATTACCACATTACTATTGTCTTCTTTTATACAAACACAACATCGAATGTGCCCCGCGCGTGAAAACCTGTCTTAGGCAACAACAAAGGCACAGACCAGCCTGCGAAGTCTGACCTGTGCAATTGTGATTCATAAGTTTATTGAAAAGTATCATATCTAGTCTTGCTATGAGCAAAATTTCAAGTTTCTAGCTAGTATCCTAGCAGTCACTTTGTCAAAAAACCCAAAGACAGGTTTACTCGTCATGCTCGCGCCTAGATTTAAATTTGTCTGACAGGTTTTCTCGCACCAAGGCACAATTAATAGTTGGGCATCCATCCATTAAATATCCAATTCATAAACATTCGAAGTCATCTGGTCAAAATGACTCAAAGTCCAATTTCACATTTTTTTTCTGCCGACTGCTGAGAGTAAGTTTTTCACTCGATCATCACGATCAATGGAGACAGCTCAACGTCGGATTCAACGCTGACATGAGGTACAGTGAAATCACGGAAATAAGTTTAAAGCAAGAAGAAATGGAAAGAGAGAAACAATGTAAATTTCTGTTTAAATTTTAGTCCATTTCCTTCCATACGTGCACGATGTAGATAATTATTAGTGATCTAGCTCTGAAATAAGTCTAGTACGTATTTTTACCACAGACACCAGTTTTCACCTGTCCAACATGGCGACCGAAATAGATGTGAATTTGCAACTAGAGTTTTTTGTTGGATTATCTCAAACGGTAAAATAAGTTACAACATATACTTATAATTGAAATCTAGAGCCGTACATGTAGCCGGTCCTCAGTGGACTGTCTACAGGTACGGGCACGTATCCCTAGACTCGTAGTCTAGAGATACGGGACCATACCTCTAGCCTGGTAGTCTAGGGATACGGGCCCGTACCTGTAGCCACTTCCTTTCTTTTTAGTGTATGGCTATTCAATCACTTTCAGACCATGCTATTCCGGCCGTGTCCAGTCCAGTTTTATTGTTTTCATCCGGGCTTATAGGCGAGTCCAAACACTACGTCTCAAATCAATATCATGCGGCATTCTACGGTCTTTAGACTTTATCAGAAATAAGGTAAAATCTCTGGTTGGCAAAGCTGTTGTTTACCTGAAGCTGCACATGATTTTTAAACGATATAAAACAAATTTATTTCATAAAATATAATACCGACAACTGTGTCCCATAGTTAAATAATTGATCTATAAATTTCTGTGTTTTAACTTATTATGTTTTATAGTCATTTAACAAAAATATCGGCGATTGTAACTGCTGTCATTGGGTCAAAACACCGTAGCTGGCGCTCGTCAAAAATGATTAAAATCAAATATCAATTATTATTTTTCCTACACATATTTTTCATATCCAAGTCAAAATCTAGAGCCGAAATATTGTTAAAGATGCTTTTTTCTGAGGTAAATGTTGACTCTTTTCAATGGAAATTGCA
The DNA here is from genome assembly GCA_964019695.1 of Loripinus fragilis. Classification (NCBI taxonomy): domain Eukaryota; kingdom Metazoa; phylum Mollusca; class Bivalvia; order Lucinida; family Lucinidae; genus Loripinus; species Loripinus fragilis. The sequence goes on from OZ026514.1 coordinate 95,426,060, forward strand.
TGTCTAGCAGAAGGTTTTTTGCCAACAATTATATAAAGTCATGTGGGAGAAATTGTTATTTCATGATTGTCAATAAGCCCTGATGAAAACAATAACATTGGACTAGTCTATTGACCATGTACACGTGATAATAATTTTGACCATGTGACTTTTTACCGTGGTCGACAAAAAAGGTCCGCTCCATGCAATGTATATTGAAAAAAGCCAACAAAGCATCTATAACAATATTTTAGCTCTAGATAAATATGTGTTGTATATCTCTATCTATCTATTCATACTGCATCACCCCTCGCAGGGATTACATGCAGGTGCGCGTCTGTGCGTTATTAGTAGAAGGATAATTAATTTACATTATTATATAACTAAGAAAAAAGATTGAATTTCATTGGCTTAGAGCGCTCACGTGGCCAGTCAATATATTGTCATATTCACTGGCTTGCGCGCGCTTGCCATTGTATATTAGTTACTAAAATTAGACTCCTTGCTGTTTTTTCCGTTCTGGTTCTGCTTTTCTAAAGCTTTTCTAAAGCGTGGCTAATAATCATATCGTAGATGCTGAGAACGCAATAAATCACGCACTGGAGCTGATCTTTTTCGATTTTATTGCACAATAAGCGGCGAAAACAAATTTGAAGTCTTCAGCTCCTTCCAACTTTCCGCCTTTGCACTGAAGAACTCCCGCCAATACTTAGACCACGTCGCATACGTTTACATGTATTTGTAACGTCTTTCAAGCGTAAAAACGACGTTACACTGTCTAACGCCATGAATGACGTCATTTACCAGTAACAAATGACGTCAGCTATCGCACATTTTCCCTGCGCTTTCAAAGCTGTGAATTATTGTTTGGCAAATCACACTTATTTTATCATTGGCTCTACATGCGAAGTGTGTTAGAATTCTTGTTTGTAAATGTTGAATGATGACACTCATGCACAACATATATGCAATAGTAAAAGGGTGGTCTTATTTAGGGTTGCACTGTTTCTGCTAAATGCTTGTCTGTCCCAAAACTTGTATATAAGTTCAGTATTTTTTTCCAGGTGCAATAATACCTGTACATCTTTCTCTAAATGTTATATAATAAAACAGTTATTGACTAATGAGGCATTGGATATGATGTGATATCGCCTCGGTCAATATTGGTATTATCTGGTCGATATCACATCATATCCAATGCCTCATTAGTCAATAATTGTATAATATTTTTCTTGCCAAAAAATGATTAATTTTATTATTGATGGGCGTCCGCTCTGGTGTTTTGGTCTGATGACAGCGGTTTCAATCTCCAATTTTTTCCTTAAATGATGATGAAATATATTTGGTGCAATTATCAAACTATGGGACCCACTTCTTGGATTTTTTTAAAAATAAATTTGCTTTATATCCTAAGTGTAATCAGGGGACAAAAATATTTCAGTAATTCACTTGTCCTTCAGGACGAGTGGCTAACAATTTTCACTCGTCCTGCAAACACATGCACTTGTCCTTTAAAATTATATGCAATAAAGAACATAAGGGAGTAATATGCAATATGACTTCCTCGAGTACTTCTTCCCAAGCACTCGTCCTACAGGACGAGTGCTTGGGAAGAATTACTCGTCCTTTCTAGATTTCACTCGTAATTACGTGCGGACGAGTGGAATTTATGTCCCCTGGTAATGCTGTTTGGTTGTTGGACCAGTAGGGTCATACTTTTAAAAAAATTGTTTGCAGCCATCCTACTGATAATTTTCCAGGTGGTTAGGTAATAGGTAGGTAGGTAGGTAGGTAATATTTTTTTCACTGTTTTGTTATAAAGACATTAAAAATTAAAGAAAAGAAAAAATGTATAAAATTGGAGAAAAAAGAAATTGTCCTGAAAATGATGTCTGCTTTTTTTTCTGCTGCATATATTCAGGTGCATTTCAGACAACTTTTGAGCATGGAAGCAAACACTATGAACCCTGATCAGACTGCTCCCTTAAGGGCAGTCTGATCTGGGTCCATATTGTTTGCAATATAGGCTTCCAAACTGTATATACAGATAAGTGAGCAGACAACAATTGTCGTAAACAACCAGATAAAGGTTACATAAATATATGCGCTTCAACATGAGATTTCCAACAATGTGGTATGTGCGACCAGCAAAGGCTCAGACCAGCCTGCACATACGCGCAGTCTGATCAGAGCCTTTACTAGTCGCTTGAATTTTCTATGAATATTAAGCTACTGACCGAACACCATTTGGTGTTTCTAAAAGGAGGCTGTACAGGCTCGTCTGAGTCTGCTCTTGTCAAAATGCCACATTGTTGGAAATCACATGCCGTGGCTCAATTTTATTGTGTTTCAGGTTCATCGTCCTCCCGAGGTGAAGTTATCCCTGAAGCCCCAAGAGAGCTGTGGTAACTTGGGCGGAGAAGTGTATGTGAAGGTTGATCTCATCATAAAATGTCCAGCAATGTACCCAGAGGAGTAAGATCATCTTTTCCATATTGGCCTCAATGCGACAAAACCTGTCTTCAGGGTCTCTAGCTAAGTGAGACTCAAACCAGTCTCCTCAGCTACAGAGACCAGCAAAAATATTGAAATTTTGCTTGTAGCAAGTGTAGATATGGTACTTTCCAATAAGTGAATATCAAAGGCGCTGATCAGGCTGCCCTAATGCACAGGCTGGTCTGCGCCTTTGTTGTTCACAAACCCCGGAAGACAAGATTTCTCGCGTCAATGCTCATATATAATAATAACATTTACATACATGTAGATGATTTTTAAGCTATTTAATTTTATCTGCAAATTATAACTAGAATCACATAGCTGTTGGTATTCCCCGACCCTGGCCCCATCATAGTGAAGAATTTCCTTTTTTTAAAAATGTTCTCCTCTGTTCACAGAATTGGCAAAAACATATTGTGCATTTGGAAATGTATAGCTATCAATTGATAATTATCATTTATATATTATTTAATTCATGTTTACTTGTGGATCCCCATTCCCAATCACTTGACTTTTTAACAGGTAATTATGGTTCACTTTGAATTCCATTGTCTTACAACTTCTTTTAGAAATACCATCATAGTGATTTGAACCTTTGTGGTGAAGTAGATAAACCACTGGCCTCATAAACCAGTGGTCATGCATTTCTACTCCCATCTTCACCAGTCCATTGAATGAGACTTTAAGCCATGGGTCCACCTCCATATTACCTTAGCTGTTGGTGGGACATTAAACACATACACACACACACTGTCACACACACACACACCATCTAAGTGTCTAACAGTTTGAATCCATATCAGGCTTAACATTTCATCTGTCCTGATGTAGGTCCAAGCTGTTTGCAGGTGAAAAAATACATCACTAGCAGGGAAAGAGAGGAAAGAGTTAATACCTAGTACCTGGTAACCATAGTTTATTTAGCATATCTCAAGATCACACTAAACATTGATATATTTTGGTTGAAAAAATTAGTCTTAGTATCTTGATTCTATCTGGTTTAAAGTTGGCCCAATAGGAACACAGGATACCCAATTTGGGTAGCCTGTGTTCACATTGGGCAAGGCAGTTTGTTGACAAATGGCAATCGAAAACTCTGTTTCTAACGATTTTTATCCACTTCATCTTTGATTGATGAGAGTGTTTTCGATTGCTGCCTACCGGATGCGGTGATCATTGTAGACTTAGTAAGGTATATGTTCTAAAATTTTGAACACTTTTCTCTTTCTTTTCTTCGCTAAAATGCGGTATATCAGGAATGGAGTTTACATAAGGCCAAATGAAAAAAATAAGTGTGTATCGGGTAACAGGTCTGAAATTTTTAGGTGGGGTAGGCACACATTTTTTTTTCTGGAATAAAATATTATTTTATGCATTTTGAAAGGCATGTTTGCCTTTCAAAATGCATAAAATTATTTATTTTTTCAAGAAAACCTGTAAAAATTCTATGTTTCACCAGTAAATTTAGGTAGGGTCAGGTTATCAGAAACACACTTATTTTTTTATTTGGCCTAATGCTTGTCAAAATAGCAAACAGTGAAGACCCTGATCAGACTGCTGCTCCAGAAGCAATCTGATCAGGTTCTGTATTTTTTGTCAAGGCCTTATTGGCAGGCAACTAATGTATGAAATTTAAGAATGTTTACCACACATTGTAGATTGCACTATACATGTATGTTCCAGGTTGCCGGAAGTTTGTCTTGAAAATCACAAAGGTTTGTCCAATCAGCAGCTAGCGACACTGAAAGACAATTTGGAAAAAGAAGCAAAGAAATTGCGTGGTCAGGTAAGACTACGTTTATAATAGCATTTATGCACAGTTGTATTCAGGCTAAATATTAAGGCACTCATGAATGCTTAACATTACAACACTCAAATTAAGCATTAACCCTTAAAGCACCAAGAAAAAAATGCATCTGAAAATGTCGTCTGCTGAAGTCATCTGCTGCAAATAATTGCCTAAAATTACTGACAAATTAAGTATAGAAGCAAACAGCGTGGACCCAGAACAGACTGCTCCTATAGAAGCAGTCTGATCTGGGTCCATACTGTTTGTCATAGAGGCTTCTTAAAAATTTCAGCAGCCGAGAAAAACAGACAACTTTTGTTGGGATTGGTGCATAAGGGGTTAAAGCACTTAGGTAAACATAACATCATTCAGTCCTTCAAACTAAACATGATACAGCTCTTGTTGAATGTAGCAGCAAAGCAAGCAAGACATTTCAGCTCATGTGACTACGCAGTACTCACTCAGGTAACACATTCCACCTCTCAAACTAAACATTAAAGCACTCAAGCTAAACATTACAGTGCTCAAACTTAATATTACAATTAATAATGGGAGCGCAGTGGCTCAGTGGTAGAGGGCTTGACTCGAGACCGAGGGGCCACGGGTTTGAGCCTCACTGGCGTCACTGGGTTGTGTCCTTGGGCAAGAACATTAATCTTAGCTTAGTACTGGTTCAACCTAGGAAGACCCGCCCCTTTATAATTGAAAGATTGTTGATGGGACGTAAAGAATGAAATCAAACAAACATTTAACAAAACAATTAATGATACCCAGGGTTAACATCACAATGCTCAAAGTACATGTATTAACTTTTTCCTTGCTAGTGGCCACTTTTGTCATCTGCTGATAACCTACACAATCAGTTTGGGCACAGATCAGGACCAACAGAATGTTGTTTCTTTTCTGGATCCAATCAGCTTGACACTCTGATAATGTTCCTGAAAGAATTTTTTTGAAAAAATTAATTTTGAAAATTTCAGCAGATGATGATCTAAAACAATATCCAACTAGAACACATTCGATGGCGCGTCATCGCAAATCCCCACGCTCTGGAAGATATCTAATGGTATTTGATCCTTTGACCCCATCCCAAGTTCACCAGTTTGATCCTAGGGTAAAAATTTTCAGTGTATCCTGGTCTACTGCTCATCCCCTTTAATTTGATATGCCACATGACCAAGTTCAGAAAATTAAATTCTTGACCCCCAGCCCCCCCTCCCCCCCCAAGTCCCAAACCCTGGGGCATGAATGACCAAGGGGACCAAATGAAAATCCTGTCTAATATGTTTTATATCTTTCATTTGTGAGAAGACACACAAAGTTTAGTTTATAAATCTTTGAAATTGACTTTGTAATTGAGATATAATGATATTTGACCTTTTGGCCCCTCCCCATGACCCCAGGAGGCGGGGACCCAAAAAATTGTACCGTTGCATGTGCCATTGATGTAAGCAACTCACACACCAAATCTGGTTGAATTACAAAAAAAAAAAAAATGACCCCCCCCCAACCCCCCACTGTACCCCCAAGTCCCACCCCTGGGGCATGATCAAGGTGACGGAATGAAAATCCCGTCTGATATGTTTTATATCTTTCATTTGTGAGAAGACACACAAAGTTTGGGTTAAGGCCAGAATCTTTTTATTAGTTGATTTACGAACCCTCCTACTGTAATTTTCTGGAAAGTAGAAAAAAAAAAAATTTAATTTCTGAATTTTTTTTTATATTTTATCCGCCGACTCTAAATATTATTTGTTTCGTTGAAAAAAAATAACATATTTTTGAGGGTCTGTCTGTGTATTTTTGAGAGTGACAGCGATTGTCCTGACCAGATTTTTAGGAAAATGATAAAATATTTAAAGATTTAATACAGACTGTTGGTTTACCTATTTAGTTTTACTGTTTCTGGAGATATGAAAAAAACAACAACTGGAAATATTAAAAAAAAAAAAAAAAGCTCTGAAAATGACCAGTTAACTGGTCATTTTCAGAGCTTTTTTATTGTATTTTTTTTCGTCCCCCCGACCCTAAATCTGAAAAAAAATTCCCGTAAATCAACTAATAAAAAAATTCTGGCCTAAAAATCTTTGAATTTGACTTTGTGATTGAGATTTTATGATATTTGACCTTTTGGCCCCTCCCCAGGGCCCCAGGGGGTGGGGACCAAAAAAATTGTCCCCTTGCATGTGCCATTGATGTAAGTAACTCACACACCAAATCTGGTTGAATTACGGAAGCAAATTTTTTTGGACCACCCAACCCCCCACGGTACCCCCAAGTCCGAACCCTGGGGCATGATCCAGGCGACTGAATAAAAATCACGTCTTATATGTTTTATATCTTTCATTTGTGAGAAGACACACAAAGTTTGGTTAAAAAATCTTTGAAATTGACTTTGAATTGAAATTTAAAGATATTTGACCTCTTGGCCCCTCCCCAGGGCCCCAGGGGGCGGGGCAAAAAAAAAGTGCCATTAAGCACCCTATTCATGTGAGCAGCTCACACACCAAATTTGGTTGAATTTCGTCCAACGTTTCGGAGGTGATAGCGTGACGGACGGACAGAGGCGATTGCAATATCCCCGACGCTTTTTTAAAAAAGCGTGGGGATAAAAATGTGATTTCAAATTAATATCAATGCCATTTGATTATCAGATAGATAGAATCTAAGATTCCCCCTGCTGTCTAATTGAACATAGATATGGTTTATTTCAAACTCCAAACATATGAAACTTGCTGTGGAAAAGGATAAAATGCTTGGCAAGTTTTGCATATTATCTCTTTTTCTCAACTTATTTAATAAACTCAATAACATGAGCATTGATCCTGTAAGTATCTCTATATCTTTAATTCTTCTCTGAAATTAGGAGATGCTTCTGGAATTGTCACAGATAGTCCAGACCTTCCTGTATGCCAACAATAAACCACCACCAAAATCTTTCTACGAGGAGATGATGTGTAACAAGAGAAGACAGGAAGAAAAACAGAAGGAGGAACAGAGGAAAAGATTAGAATTCTTGAGAAAAAAGGAAGAAAAAGAGGTATATCAAATTTCATAGGCTTCCTTACATGTACTTTTCAGGATTTCTTTCGTAACTCAAATCACATGCACTTATATCACATGACTAACTCATGACTTACCACGAGGATGAGCAGCCATGTGTTTGAGGACAGCATCAAAATATCAAAAGAAATTTTGTTTTGTAAGCATACAGATTTGTATTTATTGCATACGAAGTAATGATTAGTTGTAAGGGGCCATTTAGCGCCATTTTGTATTTTTTTGGTACCTCAAAAAACAATTTTATGTATTTCAAACAGCACCCATGATTGTTTACATTCTGCGGTCAGTATTAGTAACGCCTCATCTAAACACACATGCTGATGTATTCTATGCCCAGGCTGTTTAAAAGTCTGAATTTTGACCGGAGTCTTCTACTACATCCATAATTTGTATGTGCAAACAGCCAGTCTGCACCATTCAATGCCCTTTGATGCAATAAATACCAAAATCTCATGCATGCCTAATTATTTTCTCAGATACAGTATATAGAAGATGAGATACAGAAGAGACATGAGGCTCTGAAAGAAGAGACAAGAAAGAGAAAAGAGACCAGACAGGTATGCAGGCCTCTGGATTGACGTCACATCTGAGAGTGACGCCATGCAATAAAATCAATATACCAATAGTGCTTTACAACTTTAGTAACATAGCATTATGACTTCCATTATTACGTTGCATTAAAGAAGGTAAACTTTTGACGTTTTCATGCCAAAAAATGTGATTTTTAAAGGGGACATATTAAAGTTCTAAATCCAATAAAATATGGAAGAAAATGTTACTAAGAGCAAAGCATATCATTTTTTGTGGTAAAAAATAAGAATATCTTCGTTAATTAGACCGTTAATTAATTGGTGCAGATAATTTATTATCCTGCTTATCTCCCTTGATTTTAGTAGCGGCGAGTCAATTCCCCTGGATTTGTGACGTCACAAGGGCAGTTCGTCCGATGGCTGTGTATTGACTGTATTGTCACAGTGTAAAATGCAGCACGGGTGTCGAGCTTGATAGCGATTTAAATGATGTTTCGGGGCAGACATTGACAAGTCTGGACCAATTCACACTAATCAATATTCCAACGAGTTCCTCGGAAGGCTCACATCGGCAGTGGCCTATAGGGCCTAATAAATTGTATGTCGTTGTTAATCAAACCACAAGGTCTACTATTTTTCTACATGACAAAATGCTCAAGTTATCAAAAACCAAAATTCGGGTGACGTTGTCGCATCACACCGGGCATGCGACATTAGCAAACGCATTGATTAAAACATGTTTTTGATCGGCGACAACAACGTTCTATTTTCAAACGATGATCGTGTTCCACAAATATATTGTTATCGTTCGCCAAAAAATGTAATTTTGCTATCGAATACAATATTTTTGACTGTCGGAAATGCACTTTTGCGGTCTGTAAGTATTTCAAAAAGTGGCACCTACCCGTTGAGCATGTACCAGCCTACTAAGTAAGTTCACTGACTTGAGTACCGATTAGTTGATTTTGTTGTTTGTTGAATTTATTTTTATCTGTTATGACGCACTAGTTTTTTTCTTTCATTCTATTTTTACCACTTGCCCTTTGGGATCATTTTACGCATTTCTTGAGACAAGACGCTTCCTATGAGCCCATTGACAAATTATAGCCAGCTCATGCGATTTTTATTATTCTTGCACCGAAGGATCAGACGAGCTTGCGCACATGCAGTATCGAAAGAGCCTCCACCAACAATATATACATATTAAAGTAGAGACCTAGTCAGCATCCAATATCGGGCCACTATCGGCCCAAATCTATGTGCTTACTGCCGGCGTCGATGACGGCTGAGGCCCCTTGTCCCCACTCGATGGCTGCGCAACCATGTATGAAGGATTCCTTTACGAAAAGGCCTAAATACCAAAACTTTGTGGCTTTGAGAACTATAGTGGATGCACATGGACCCGAGGATTGTACATGTAGATTGACAACCTATCGATTTTTAGTTGCTGTTTCTGCACGTGGCCTAGGAATTCTACATGACAAAATGCATGCCATATCAGGAAGGGGAGATAGACTCGCCATTTAGTTTGCGTAATCAAGGAGCAAATTGCGTTCAAATCTTTATGCAATACTGATCCCGGTTTTTTATGTTTTCTACAAAAATATACTAGGCAGAAAAAGAAACGCCGCATATAAAACATACATTGTTTATGGGAGATATTTCACCAATCTCTCGCAAACGATTTGCCACAGTTTGAGCGCTGATTCTTGGATTATGAGTTCCTGTGGTTGTTCTGGTTATCATTGTCACCGGGCTGCATTCATTCAGCAGTTTAAACCTACGTTTTTTATCGATCTTGACGTCGCGTCATTAGGCGATGACGTCATGAATGCGCACGGTCTTACATTGTTCCAATTTATCAGAAACGTTTTCTAAGACGTTCAATCATCCTAATATGGCATCGAAAGTGTTGGGCTATCACAGATGGCCTTACGTTAGCTTGCAACATTTTTATAGCCTTTTTGCGTTCAACATGTGTCTGTTTTGGCATCGTAAATAAGCAATGTGTCACTTTTAATTTTAAAGTTTTAAAATGTTTTCAAGCAAATTGGATTTAAGACTAGTGATTCCAGTAGTTATTACATGTGTAAAGCTAAATAAAATGAATGTGCATGTGAAAAACTTGAAAATAAAAAGACAGCCAGTACACTAGTTTGGGTTGACTGAGCTCAATAAAACAATGGGAATAATGTGTGGCAGGAATAGTAGCGAAACATAGATAGCAGATGAAATTTTGTAACTCTCATTTAATGCGCAATATTTTTTATATAAATTTGCGGCGTTTCTTTTTTGGTCTAGTATATATACTATTTATGCGTTCATTGGAAGCGTCTCGCGAGACGCTTTCAATGAACACAAAAAAGCGAGCTCATGAGATTTTGATACTAGTAACAAAGTCAAATACGTATCTGCGCACAGTCTCGACAGAGTCTCTGCCACTCTCCCACACAGATAGCTCAACATAGTTGATGAATAAGCAGAGCAAAATTTAGCCGCTCTGCTAGGCTCACTGGCACTTGAGTCCCAAACCTCACTTAATAAGTAGGAAGCACCATCGGCATATCAACGAAGCTCAAAATGCATGAAAACATCGAAAAAAATCAATTTTATAAAGACAGTGTTCATTTCTATACGATCACTGTCTTTATAAAATTGATTTTTTCCGATGTTTTCATGTATTTGAGCTTCATTTATATGCCGATGGTGCTTCCAACTTATTAATTGAGGTTTGGGACTCAAGTGTCAGTGGCTAGGCTCTAGCCCAACTTTATATGGCTGCGCATGCATGTATAAATAATGTCTAAGAATATGCGGTTAGTGCAAAATTTCACGAGCCGGCATCGAACTCTCTCTCTCTCTCTCTCTCTCTCTCTCTCTCTTCCAATTAACTGATGCCGTAAAGATCCTTCACCTCGACGAGATAGCCTACAGTATCTTGATGGGCCATGCATGAATGTTTTAATTTTCAGCGATTAAACATGGGCGGATCCAGAGGGGTGACAGGGGGTCCGGACACCCCCTCCCCTGATAAAAAATCACAAAATATAGGGTTTCTTAGCAATACTGGTCTGGATCCCCTGAAAAATCACAAAGCTACAGTCAAAGCCAGCATTCACGGTTGCGCCATCATCGGCCGATGATGGCCCGCTTATAGTGGTATTTGGATCTCAACTAAAATGTATTTAAAACTTAAAGTCAAATTTTGACCCCCTGGGACAAAAGGTTCTTGGTCTGCGCATGTTAAAGACTGAGAACTTAAGAGCCCTATGTACAGACTGATGAATCCCCACTGGAGATTAACCCACAATACAAAATTCGTTAGGGAACGCAGTGACTTAATAGTAGAGTGCTTGACTAGAGATCGAAGCAATGGGGCAACGGGCTCGAGCCTCACCGACGGCACTGCCGCGGTTGTGTACTTTAGCAAGACACATTAATCCCTTCTTAGTAGGCCCTACTATTTCAACCCAGGAAGAACAACCTGACATGACTCAAAGAATGTTGACTGCCACGCAAAGAATCAATTCAAATAAACAAAATTCGTTTAACACATACGTAACGGAGGACTGAAATAATATTTATGACATTCCATTGCAAAATAAAAATGCCGATTTTATTTCTGGAATTGACGATAACTCGATGTTCAGGTTTACAAAATTAATGCTTTCACGACTGTTTCGTGCGCATAGACACAAATTTGTTGAATTGTCTCGGAGATTTCCATTTTCTCTGAGCCGGCTAAAATAGATTATCGTAGAGCATTCATTTCGCTAAAACACAAAAAAATATCCACAATTTCATTGAGAGCGCATCCACTGATCAGATTGCATATAACAGTGATATTTGCAACACATAAACCCTTCTTAATCGGAGAATATTAAAAGAAATATTGGAATCCAACACGAATCTATATTAATAGACCTTCATAAACTGCCTCTGTGACGTCATCAGGACACTCCGATAGCAAAGGGAAGTAACTAATTCAAGGGAAGTAAGCAAGTCGATTTTTTATTGCCAAAGCGCTCAAGCTTGAAGAAAAAGATGATTATACCCATTTTATCACTGAAAATTGTGGAAAATGAACTGATTTCTTAATAAATACATAAAATCCGACACATAAAAGGAAATTGCAAAGAAAAATGAAAAACCTTGATATGTCCCCTTTAATTAATTTCTATGTCATGTGATAAATAGAATCAAACATTCGTGCTCTTGTATTATTGAATTTAATACACATGTTGCAAAAAAGAGACAAAATGCTCGGCAAGCCTCTCTTTTCCTCAACTCGTTTAATAATTTCAATAAAACATTGAGCACTCATGTAAGATCCTCTATTTTCTTAATTCTCAACCAAAAGATATTGGGGTGCAGTGGTAGAGTGCTTGACTTAAGACCAAGGGGGTTTGGGCTAAGGCCTCAGCGGCAGCACTGCATTGTGTCCTTGAGCAAGGCACATTAATCCTGGCTTAGTACTAGTTCAACCCAGAAAGTTCTGGCCTGACATGACTTATAATAAGGAAGAAGGCAAAGATCAGGAATCGACACAATCAAGCACCACACCTGACCCAGAGCACCATATGGGAAAGTGACAAAAACATCACACAAAAGAGCCTAGGGGTCAGCCCTTTCCCAACAAAACTGTTGACTGGGGCATAAAGATTCAAATCATACAAATCCAACCTAAAGATATATGTAGATACTCAAAACAATTGTATTTATGTGACAAATAATGAAACTATTGGTTAAGAAAATATTCACAATTTTACGTCCAAAAATTTCTTTATTTGGATCTTTGGGTATGTTTTAATTACAGTATGCAAACAAAACTGGTCACTTTATGACATTCAGTAAAATTCAATGGTTTTCAAAAAGTTTTGTTAAAGTTATTGTCACAGCCCTTAGGCCAAATAGAATTCCATATCAAAGAATTTCTAGCGATAAGGCGAGCAATCTCCCTAAACGAGACGTTCGTTTTATTTTGTTGAAATAACGACTGGAGAAACTAGGCACATTTAACAAATATATATAGACGGGTCGTCGATGCACCATTGCCCCCGAATTTGTATATTTAAAACGTGATTTCCTTAATGCATGTAATAAATATACTTCTTATTGAATGAGAATTTATTTCGATCATCAACTGTACTTGTTATTCAGTAACATATATGGGAACTAGACCGTTAAACAAGGGTACCAATCGTCCTATCACGCTATGTACAGTTAAACTATTTATACAGTTGATGTACAATAAAAACGACCATCTTGCAAAGTGGTCTTTTTTTCGTCAGATATTTGATGTCTTCTTTCGCTTATACAACCCCTTTGCCCCCCTAGACCCAAGACGCCCTTTACATATGTTATATATTTGTATAGCGACATTTAATTGTCCAAAGGGCATCTTGGGTCTAGGGGGGGAAAGCATCTAAAAACAAACTGAAAGACGCCAGTTTCGTCTTTTCAATGACAAACGTCACAATTTTAAGTATATTTCGAGCGCATGCGCAGAAGGAATACCGCAAAGTTTCGAAAATGAAGGGCACTTATATCCTTAATATTTTAGCACTTTTACTTTTGGAAAACCTGCAAAGGATTTACTAAAACTCTCGTCTAAGCGGCACCCAGTCTAAAGACGTAAAATGAGGGGTGGGAGTAGAAGGCGCAAGTTTTAACGGTTTTGTAAATGATGAATCGCTTTGAAACCTATTTTGATGCTTTCTATGTAAATTTTACTACCGGAATAGACCAATTTTAAAAACATTAGGGCAATTTGAAAATTACGGTTTTGTAAACATGTCAACTAGGGAAAATATACGCCTTATCGCTAGATCTCCTTAGTCAGTTCATACTCAATTTCGGGGGGTTTAGTGTATGTGGTATTTTTCATTTTTTTGTCTCCAATCAATTAGTACCAAAAGATGTATAGGAACTATAGGTTTTTTTTCTTCAATTTTTGAGGCTTAAAATTGAATGATTGAACGAAAAAGAGTATCACTATTTTTTATGTGAATATCATTTAATCAATTATACACTAACATTTTTTTATTGATTTGCCCAGTATCCAGACCCTCTAACATACCTGCAGTATTTATGAAAATTGAATAAACAAAAACATATTTCTTGTCCTAGGCAAACTTGGACACAAGTATTTCGGCCCCTGTCACTCCAACAGGGGAGACTATCCTGTCAGCATACTCTCCTATCAAGAAAGACTCGTCATTACTCAAAGACACACCAAAGACCACTCGAACAAGGAGATCTGTGTCACCGTCACCTGCTATAGTACAAAGAAGCAGCAGTGAGATGGATACAAAGTCCACACGAAGAAGGTAAGGGAAAAAACTTTAAAATAAATTGTTTATAGCATTTAGCCAAATAAAAAAATACCTGTGTTTTGGGTAACCATCTCCTGCTATACTACAGAGAAGTAGTAGTGAGATGGATACAAAGCCCACACGAAGAAGGTAAGGGAAAAAAAAGTTAAATAAATTGTTAACAGCATTTAGGCCAAATAAAAAATACCTGTGTTTAGGGTGACCCGACCAGACCTTAATTTACTGTTGAAACCTAGACTTTTTTCAGGTTAAGGAACAAACACTTTAAAATAAATTGTTGATAGCATTTAGGCCAAATAAAAAAATATCTGTGTTTAGAGTAACCCGACCCTACCTAAATTTACTGGTGAAACCGAGACTTTTTTCAGGTTTTCTGGGAAAAAATATAATTTTATGTATTTTAAAAGGTGAAATGCCTTCAAATGCCTTTTAAAATGAATACAATTATACAGTCTGTCTTAAGACAATTGGCCATTTAAGCTTCAAATTGTGAATATTTAGTGGGTATATTGTAAGTTTTAAGATCGGAGTTCTGAAAGTTCAGGATTTTGGAAATTTTGAACTATCACCCATGTAAACTATGAGCTCATTAGCAAAATCATTTTGTGGCTAATGCAATAATTGCCTATTTGAACCTGAAACTCTTACTCTCTCTCTAGCGGATTAATTTTTGAAGGAATTCCAAAAACTTTTATGTAGTATTGAGGGATTGTTCTTAACAATGAACATGTTCTTTTTAAAAGTGAACATTTGAAGGCTACAGATTTTCAAGAAAGGTAGTACTAAAGCACTGCTTTTGATTAGCAATGAACATATCAGCTGTTTTGCAATGTATTCTTAACCCTCTGTATACTAATTCATTCTTCCTTTTGGTTTGATACAATAACCGATGAATGTTCCTTTGTATATATTAAGAGGTCACAGATTATAATTTCCAAATACATGTACATGTAATAAAATAAATGTTATTCTTTCTCTTGAAATTTTTTTACCTCTGATAATAATCAGATTTGAATGCCATAAGGCCAGAATTTTTTTATTAGTTGATTTACAGGTTTTTTTTTCAGTGCAGATTTAGGGTCCGGTGGAGGGAGGGGAAGCTCTGAAAATGACCAGTTGACTGGTCATTTTCAGAGCTTTTTTTTATCTGCAGAACAAACAGTAAAACTAGGAAAGTAAACCAACAGTCTGTATTAAACTTTTAAGATCAATTCTCTGAGAGCACCAGACAGATTTCTCCACGCACCGAAAAGAAATTTCTTTAAACCATATTCAAATGAAAGTCTATGTCCAAAAACCCAGAAAAATATACTTTGTTTCATAATTGAATCTTTCGTTGCCATGGAAACCCTGTATGAATTATGTAAAACTGATATTTGGTCAAGAATTTCAGTGGCCCAAAATATTGTCTTTTTTAGCAAACAAGAGCTGTATTAATTTCATTGATTCTACAATGTTTGTTTGAAGTAAATACCAAAGAAATAAATAAAAATTAAAAATGAGGTATTTGAAGCCTATTTTTGTTACAGTGGCCTTTTAACTGAGAAATTTGCAATTATTTTGTCATAAAACAGTCTACATTTTAAGTAAATATTTTGCATAAATGCACCGGGATACAGATATGGCCCCATGTCAAAACATAATCTGAATAGTCTGAAATACAATATTCACAAGAAACATAAGTGGGTTATTGTAATCTCACCAAGATTTTACAGGGTGATAGGGTCTTAATTTTGACGTTTTTATTCTGTTCTATTCTACCCCTTGTCTTGTTGCTTGGCAGTTGCTAGGCAGTTACCTCCCTTATACATGTGAAACCAATTTCCCGGATTTTTCGAACAATAGCAAATTCTGCTGGAAAAGACTGTCAATCAGCCTATTTTGGTAGCTGTGTTGATTTATCCACCATAGTTGTATGTTCAGATGAATTTCTAACTGACAGAGAATGTGTAATATCTGAAAACGGACTCAAGAAGGACTGAATGTGACTAAAATTTGTATGTAACATTATTTCGTTTAACAACACAAACAACAAACACACTTTGATGAAGCATTCTTTAGCATATATCTGCCTGACATTTTGCTGCTGCTGAGTAAAATGACCAAGGGATTTGTTGTGTGTCATGCACATATAGGATTGACTAAACTGAATATTAATTCAAGGAGAAAAGAAGAGCCCGGGCTACTTTGTGTGATGCTACTGTTACCCTATTCCGACAGGCTACTTAATCGATGTAGATTGGCCCATTGGAAATGATGCTGAAGATAAGAGGCTGCCAGGGTGTTCAAATTATAACAGGTAAGCCTGTAAATGGACATCTCGGGGGCCCAACAAACTAGGCCCATTGCAAATTCAGCCCCTAACCCACTCGGCCCCTATTGTCAAAATTTGGGAGAACTATACCAACGACAATATACATGTACCTATCTCAGTGTTGCTGACGGAGTGTTAAAAAATTTACAGGCCCTCAAGTGTGAAGTTTAAGGATGTAATTGTGTTCTGTTATCCAATATTTTATAACTAGCCTATCATCCCATATGGTACTTTATATCCAATATGTGACCTGCGAAGGCTAAGGCCTGACTGCGCATAGAGCCTTCAGTGGCGGATCCAGAGAGGGTTCAATTGAGACAAAATTATTTCATTTTCATGGAGAATTTTCAGAATAATTAGGTAAAATTACCAAATCGAACCCCCCTTTATAAATTTGAACCCCCTATCAAGAAATCCTGGATCATGTATATGCAGGCTGGTCTCAGTGGTCTGCACACGTGATGAAATCAGATATTTGAATTTCTTGTGACATTGCCTATATAATCATGATAATATACTTTTGACAGTTCAAGCTATCATCCCTTAAAATTAGTATACTAATGGAGCTTCCATAGGCCTAAAGAAAAATTGTGTGTTTCAGGTTACTAGAGAGTGTCTAATTTATTTGCCCCTTTGAAGCCTTTTGAGGGGTTTTCCCAGTTTAGCCATATTGTTTCCCCATGTATTTTTTAATGAAATAGAAATATTTTTCTACCTACCATTCCTATTATAAATGTTAATGTAACCTGAAACGCACAATTTATTAATTGGTTGGCCTATTATTGTATCAAACCGCAAATGAATAAATGTGGATCATTCCGTATACTTTTAACTTTACATTTTACAATTATTATCCCCAGACAATTTTTTATATTATTGTGACCAACTCTGTCTGTCTGTTGTCTCAATGAGACAGTTCTTTTGAGTACCCACAATGAAATTGATGGATGGATTATTTTTTATGCTCAAAAAGTATGTTACGGCTTAAATTAAAAACATGTGTGTTTCATGTTACCCGACTGTGCCTAATTTTTAGCTTTTTTCATTATTTTTAGGGAATTTCTAGATTGGGCCATATTGCCTCCCATTTAAAAACTTTTAACAAAATAAAAAATATTTTCCTACAGTATCTACCATCCATATTTTAAAAATAACATGTAACCAGAAACACACATATATTTTTTTCACACTAATCTGGACCATTGAAATGTTTTAGATTTCTTAACAATATTTTCAAATAAAAAAGTATGGAAGTTTTATTGTCATGAAGTAATTGCTCTAGTGCTCCACACAGTGTAAAAAAAGAGATTGAATGTTGGCTAAGATCAGATTGTGCATCTGCCTAATCTGATCAAAAGCCCATTGATTGCTGCCTAGTCATTTTGAAAACCTTGTCTAGTCAGACCTGTTTACTAATTAATGGCTCCCCTTTTTTTCAGATTTTTACCATGTTCACAGATCCTATTACAGAGAAGACAGTATATGCTTATTTGGTGGTTCATTTCAAGATCTAGTAACATTATACCTCTGGAAAAGTGACCACAAATGAACTATATCAGCCAAATTACAAACACTGGTGTTGATGCAGAACAGTAAAAATAAACTCAATTGACTATGGGACATCCATCCACCATCTGTACACTACCACCAAGTCCAGGAAAAGAGCTGCCAACAAGTTACACAGCTTACTTCACAGCTTCAAGCCTGAACATTTGTATTTCTGTCTTCCTCTCATCTTGACTTAAGTGCCTTTGATTGTACCTTACAATTCATATGAATGATAAAATGGTTAGACTTACAGACTGCTGCACTGAATCAACTGATTTCTAGAAGGACAACCCAGAGAGTGCTATGAAATCCCATGGAGATTAATAGCAATAAAATTATTCTTATCAAGACAATAGTAGGCTTCATGATAAAAAAAAACAACAAAATGCAATTCAAAATTACTTTTCATATTTTCAACCAAAACATATGGTTTAGGTACTCAAAAGAATCATCTCAATGGAAAGGTTCTTTGGAGCACCCAAAACAGAGGTAAAAATTGATGTCAAATAAATTTTCCACAATTTTAAGCCCAACATTTTTAGCTCACCTGAGCCGAAGGCTCATGGGTGAGCTAATAGTATACCAGTGACTCTGGCTCTGTCTGTCATCCGTCCTCAGCATCCGTCTGTCCTTCAACATTTTCAAACATCCTCTCCTCTGAAACCACTGGACCAATTTAATTCATATTTTATATAGAGACTCCTTAGGGTATTTGAGTCCCATCAATGTATTAAAACTATTTTTTCTCAGAAATTATTAGGCAAATTGAACTCAAATTTCATAGGAAGACTCCTCAAAGCTTTAGATTTACAAAATTTTTCAGCGTAAAAATGTAAATATTTTCTTGCCCATCAGTTTTAACATATGTTTGGGTGCTCAAAAGAACCGTCTCATTGAGATGGTTCTTTTGAGTACCCACAACATATGCTTTGGTTGAGAAGTAAGAAAATTAAATTTTTGTTATGCACTCTTTACTTAAGTCTTGCTCCTTATGATAAGTTAGCCAAAATTTTTACAAATTGTTCTGGTCACATGACCAAGATAGCCGACATACCCATATATGGTAAAAACCCTTTAAAATCTTTTTTTCAAGAACCAGAAGGCTGATGACCTTGGGACTTGGTATGTAACATTTAGGGTGTAGGACCTACCATTTTTATTCAAATGGTGATCCTAGGTTGACCTTGACCTACTTAACACCAAGTTCAAATTTGCTTCCTAATGCATTTAACTTGGAATTTTTTTTGAAAAGTTGATTTTTTTAAATAATTTTGAAGCCAAAATCATTATTCTCCCTTAATATGTTAAGAGACAATGTCTATTATTAAGTTCTGAAGGTCAAGGTTTGACCTTTCAGCCAAGTTCGCTCATAATTGAGTCCCATCAATGTATTAAAACATAGTTTTCTCAGATGCCACTTGGCCAATTGAACTCAAATTTCATATGGAGACTCCTTAAGTTAAGGTGAGTAAATTAAAAAAAAAAATGTTAATGGCTACTTGACCAAGATGGCCGCCATGCCCATATACAGTAAAAGACCTTTAAATATCTTCTTCTCTAGAACCAAAAGGCCAATGGCCTTGGGACTTGGTATGTATTATTGGAGATGATGGCCCTACCAGGTTTGCACAAATGATGGATCCGGGTTGTCCTTGACCTTTTTTATACCTCAAGGCCAAATTTGATTCCTAATGCATTTATATTGGAAAAAGCTTGAAATGTGCATTTTCTATATCTGTTTAAGTGGAAATCATAATACTTGCGAGAAATGTCAAACCTTCGCGCTGGAATAAAGCGTTGTCATGGAAACTCTATACAAAAAAAGTTACATCCACTTGTCCATTTGTTGCAAATAAAATTTCTGTATATATTTCATTAAAAGCAACTACTGTAATATAGCTGTTGGAATTTTATTCCACAAATAACAGGAAAATTAAATCACTTTTCGGAAAATTTCATCCCAAAATCTACCCCACCCACCAATAATGGTTCATTCTAGAGATAAATTTTCAACTAAGTACTATATTATATAACCATTTCATTGTATGAAGTCATTGTTTATAATATCTGAAATCATATCTGGAATATTCTTAGGAATAAACAGTTTCCATAGCATCTAAATCTGGTTTTGTTGTCAAAAATAGAATTTCCTTCGATTTTGGTTGCTAGGCAACGAACATCCCATTTATTAACTTTCTATTTTACTTCTTTAAAACATTGCTAGCACATTGTATTATACAATTTGCAAGATAAAAGGTCCGTTGTTATACATGTACTGTTTTAGATTTGAAATAATTTTAAATTCATCTCTGCTTAGTCAGAAATGTCGTTAGCGCGAACGCACATCGCTGAGAGGCGGTCTTCGGTTGCCCAGCAACAGCACATTGAAAATGGTAAGACGTCAACATCTATATGCAATAAAGCACAAAGGTTTATTCTATTGGTGTTTTAAATTTCAGTCAAGAGAAAGAGATATTAACCAACTCTCAGTTATTTTTGATTAACCCTTGATTATAGAAAAATTCTCCAAAATCCTTGCATTTTCAGTTC
Source organism: Loripinus fragilis (assembly GCA_964019695.1). NCBI lineage: Eukaryota > Metazoa > Mollusca > Bivalvia > Lucinida > Lucinidae > Loripinus > Loripinus fragilis. The sequence continues at coordinate 95,446,664 of OZ026514.1, forward strand.
CTTATAAAGAGTTATGGCCCCTTTTCTCTCAAAACAATATAAATATTTTAATCAACTTGGTTTTAAAATCTAGCAGGGCCAATATTATTTTGATTCTAGTACATTTCTGCCAAGCAAGCCTTTCACAATAAAGGTCAATCTTTGGTTGATTTTCCCTACCCCCTGTTTTTTTGCTTTTTTTGGCTTAAAAATAGAGAAAATAAGCACTTTTTTCAAGATGCAAACCCGTTTTCACACAATTTTGATCTAAAACCCTTCCAGGGAGCAGGTTATTTATCAAAAGTACTTGCAGTTGAATTAATTATATTGTTAGAACATTTTTATGACAGTGCTCCATTAAAACCTGTTTTAAAATTTGCTGTACAGTGCCATTATTAAAGCGCTCATTTTGCATGTAAGATCCGAATAACCCACTCATGTTTTTCTATAACTTAAATAACTTTATTTAGTCAGTTCAGAAAAACATTATGAGAATGTTCAAAGCCCGGTGCATTTTTGACTCTATCTTTTCAAAAATTGCCTAAAATGGTGATTTTAACTGTTTGAGAAATATTGAAGAGTATCTACACTTCACGCGTGTGACACAAAACTTTGTAATTTTTAAATTTTGAAATAAACATCTGATATGTGTTAGCAAGATATGGTTGACTTGGAAGAAAAAACATATTTTAGATGTATGCTATTTTTTATATTGATATTTTCACATGAAAAACAGCTATTTTCAATACTTGCATATGAGAAATTTGGCTATTTTTAGCCAATTCTTATTCTGCTGGTTGCCATGGCAACGGTGCATGCAAACAAAATTTTAACTAAATTTATGCTGTTATTGGGTGGTCATAATCATTGTGTGAAAGTTTCGTCGGATTCTGAGACGGTGCGTGGAATGGGTCTATGGGAATTTTCTGGTGCTCTCAGAGAACTGATGTTAAATCTTTCATCATTTTCTTAAAATTTTGGATAGGACAATCACTTTTAACAGTGTCACTCCCAAATTTACACAGATAGAACCTCTAACATATATTATATTTTGCAACAAAACAAATAATATTTTGAGTCGGCGGATAAAAAAAAAAAGATTTTTTTTTTCTTTCTGGAAAATTACAGTAGGAGGGTTTGTAAATCATTTAATAAAAATTCTGGCATAAGTAATACTTGTGTAGAAGAAATAAAGATAGAAGGCAGGTGCAGCAATTATACTAGATAATGGTGTTGCTCAGAATGCAAGAACTGCACCTTTGTTGTTAGTTTATGGTTTATGACTTGGCTGACAATAATTGTTCAAGCTTTTTGAATTATGTTGTACATGGGAGAAAACCACTGGACTTAAGAGGATTAAAAATGGCGGATTCTTGTCAAAACCCCTCGATTCAGGTAATCTGGTTGAAAAGTTATTAACAAGCAACCAATTTTTTTTTGGTTGCTCGTCAATAACTTTTTAACCAGATCTTTGTCCAAAAGTCGCATACTTGCTGTCATTTTTCGGTGGTATCTGCTTGAAACCCCACGCAGATCTGATCAGTATTAACTGAAATATCATAGAAAGTCTTTCCGCCATTGTTGTTGTTTTGAAGTAGCGTGATTCTCCTCCATGTTATATAAAGTGAATGAATTATGGTAAATGTTCTAAAATCTCTTAAACTTCTCTTTCTGTTCTGAAATAAAATGTTGGTCATTAGGGCTGGAATTTTGAGAGAATAGCTAACAAGGAAGACCCTGATCAGACTCTTTAGAAGCAGTCTGATCTGGGTCTGCAATTTTTATACCCTGCCACTAAAGTGTGGCGAGGTATTATGTTAAACCCTTCGGTGTCTGTCCGTCTGTCCGTCCGTCCGTCCGTCCGTCTGTCCGTCCGTCCGTCGGTCCGTGCTCACCATTTCCGATCGATAACTTGAGTATTTATTCACGGAATTTTTTCAAATTTTGCATACATATTGTTATCGGCGATGAGTGGTATGGGATTGTTAATGGGCAAAATCCGTCCATTTTTAACGGAGTTACTGCCCTTTTTCGTATTGGAAAAATGGTTTCTGGCCTGTTATTCCTTTACTGTTCATGATATCTGAATGAAACTTCACAGATATGTTGCACATCAAAGGTTACATATTGTGACTAAGGACCGTCACTCTGACCTTCCCAGTTTGTGAGTTATCCGCCCTTGATAGGTCTGAAAAAAGGTTTTTGACCTATTGTTCCTTTACTATGTGGAATATCTGAATATAACTTCACAGATTTGTTTCACATCAAAGGTAACATATTGTGACTAAGAACCGTCACTCTTACCTTTCCCGTTTGTGAGTTATCCGCCCTTGATTGAATTAAAAAATGTTTTTTACCCGTAGTTCCTTTACTATGTGGAATATTTAAATGAAACTTTACAGATATGTTTCACATCAAAAGTTACATACTGTGACAAAGAACCATCACTCTTACCTTTCCAGTTCATGAGTTATGTGCCCTTGATTGATCTGAAAAATGGTTTTTGACCTATAGTTCATTTACTATATGGAATATCTGAATGAAACTTCACAGATATATTGATCATCAAAGGTTACATGTTGTGACTAAGGATCTTCACTCTTACCTTTCCAGTTGATGAGTTATCTACCCTTGATTGATCTGAAAAAATGGTTTTTGACCTGTAGTTCATTTACTATATGGAATATCTGAATGAAACTTCACAGATATGTTGAACATCAAAGGTTACATATTTTTAGTAAGGTCACGTCACCCTTACCTTTCCAGTTCATGAGTTATCCGCCCTTGATTGATCTGAAAAATGGTTTTTGACCTGTAGTTCATTTATTATATGGAGTATCTGAATGAAACTTCACAGATATGTTGACCATCAAAGGTTACATATTGTGACTAAGGACGTCATATCACTGTCTATCTCAGTTCTGTTGCTATTTAGGCATTATATATCTCACAAAATAACATTTGGTGCCCCCAGCAGTGGCGGGGTATTATGCAGTGCTTGCGGTGCTTTTATTGTCCAGGCCCTGAGGTTATTAAACCTTTTTCATGCTCAATTCTAGCATGAAATTTTAACTGCACATAGAAAATAATATGATAATAAATCAAGATATTTCTTGTTTTTAAAAGTTCTCAGATGCTGCATTTATCCTAATCATGCCAACATTTATAAGCAGGATAAATTTCATACTCAGTTGATTTGAGCATGAACAATATTTTAGAACCCTGAGGCCCAGCCTTTTTGACAGGCAACTAGTGCTCGAAATTTTAGAACATCTGTTATACTTGAATTATGTTTTATGTAGTATCTTTACTGAGCTTGGTATTGATGATATGGACATGTAAGTTGAACCTGTTCTAGTTTGTGTTGAAAGAGAATGAATGCACTTCAAGAAAACACACAGATTTTTTAATCCAAGGGAGACTACTTTTTGAAGTCAGAAAATTTTAAAGGGAGCCTACTTTTGAAATCAGTATCAATCGTCTGATATCTATTATCTTAGACTAATTTTATTGAAATTCATGCATTTACCTGCAATTTCATAGGTTGACAACTTTTTCTGTAGCCACTTAAACATAAAATTTTACGGATTAAAGAAGTGCAGTTGGGTTGTTTCCAAAGAGCTTACAATGATATAATATACTGACTCAAAAATGAAGTTATACATAATCATTTTTGCCAAAATTCTGTAGCTTCTTCAGGGTTTATTCTAGGATTCAAAAACCAGAGGTGATTTTATAGAATAGCAAGAATTTTACTTAAATTTTAATATTATGTCTTCTTTGTATATATAAAAATACCCCCCTCCTTCTTAAAATTAGGGGGGGGGGGGTGGTCTTTTAAAAAAAGGGAGGGGAAACCCCAATCCCCCTGCATAGAATAAACCCTGTTCTTTTGAAAACAGTGTATATCCAGATCAGCTGGCTTCTAATGAAGCCAGCTGATCTGGATAGACACTGTTTTTCATCCATGCATTAAATCCATATTCATAATTTATAAGCAAACACATATTATATTGAGCATTTGTAGAATAATCTATATGTATTGTTTCTTATTTAAAGTCTGTCATAAAAATGTAATAAAGCATATAACAGTTTTGCATGTTATCTCATATCCCATCGAATGTGGTTATATGGGTTCAAACATGCATGGAACACACAGTGAAGTTGTATACATTCAAATGCTTTTAGCAGCCCTGAGTTATTTTGTAAGATAGTAATTTATCAAACTGCCATATGTTTTCTTATTATAAAACAAATTCTAACACTGTTTTTTTTTTGCTGTTTTTTCATAATTTTGTGTTTGGTTTAATTTGAGAAAATTTTAGTTCTTTTAATAGTATATAAGTTATTTATATTGAATTGAATTATATCGATTAAGCATTAATTAAGCATAAGAGTTGTTTTGAAGTGCATTTATATACCTTAACATGTGTCATGCTGAATATTTTATGTACTACACTCCTCCCCAATTTTTATCCTGTTAACCCGCAGCATTCCAGTTCTAAGCATATTTTTTTCAATCAGAGTGGCTTGATTAGATTGCTTTCATTGGGCAAGGTAAGCAAAGTTTTTTAGCCTTAAATTGTGATTATTTTCTTACCCATCAGTTTAAACATATGTTTTGGGTGCTCAAAAGAACCGTCTCATCAAGACGGTTCTTTTGAGTACCCACAACATATGTTTTTGTTGAGAGATAAGAAAAATAATTTTCTGCTAGCACTCTTATCTGGAGGCCTGGCTTTGTCAGAAGCCAACTGATATGGATCTACAGTGTTTTAAAAAAAGATTCAGCAGGACAAGGTTTAATATCTATTAACCAGAATATTTACAGGGTTGTGCCAAAAGTACATGTAGGGGGTATATCATTTTTGGCTAATGGATGCTTCCCAGAAAATCAGAATATCAATATTTTAACCCTTTATAGACCAATGGACTATTCTATAAAATGTAATACAGTTAAGTCAGGATGGTCCATTGAATATATTAAGGGGTCACAGGTTATAGTTCCAAAAAAAATATTTTATTTCTCTGAAGAATAGTTTTGTCTTAGCAAACAGTGCAGACCTTGATGAAATACCACATTATGTGGCACTTCATCTGAGTCTTCACTGCTTGCAAAAATACTCGGTTTAGGGGCCTTTCATCTGGGTCTACACTGCTTGCAGAAGTACCCAGTTAAGGGGTTTCCAGTTTATAAAGGGCTAAGATTCTAATACATAGGTCCAGATAGGCAAACAAAATCAGCATACACTTGTGAATATTTCCTTACCCAACAGTTTTAACAGTCATGTGTTTTGGGTGCTCAAAAGAACCGTCTCATCGAGACGGTTCTTTTGTGTACCCACAACATATGTTTTGCTTCAGAAATAAGAAAAATAATTTTCAAATATGCTTTCTTATCTGGAAGCCTGCAGTAATAACTGGATTTAAGTGAGATATGGGAAGCCTGTAAGCAGAGTGGGTTCCAGGTCAGATTTGTAACAAGCATAAGCTTTTTAATATTCTTTCCCCGCTAGTGGCTTCTTGTAGCCTGCTGGTAACCATTGCAAACAGTTTGAACTTGAATCAGATCCTCACAGGTTAAGATATTAAACAAAAAAAATCGTAATATTGTTAATATTTTCTTACCCATAATTTTTAGTATATGTTTTGGGTGCTCGAAAGAATCGTCTTTGAGACGGTCCTTTTGGGTACCCACAACATATGTTTTTGGTTGAGAAATAAGGAAATCATTTTTCTGCTACACATTCTTAACTAAATGCCTGTGTCCTACACAATTTCAACCTGATCTGGATCCAAACTGTTTAATGTGACACTGATGGTGTTCCTGAAAGATTTTTTGAAAAGTTATTTTTTTTTAAAAATCAGCAGACAACAAAGGAGCATGCAAAATTACATAGCATGCATAGAATGAAATATTACATTTATCTTTCAATATAGAAAGTAAGAATACCAAGGGCAGGAGTATTTTTCTGAAAGCCAGCACTTGGCTGTAATATTCAATGACAATACAGTAAAACCTGTGTGAAACGACCACTCTCAAAAAGACCGAAAATTGGTTTTCAGGACCAATTATCGCTTAATGTAGGTCAAAAGTATTACAGAATGCTCCAAGGCATTCTGCAATACTTTTGAACTTCATTAAGCTACCATTTGTCATTAAGCTCTCTCTTTTGTCTATTTTTGAGTGGCCGTTTTACACCAGTTTTACTGTACTCTAATGTACATGTGTAAATGAATATTTCTTTTATCATATATCTTTAAATAAATTAGGATTATTATGGCTTTTGAATATCTCATTAAGTGTTTTGTTTGATGGCAGATTGACAAATATAAATATTTTCAAATGCCTGACCACACCATCTGGCATTAGTGATGATTTTGAAAAGAAAGATTTTAAAATATCACCTATATATAGCTTTTTAAAATATACATTATATCCTGCTAACATTTTCCAACCTTTTTTTGCGATTTGTTTAAAGAATAAAGATTGTGAATTAAGTAAATTACCATTGTTTAGGATAACTCTTTGTTTTGACACAGCTTATAAAAATGAGCCGCGACATGAGATTTCCAACAATGTGGTATGTGCAACCAGCAAAGCCTCAGATCAGCCTGCGCATTTGCGCACTCTGATCAGAGCTTTTGCTTGTCGCTTGAATATTCTTTGACTGTTAAGCTAGTGACTGAACACAATTTGGAGTTTCTAAGCTTAAAAGGAGGCTGCACAGGCTGATCTGAGTCTACACTTGTCAAAATGCCACATTGTTGGAAATCTCATGTCATGGCTCAAATGTGGACCTCATTGCAGGGGTTTCTGACCAAGTAAGGCTCAAGCCAATCTGCTCAGCTACAGAGACTAGCTAGCTTTCTGAAACTTTACATGTAGTATGCTTAGTTATTGCACTTTCTAGGGGGTGAGATACAAAAGGGCTGATCAGACTGCATAGACATATAGGCTGGACTGCGCCTTTGATGTTCGCATGCAGCAAAGTCAGGTTTTCTTGCAAAGATGCCCATATGTTAATGCTATGAGGAGGTATCATCTGATTTAAGGTTGCAAATTCAGTTTTACGGTGATGCATCACTCTCTGTTGAGCCACAAAACCGACAATATACTACCTCAAATGATTTTTTTGAATACATTTATCCCCATTTCAATGCACGTTCTTTTTTGTTTTCCATCAAAATCTTTGTTTCATCTTTAATTGAACTGTTGCAAGCTGAGTAAGATAGCAAGCCACATTTTTTTGTTCTTTCTTGTTTGGCTAAATATTTGTAAACGACTAAATACTCTCAAATAAGGTAATGCCTTGATATGCAATATTTATTCTCCAATAATCTATTGTTTATTCATGTTTAGACGTACAAGCACGCCAAGGTGTGAAGATGACGATCATCTGTCATGTAAGGACCACACCGGAGGGATTACAGTGTTGGCATTCAACACCAAGACTGAAAGAGTAGTTCACAGAGGAACATGTCTTGGTAGGTATAATACAAGATTCAATCACAGCTTTAGCATTTTTAATGGCCCTATAACTGTTAAAAATAAACATCATCATCATTGTCATCATCATCATCATCATCATCATCATCATCATCATCATCATCATCATCATCATCATCATCATCATCATCATCATCATCATCAAGGTTTTTAACAAATTGTTATCAAATAAACATATGATATCAGTGATCATTAATTAGAATATAGAAAATCTGTATTACTGAAAAGAAGAGACATTTAGACGTATTTTGTAAAATACCTATTAACCACTATCATAGTCTTTTGGCCTTCATCAATTTAAAAAGTAGATTGTTATTCCTCATATTTACTCTAAATATTAGGACAGATAGGCCTAACCAAACAGTGTAAACCTGAATTGGAACAGGCTGATCAGGGCAAACTATTTCCCATTTCTAATACTTCATTTTACACAGTCATCTTATCCAAAGTTAATATGAGCCCGTACATCAGATTTTAATACTATCGCATTAGAGGCATCAGATGAGCCTGCGCATACTCTCAGTCTTACCATAGCTTTCACTGCTTGCATACACAAAATATGGAAGTTTGTGAAGCCACGCTCAGACAAAAGTTTAGACCTATTTTCCCACTGGATATGTCAACATGGGCGTTTAAAGGTGTTTTGTGCATATAACATTAGTATTAATGGAAATCTCATGTGCTGGCCCGTATATACATAGGTCTGTTTACTCTGTGTACTAGTTTATCACATGACATCGCATCTGGGAGTGATACAACGCCATGCAATAAAATTGATTAACCACTAGTGGTTTACAGATTTTCAAGAAACGTTATGACGTCCATAACAGCGTTGCATACATAATGACAAAATTATAACGCTTTTAGGACAGAAATGAGAGTTCAAGTAATCTTAATGTCATATGATAAATAGAAGCTAGCAGTCATGCTCCTGTATTATTGAATTTATTAAACTTGATGCTTTGTTTTGTTTGATTTTATTCTTTATGTCCCATCAACAATCTTTCAGTTAAACAGGGACGGGTCTTCCTGAGTTGAACTAATACTAAGCTAGGATAAATGTGTCTTGCTCAAGGACCACAACACAGTGACGCTGGTGAGGTTCGAACCCGCGGCCCCTCGGTCTCCAGTCAAGCACTCTACCACTGAGCCACTGCGCTCCCATACTTGTTGCAAAAAAGAGATAAAATGCTCGGCAAGCCTCACATTCTCATTTCCTCAACTCGATTAATAAATTCAATAAAACATGAGCATTCATTTAACATTCTCTGTCTTCTGCTGATAACTTTTGCAAACAGTTTGGACCCAGATCAGGCCCCACGTTTCAGAAACCAAACTTTTGACACTCTGGTGGTATTCCTGAAATAATTTGCACGCAACAAAAAGGCATGCAAATTACCCAGTAGGCAAAGGGTTTAGGCAAAAGCTTTGATATTTAAGGTCACGGCAGCAATGGAAGTACAGTTTATGCTGGTCTGGACACAAAGACAGGGGACATAGTGGCAATAGCTGAGTGGGTACTCAAGTGGAGACATGTGGCTAGGAAGAAAACATTTGAAACGAGGCTGGACATTGATAAAGAAGCTGAAATATATCAAAAACAGGTAAACTCATGGGTGAAAGTTTTCAGGATTATGGAAAGTCAGCCCCAAAATGCTGAATTAGGCAGATTATTATGGCTTCTCTGATTTATTTTCAGTTCATTTTAGGATAATTGACCATTTAACTTGAAATTATTAATGATTTGTAGGCATAAAACAAGTTATAAGACTTGAATTTCAAAAGTTCAGGATTTTGGAAAATTTGAACTTTCACCCCTGCTCTTGTAAGCAGACACTGAGTGCCTTATGAGTTCTTTATACTGTATGATCTTGTGATTTCAAGTCACCTCACTTGTGCAATTTCATTGTTATAGCCCGGCTTTGAAAAAGGGGGGGCTATAATAGGATTTGGGTTGTCTGTCATTCTGTCTGTTCGTTCGTTCGTCCGTCTGTCATAATTTTGTTTCCGCTCAATATTTTGAGAACTCTTTTATAGAATTTATCCATATTTTGAATGTGCATTGATATTGACATGATCTAGCTTGGGATTTTTACGAGTCATTTTTCCTAAATTTGTACCGGCCCTTGATTTACGCCAAAATTATGGTTCAGCTCAATATCTTGAGAACCAATTGATAGAATTTCACCAAATGTTATATATGCATTGATATTGACAAGATCGAGCTTGGGATTGATACACTTCATTTTTCGCACATTTTTATTAGAGTTATGGCCTTTGATTTATGCCAAAATTTTGTTTCCGCTCAATAGCTTGAGAACGAATTGACAGAATTTCACCAAATTTTATATATGCATTCCTATTGGCAAGATCTAGCTTGGGATTGTTACACGTCATTTTTCACAAATTTGTACCAGAGTTATGGCCCTTGATTTACGCCAAAATTTCGTTTCCCCTCAATATCTTGAGAACACATTGACATATTTTCACCAAATTTTATGTATGGATTCATATTGACAAGGTCTAGCTTGGGATTGTTACATGTCATTTTTCCCATATTTGTACCATAGTTATGGACGTTAATTTATGCCAAAATTATGTTTCTGCTCAATATCTTGAGAACCAATTGATAGAATTTCACCAAATTTTATATATGCATTCATATTGACAAGCTTGGGATTGATACAAAATGTACTAAATAGACATAATGTAATGAAATTTTAGGAATGAACTGTCCGATTGTCTCTCTTCACTACTCTATAAATGAACTTGTTAGAATCTTAGTAGTTTTGAAGAAATTTCAAACTATTAGCTGGTGCATTTCTTTTTTTTTAGGGTATATGAAATAAAGTAAATTTGCAGTCTTAAAAGTGGATATCTAGGCCCACTGGATAGCTAGACATGAAAATTTAAAAAACTCACTTGATGCCTGTGTGATAGAAACATGGGCCGGGACGTGAGAAAACCTGTCTTCGAGGTTTTAGATCATGTCATAACAAAATCCGCCTGCTCAGCTGAAGAGACTACCTAGAAATTTAAAATTTCACTTGTAGCAAGTTTAAATATGATGCTTTCCAATAAGGGAATACTGGTTTGTGCCTTTGTTGTTCCCAAACTCTGAAGACAGGTTTTCTCGCGGGCCCACATATTACAGGCTACCTCAGGTGTTAGAATAGCCAGACTTCCAAACTCAATTAAGTTATGTCATGGAGGTATGTGAAAACCTTCAGGTAAACACAAGTTACAAAGTAACCAAAAGATGTCATTTGTTGATGACTGCTGCCCTAGACATGGCTTGGGTCACAGTCATGACAAGTAAATGTTTTGCATTGAAAAATGCATGAAATCACATAAGCACTTTGAAATTATGTCAAATTTGACCAAAATATGGTTACTGCATGATATCTCTTGAGTTGAACAATGGTATCATTTTAAAGCAACTCAAATAAAAATGTATCAAAACAGTGCACACATTTATCTTTTGAGATAACAGTTTTAGCTTATATTTATTATAGAACCTGCTTTAAAATAGCATTCTAGTCATAGGTGTGCAAGTTTCTGTCCATCCGATTGGCTGGATGGTTGTCCGTGTTTGAGTGAACAAGAGTTTATATATCTAGATAAGTTTTTTTCTTTCAGATTATCAGTGTAGAACAAGAACTATTTTCCTTGATGAAGCTACATCATCGTAACTTGATTCACTACCTTGCTATGAAGTACCAGGAAGAAGCAGGGAAAATTACAGTCTATGTATGAATATATGTTTTCACCATATCCAAACATAGTTGACTACAGATATCTCAAATCTTGGTACCTTGAATCCTGATAGCTCAGAGTACCTCCTGGTCGAAGTAAACTTTTGGTTTCACACCTTAGGGTATACAGTAAAGCCTGTTCAAAAAGAGACAAAACAAAGGTCTTAAAGACAAACTGTAGCTTAATGAAGGTCAAAAGTATTGCAGAATGCTCCCCTTGGAGCATTCTGCAATACTTTTGACCTGTATTAAGCGACAATTGGTCTTGAATAACAATTTTTGGTCTTTTTGGGAGTGGCCATTTTAGACAGGTTTTACTGTAGTTCGAAACATATGTTGTGAGTACTGAAAGAACTATCTCAATGAGACAGCACATCTTCCAATGGCAATTTTCAATTTCTTGTTAAATATTATTTACATAACCAACTCCTTTTAACTCAAATTACTCAAAACTCTAGTTCTATGGATGTTGAGGTAAGTAAGTAGATGGCATACTGCATTTAAGCATTGGCGTAGCTCCCATTGCTCAGTGACGCATGTGCGTAATTAAAGTAGTAACATTCAAGGGAGATCATCAAATGTGGTAAAAGTGATTTATCATACCATAAGGAACTGCTCTTAAAGGAAAGAGTTTGCTCCTTCTGGCAGCAAATTCTTTCCTTTAAGAGAAGTTCTCATTTTGAAAAGGGACACAATTGAAGAGAATCATTGCTTGATCCAGTAGTCTCCCTTTGATGTGCATAACTTTTTCAGCGTTCCGGCTACACCATTGTTAAGCATTAAGTCATTCATTATAACTGAAAGCATAACTATCTTGATATATTGCACCTGTATCAGTACTATAAATTTTAAAACAGGAAAGATTTTTAGGGTATTGTGGCTGTCTATATGTCTGTCTGCGCACTTCTTTTTATCTCTGTGTATATTTTACTTTTCAGCTATTAATGGAGTATGCAGGAGGTCAAAATCTTGATATATATTTGACAAGGAAATCTTTACCCCTGGATGTTCTTAGATCCTACACAGAGGAACTGCTAGAAGCCCTAGAATTTCTCCACAATAAGGCTGTGGTGCACAAAAATCTTAGGGTGAGTTGAGTGTAATATGAGTAGCATATGGGGTTGTGGTACAGTAAAACCTGTGTAAAATGGTCAATCTCAAAAAGACAGTTTTTTTTAAACCAATTATCGCTTTATGCAGGTCAAAAGTATTGCAGAATGCTTCAAGTGGAGCATTCTGCAATACTTTTGACCTTCATTAAGCTACCATTTGTCTTTAAGGTCTTTGTTTTGTCTATTATTGATTGGCCGTTTAACACAGGTATTACTGTACTTATAGCTTCTTGCATACACAAAGTATGGATGTAGATGAAGGCTCAGACCAAAATTTAGTCCCCTAGCCCTGCTGGATATGTCAGCATGAACATTTTAAGGAAGCTTTTGTTCATATGTGATAGGTATACGGTTACATATTAAGCTCCTTTATCACATAGAATCAATACTGTGCTATGAAGAAGAGGGACCTGTTTCCTATGGATGAGATGGGGCTTCAATTCAGCAAAATCGTTATTTTTTCTAATCAATACAAACTTTTAGAAATCCCAAAATGTTATTCGATGGCATTGATGTCTACCTTTGACATACCTTAAATAGTGTGTCCTGGCATATAAACTGATTCATGAATCTGTGTTGAATTTGAACAAATGCCAGTTTTTTTCATTGCAAACAATTTTAAACTCTCAAGCAGAATATCCTCATAAAACCGATATCAATGTCAGAAAGTTCAATGAATGTCTCATCAAATAGCATAGCTTGATTTCTAAATTTTGGTCTCAAAATTACGAAATAGAATGTTTAATCCAACTGGTATATGCAATGAAGGAGCTGGATTGGTGGCTGTGAGGTACCAACATCTCAAGAGCTGGCTCATATGGTAGTCAGGTGAGCTAGCTTGTGAATTATGGTACTCATTCCATACACATGCAAAGTCATACTTCAACCCTTTTCATTCTGGATACTGGTAAACAGGTACTTTGACAAACAGGGCTGAGCTAGATGAAATGCTGCATAATGCAGCATTTCATCAGGGTCTGCACTGTTTGCTAAGATAAAAGTAAAATTGTCTTGACAGAAATGCATCACAATTTTTCAAACCTGGCTCTGAACATATTTGATCATAATTTGAATTTAATGTTAAAACCTTATTGTGGAAATTTGAATGAAATTTCTAAACCTATTAAAGATAATTACGATAAATGATCAAAACGTAGGATACAATTTGAATGAAATGTCAAAAGATTCTAGAGACCACTTGAATGAAATGCCAAAAGATTCGAGAGACCACTTGAATGAAATGTCAAAAGATTCTAGAGACCACTTGAATGAAATGTCAAAATATTCTAGAGATCACTTGAATGAAATGTCTAAAGATTCTAGAGATCACTTAAATGAAATGTCTAAAGATTCTTTCCCACGGTCTAAGAATGCAGAAGAGAAAATCAAGAGCTAATCCACTATATACATGTAACTACATCGATAACAACAACAATAAAGGTTAAGTGTAAATTGATAGACCATATTTACTGACGAAATATTGTCTAGTTTTTATCGACCTATTGTCACAAGGTCTCCTCCATGCTAGCACATATTTTCGGGCCACCAATGGCCCACCAACAATGCACCATCTCAATGGTCTATCCCTGGTGGGCTGTTGGTGGTCTGACATTGTGTGCAAGGTGGGCTGGTAACTTTTCTTTTATTCTAGCCGAAACATACATTTTTGGGAGTTAAGTAAAACCGTCTCCATGAGGGTCCAATCTAGGTTTTGATTTTTTTATCAACCAGAAAATTGTGTTTTAGGCATTCAAAAGAATGGTTCGATGAGACAGTTCTTTTGAGCACCCAAAGTACATGTCCCTAAAATTGGTCCTTTATCGAAATTGTTATTTTTAAATTAGTTGTAACCGTTTCATAACCATTTCATAACCATTATCTTCCGATAGGTAGGTTCGCTTAATATAAACAGTGGTCAAGAATAAATAGGATGAGAGACAACCAAAAGCTAATTTGCCAATTATAAATATCATCAATTAAGGACACCATTTATTCACTTTAGGGTTCATCATGTGTGATAGTGTGAATGTTAATCAGGTGTCAATCATATGTTTGCAAAATGTGTCTGCCAAATCACTCAGGTGTGTAAATCATCTCGCCCAAACAAAGAAATCATTATCACCATGCGTGACACTATTATTGGCAATAACACTATTATTGGCAATATGGACTTAGAATCTTGAAGGGTAACTTAATAGCAATTTCCTTAATCGGGACCAACGAATCACTTCGAAAAATTAAATGTTTCGGAAAAAAACAAAATTCCAAAAATTGGTAGTTTTATTTCAATAGATAATAGAGAAAAAAGTCTGGACTGTCCATCGTTTTTGAAAAATCCAGTAGTTTCGGAAAATCCACGTTCGGATAATGGAGATTTGAATGTATAGTGTTTAATTATTTCAGGCATCAAGTGTGTTTGTTGACACCCTAGGAAGAGTGAGACTGGCTGATTATAGTATAGACAAAAGGTAAGGATATACAAGGCATCGATTTGGTAGCATGTGGTTTACCTAGGAAGATTTTGGACCATAAGGATTTATTCCCAAATGCCTTTAATGAACATGCATGATAAAGTACCCAGTGAAGTTAGCAGTTTAAATTTTGGTCTGAGTCTCCATCTATACCCATACTTTCTAAGTGCAGACAGCAAAGGCCCTTGAGAGTCTGCATATATACCTGAGCCTTTGCTGCTCCCTGATGTGATAAAATCTGGTGCAATGAGCCATATTTCTCTTGAGATTGTGGTATATATTAGTAAAGTCACTTTTTTAAACATGCATGCCCAGCTACCTAGTGGGGATAGGGGCCTAACTGCATACTTTATGTAGGCGAGCAGGGAAGGCTCTAACGAGACTGCACATCTGTGCAGTCTCATCAGAGCCATGACCGCTTGCCTGTGCCATAGTTACCAAAATCTCATGCACCAGCCCAAATAGGCATAGCAGGGACAAAAATATTTCAATGTTGCACTTGTCCTGCAGGACGAGTGACTTACAATTCTCACTTGGCCTGCAAACACATTCACCGTCCTTTAAAAGAATATGCAATAAAGAACATAAAGGAGTAATATGTAATATTACTTTCTCGAGTAATTCATCCCAAAGCACTCACTTGTCCTATAGGACGAGAGCTGTGGAGAGAATTACTTGTCCTTTCTAGATTTCACTTGTAATTACGAGCAGACCAGTGGAATTTTTGTCCCCTGCATAGGCCTGTTCTGACAGGCATTTTACAAAAAGTTTTTTGCATTTAATGGTTAATTAGGCCCAGATTTTTTTTATTAGTTGATTTACAGGGAAAAAGTCATATTTAGGGTCGGGGGGGGGGGGGGGGGAGTGAAAAAGCTCTGAAATGACCAGCTGACTAGTCATTTTCAGAGCTCTGTTTTTTTTAATATCTCCCCAAAAAACAGTAAAGCAAATGAGGTAAACCAACAGTCTGTATTAAATTTTTAAATATTTCATCAGTTTCCTAAAATTCTGGACAGGACAATCACTTTTAACAGTGTCACTCTCAAAAATACACAGACAGAACCACAAAAATATATTAGTTTTTCAAAAAAACAAATAATATTTAGAGTCGGCAGATAAAATAAAAAAATAATTTTAGATTTTTTTTCTTCTTTTTTCCCGAAAATTACAGTGGGAGGGTTTGTAAATCAACTAATAAAAAAATTCTGGCCTTAAGTGATGCATTGAGATGCTGTGTTTAAGAACCCTTATTGGCTAGAAATTCTAGGGGAAACCCAGGTTAACCTTAAACTTATGTGTTTCCCACCTCATGACTTGCTACCTTCTCAGCTTAATCTATAGATTATATGGGCATTGTTGTGAGAAAACTTGTCTTCAGGGTAACACTTTGCAGTATCTCTGCAGTCTTGTCAGAGCCTTGACTGCTTGCCTGTGCCTTAATTACCAAAATCTCATGCACTAGCCGAAATATGCATAGACCTATTCAGACAGGCATATTACAAAAAGTGTATGCATTTAATGGTTAATTAAGTGATACTTTAAGATGCTGTGTTTAACAACCCTTATTGGCTAGAAACTCTAGGGGGAAACCCAGGTTAGCCTTGTGTGTTCCCCACCTCATGCCTATCTACTTTCTCAGCTTAATCTATAGATTATATATGCCTCGATGTGAGAAAACCTGTCTTTGGGGTTTCCGACAAAGTGAGATTCAAACCAGTCTCCTCAGCTACAGAGACTAGCTAGAAAATCTAAATTTTGCTCGTAGCAAGTCTAGATATGATACCTTATAATAAGCGAATAACAAAGGTGCTGATCAGAATGCATGGATGTGCAGGCTGGTCTGCACCTAAGTTGTTCGCAAACCCCTGAAGACAGGTTTTCTTGTGTCCAGGCCCATGCAATACTTTTGACCTTCATTAAGCTACCATTAAAATCATTAAGATCTTTGTTTTGTTTTTTTTTGTTGGCCGCTAAAGACAGGTTTTACTGTATTCTCTTCAGATTATGTGATATATATCAGACTGTAGAGAAGGCAAAACCAGGAGTTAAATTTACCGACAATGCCCCACCTATCCTTGGAAGAGGTGGTAAGAAGGGAGATATCTATCAGCTGGTAGGTTTCTGATTTAAACCACTTTCTTGATTGCAAATATTTATACTATCAACCATTTTGAAGGAATAAAATCCGAAACTAGTTTGTAAAAGAAAGCATTTGAACTGTACTGATTTTCTATTCTAATATTGATGGAAAATATGTATTTTTTTATTTACTTAGGTTTACCCTGTCCCAAGGTTGTAAAACATTTTATATGGTCAAATTCAACTGAGCATGAAATTTCAACTGCTTATAAAAGGTAAATTGCTGAAAAGTAAATATTTAGTATTTGCTTTAAATCATTCAAATGTTGTGTTCATCATGCTAATAAATGTTAAAACGCCAACAATTGTTGGCATTTTAACATTTATGAGCAGGATAAATTTCATGTTCTGCTGAGCTGAGTATGAAAAAAAGTTTTTTAACCTCGAGGCCAGGTCCTGCAAAGGTAAATCTTGAGGTTACTTTGATATGGTCCCCACTAAGAGACATATTGATCTAGAACAGCAATATGGATATCACCCTCTGGATGTCAGTAAACAGCTAGCTGATCCCTACCAGTTTACCAAAATTTCTCATATGGTTCTGCTCCACAACAGAAAAAAAGGCAGAAAAATCTTTATTAAATTAAGAACAAAATTTTTCTCCTGAACAAGGACTCAGGTGAGTGATCCAGGGACATCCTTGCCCCTTGCCTGACCTTGTGGTTTGATATTTGTCAATTAAACATGTATAGGATAATTATGGTATATCTTTGTGCACGAGATAATTATAGAAAAAGGGATTTGCCTGTCATCTCCTCTGTCATCTATCATATCAAATACAATAAGCTTTGTCTTTCTAAAGTGGGAGTCATATTGAGATTTTGGTACTAATATCGCATTGTGGAGCAAAGAATGCTTAGTTGAGCCTGCACAAACGTGAAGACTCACCAGAGCCTTCACTCTGCTCTTGTACTCAAAGTATGGATATAGATAAAGAATCATACCAATATTAAGACATCTGACCTTGCTGGATTTGTCACCATTGGTGTTTAACCCTTTACTCCATAGGCTATTTTCAGATCATGATATCCTTTTCTATTTTTAGACAACATTGAAAAAATCAAGAAAAATTTAAGTTAAGTTTTGAATACTTTTAAAAATATTATGGCAAATAGAACATTTGCTCCATTTTCCAGAATATTTTCAAATACATGATATTTCAAGTTGTCAAAAGGCCCTACTATGTAGTAAAGGAGGTGTTGGGTATATAGGATTAGTACCAAAAACTCATTTGCTAGCCCTTATGTAATTTGCTTAACTCTTTTTTTCTTTTGTTGTCTGCTTATAACCTTTGCAAACAGTTTGGACCCAGATCAGGACCAACAGAAAGGTTGGTCCTGATCTAGATCCAAACTCTTTGACGCTCTGAAGTTGTTCCTAAAATAATTTTTTCCCAAGACATTATTTTTGAAAACAGCAAAAGCATAAAAGTTACCCAGCATGCAAAGAGTTCAATCAGCCTCTTATTGATACCTTGCCTTATTACAGGGATTGCTGCTGCTTGGGTTGTCTGAAGGTTGTCAGATACAAGAAATGATTCCCACCATACCTACTTCTCTTCCAGCAGTGTTTCAAGATTTCCTTTCCAAGTAAGCTTTTACTTATTTTCAAGTTCTCAGTCTAGAATGACAAAATCTCTTCAATATGGGCCAAATTTGGGAACAAAAAATGTGATGATCTTTTTTTCAATTTATTTGCATAGCTTTGTTTGTCAATATTTTGAACACATATGCATCTTGTACAGTGCACATTAAGGAGATAGTCTAGTGCAGATATATTGTATTTCAACTGTAAATTCAGTAATAATGTAAAACTAACACCTGTCTAAAATGGCCACTTTCAAAAAGACCAAAAATTGGTTTTCAAGACCAATTATCGCTAAATGCAGGTCAAAAGTATTGCAGACTGCTCCTAGGGGAGCATCTGCAATACTTTAGACCTGCATTAAGCTACCATTTGTCATTAAGATCTTTGTTTTGTCTATTTTTGAGTTGCCGCTTAAGACAAGTTTTACTGTATTTGTGATAACTTTATATTTGCAAATAACATTAAAAGACGTATTTGCAATGTTAAAAATTTGTGATTTGCATGATTTACCTATATTGTAAAACTGTAGAGTGATTCCTCCTGTTGGAGAGGGTTTCATTTCTAAAATTTTCTCTGAATTAACAGTATAACATAAGAAGCTGTTCTTACAAGAAAAATGGCTCTGTTTAACAGCAAATTCTTTACTTTAAGAGTCACCATGATTGTAAAAATGATATGTATCTCAAGAAAAAAAAACTAAGTTATTCTGCTTTACACAACATTTCGGTCTTAGTCCAAAATAAGGGATTCTGCAAAAAATATGTTTTAGTTAGGCGGTGTGCATTTATATCCACATGCTAAACGTTGATCGGATTAGTAAGGATTAAAGTTGTAAAATGCAAGAAAAGGGGGGGTCACTTAAAACCTGGAAGCACAGTAGTATAGAAAGTGTGAAGAAAACTGATATTTACTTATTACACAGGTGTCTGCTTAGAGATGATAGATTAAGATGGTCTTCTACCCAACTTTTAGACCATTCCTTCTTGAAGGAACCAGTGCCAGCTTTATTACCACCACCTGATAAAGAGGAACCAGAACAGAAAAAAGATGGTGAGCTTTCTATATGAAAAATAAATTTTCTTTTTTTGAGGAGGTCCGTGAAAGTATAAACACATTCTCATTATGACCTGACAAATATAAATGTTGTGGAGTATGTAATTTTTGCCTTTTTGTATATAGTCTTGGTATTTCCCTTCTTATGTTTGTTGTCCCACTGCAGATCCAGGGGTCACGAGTTAAATCCCGGCCTGGTCCCATACTTTCCTGGAGATAGATCATGAAATAATTTCTACGGTTATTCTCCTCCTTCCACTGAAATAAGGAAGGTTTTTGTCAGTTACAAGCGAAAGTATGTGCATGAAGTACTGGTTAACCGCTTAGTCAAGCTTGCCCAGGAAAAAGTGGTTAGGTGAACCTACGGTCTCGATATGACCATAACTGTTGACTGGGACGTAAAACCTCAAACCTAACAAACAAAATGTGGAGCATACAACAAACAAATCAGCACCTCCGTACAATATCTGTTGTGCTTCAGTAAAACTTTGTTGATTGAAAGAGGCATTAACTCTAACATCGGTAGAACAATGGTATCAAAATTCATAGGTCCAGTTAACCCTTTCGTTCATGAATATTCATGCTAGGCTCCACCAACTATGTATAATGCTATTGTAAACAGGGCAGTCCCAGATCAGGCAGTTCTTGTAAGAGCTGCCTGATCAGGGTCTACTCTATTTACTTATGGAAATGATTCAATATGATCTGTCACTAGTCGACCTGACAAGTAATTTCTTTGTTCTATGTACAAATGTGAATGTTTATTTTTATAGATATTCATAGTGGGTGGAGCTTAGAATGAATATTCATGAAGGAGAGGGTTAAAAGAACTTTTGGAGCATAAAATATGATTATTTTCTTAGAGAGACATTGTGTTATTTTCTTTAGCAAGACCAATTATCATCACTTCTCAGCCCTGGTTCAACCCAGGAAAATCTCCTGACAAGACTGAAAAGTTGTTGACTGGGAAGTAAGCGAAAAGAATCATAAGGAACACATTTACAATGTAATTTAGATTTTCTAACCTATTCAATTGCCTCTTCACTCTTTGTATTTTGGAAACCCCTAAACGAGTACTTTTGCAAACAGTGAAGACCCAGATGAAATGCAGCATTATGCTGCATTCCATTAGGGTCTACACTGTCTGTGTAAGGTCAAAAAGATCTTCAGACAAAATAATACAATATTTTTTTAAAATTATAACCGGACACCCCTATATATGTGGTGATATGCCGCAGAATGTAGCATTTCATCAGGGTCTTCATGGTTTGCTGAGATTTTAACAATCTTCAGGAGCGGAGGTACAACCTGGTTTAGAGATTTTATCATATGTCCATCCGAGTACCCTCTACCGACTAGGATGGACGAGTCCATCTGTATACAAGGGATTAATGTAGTTATATGTTTTGTTTAGTATCTCGTAAGCCTTCGAAGGCTGACACTGTCTATACTATGTATCATATATTCAGATTATTTATATTGTATACAGTGGTGACACATTAATAAATAAATTATTCATTCATTCATTCATTTATGTAAAATGAACTATTCCATGCTTATTGTATCAAACCAGAAGGAAGAATTCATAAGTATACAAAGGGTTAAAATATATAATTGGCCATTCAAAATTTATCGTGTTCACTCAGGATGAGAGTTTCAATCAGTGAGGAAGGGGTTAAAGTTAGTTTGTTTATATCAATCGGACCTACCTCGGCAAATTCTGCGAAATTCCGTGGAATCAGACCATGGATGTACATGGAGGATCTACTTTGATAACGGGGGTGATAATGTGAGGCTGACATTATATAACGTGACGCTGAAGTCACAGAAACCATGTTAACACAATTACAAGTGTGATTGCAGCTAAACAAACCGCTTAAATGAAGTTTATGTTTTTTCAATAAGATATCGCTATGGCAATATCGCTATGGTGATATTTTATTGAAAAAACATAAACTTCATTTATTCTGCCGATTAAACTTTACCGATAATCGAACCCACATGCTACAGAACAAATTTTCCATACGCCAGTTCCTGCTAACAAAATGGAGCTTTTTTGTACATAGTACTACGCTTAACGCTCCATACATTCATCCGAGCCATGATCCAATTCTCGAATTGTGGCGGACTTTACCGAATATGTTTATATATGATAGAAAAGGATGAGTCTGAGGATGAGGAGGAAGAGTTACAGCCCTTGATAACAGCGTGGGAAGCCAGCGGTCAGTCAAGACTCACCAATGAGTTTGATGTTCTCAAATTATTGGGCAAAGGAGGCTTTGGAGATGTTATAAAGGTACACTATCCACTTTTATTTAGCTAAATTAACTTCTTTTCCGCTAGCGGCAACTTCTGTTGTCTTCTGATAACCTCTGCAAACAGCTTGGACCAAGATAAGGCCCAACAATGACCAATGGCTCAGTTGGTAGAGCGTTAGACTAGGGGATAAAATGGCTGCTAGGTCAACCGGCATATTCACAGTGTTGTGTCCTCTCTTAGTACTGGTTCAAGTCAGGAAGACAGGAAAACGTTCCAACTAGACTGAAAAATTGTTGACTGGGATGTAAAACATCAGAAGGAAAGAATTTGCTCCCTAAGAATGGAAAATAACTTTAAAGGTGCTTAAATTAAGAAACCGCCAAAATAAAATTATGCCAGTCTGTCATATTTTTGAAAGTGCCAATTTTGATGCCGTGAACATTTAAAAAAAAGTGTTATACAGTACTTCTGTTTTTCCAGTTTGTTCAGCTGCATAATCACAATTATTACATTGGAAGTAAGCACTGCATGGATTCTGATCAGATTAAAACATTTAATCTTGAAATGGTTAATATTTTGTAGGCATACCCACATTTTAAGATTTGAATTTGAAATATCAATCCTGTTGAGATGGACAATCAGCCAGAGTTGGGGTAATTAAATTGTATTTGTAATTAATTGTAATTTAATTACATTTTCTAAATTAATTGCATGTAATTGTAATTAAGACATTTCTTTAATTACAGTAATTGAATGTAATTAATTACATGGTCAAAAATGTGAGTAATTAAAAATTACTTTCAATTACTTTTTAATTACTTTTCAGATCAGTTATGAACTTCAGTTATCTAAGAATATCATAGATTTTTAAAATGCTGTTAAACGGCTCTTGGTCTTTGTAAATGCATATATCGTTTGCTGTACTCAATATACATGTATGAAAAGTTGAATGCAACATGGAACACATGAGAATTGAAACTAGTCATGCTAGTATAGACATAAGATAGCATATAACAATTTTACCCTAGACACAGACTGTTTATTACCTGTACTATTTTGAAAGCACCCTTTTTTAAGCAAATTATATGTTCTTTGTTCATCTGCTTATAAAAGATTTGTGACAACCAACCTTTAATAGTTAAGTTACCAAAACATTTACAAAAACAAAGGTGTGAAAATCTGAACAATAGTATTTACTCAGACAATAGTTTTGTTTAGTGAAATGACTTCTTGAAGGCAATTGTTAAATTTTCACACATGGGATCAACGCACTCATATATATGCTAAGGTGCATGACACAATCTATCCACTACATTATTTTAAATCCTTATACTGCTTATTTGCTACAATATAATAATAATAATACATAGATCCAGATATGGAAACTTTATGAGCCTAAAATTGTGATTATTTTTAACCATGTGTTTTGGGTGCTCAAAAGAAACGTCTCATTGAGACGTTTCTTTTGAGTACCCACAACATATGCTATTATCTGGAGGCCTGATAATGATAATAATAATAAAATGTGATTCAGAAAATTAAATTGGATTTCACTCGTTCAGTGAACCTGGGACCTGTCATTGTTGATACAATAACAAAAAAGAAAAACTAAATAAAATAGATGTTCCAGGGGGGACCGAAATAGCAGCCTCTTGCTTGCAAAGCCAGCATTTCACACACAAGTAATATTTTAGTTCATCACTATCTGATATTCCTTTTTGTACTTTTTTTTTACCAACTTTCATGTCTCATTGGGCCGCACAGATTTCTTATCAACAATTTTTGAGAACGGTATCTCTGGCATTTAAGCTACATTGTAGTCTTACAAAATCATTTCCATGGTCTATCTTCCACAATTGTAAGACATGTGTATTCATTTCTTTTAAGTTGCATCACTTGACAATAATACAAGAAGTCCTAAAAATAAAATCAACCTAATTAATCTATAGACATATATTGAATTTTCACTCAGACTTTTTAAGGAGTTTCAACTCATTTCAAATATCTCTGAACATAAAATCTGATGAGGCTATCTAAGTGGATGTGAAATGTAATTGGAATGTAATTAATTACATTTGGCAAAGTAATTGTATGTAATTAATTACTTTGCTCAAAAGCCATGTAATTGTAATTGTAATTTAATTAAACCATTTCCAATGTAATTGTAAGTAATTGATTACTTTTTCAAAGTAATTGACCCCAAGTCTGCAATCAGCCATTTCAGCCAGAAATTCACAGGTGCTTAATACAACTTTGATACTTTGAACTATTAAAGTGACATTTGCCCTTTGTTACTCTGAACTAACAGGCTAATGCCCCCTGTTCCATATCTTGATTATTAAAGTGACTTATGCCCTTTGTTACATTACACTAACAGGCTAATATACCCTGTTCCATTAATGAGCCAGTGCATGAGATTTCCAACAATCTGGTATGTGAGACCAGCAAAGCCTCAGATCAGCCTGAGCATACATGAAGCCTGATCAGAGCCTTTGCTAGTCCCTTGAGTATTCCATGATTGTTTAGCTACTGACTGAACACAATTTGAAATTTCTAAGCTTAAGAGGAGGCTGCAGAGGCTCGTCCAAGTCAGCACTTGTCAAAATGTCACATTGTTGGAAATCACATGCCACGGCTCATTTCTTAATTTCAGGTGAAGAACAAACTGGATGGCCAGGTGTACGCAATAAAAAGAATACCTCTGAATCCTAAAAGTCAACATTTCAATAAGAAGATCACAAGAGAGGTGAAGTTGTTATCAAGACTGAATCATGAGAATGTTGTCAGGTAAGGCAATAAAGAGAATACCTCTGAATCCTAAAAGACAAGACTTTAATAAGAAGATCACAAGAGAGGTGAAGTTGTTATCAAGACTGAATCATGAGAATGTTGTCAGGTAAGGCAATGAAGAGAATACCTCTGAATCCTAAAAGTCAACACTTTAATAAGAAGATCACGAGAGAGGTGAAACTGTTATCAAGACCGAATCATGAGAATGTTGTCAGGTAAGACAATAAAGAGAATACCCCTGAATCCTAAAAGTCAACACTTTAATTTGAAGATCACGAGAGAGGTGAAGTTGTTATCAAGACTGACTCATGAGAATGTTCTCAGGTAAGACAATTAAGAGAATACCCCTGAATCCTAAAAGTCAACACTTTAATAAGAAGATCATGAGAGAGGTGAAGTTGTAATCAAGACTGAATCATGAGAATGTTGTCAGGTAAGGCAATAAAGAGAATACCTCTGAATCCTAAAAGTCAACACTTTAATAAGAAGATCACTAGAGAGGTGAGGGAGCACAGTGGCTCAGTGGTAGAGTGCTTGACTCGAGACCAAAGGGCCGTGGGTTCGAGCCTCACCGGAGTCACTG
The DNA here is from genome assembly GCA_964019695.1 of Loripinus fragilis. Classification (NCBI taxonomy): domain Eukaryota; kingdom Metazoa; phylum Mollusca; class Bivalvia; order Lucinida; family Lucinidae; genus Loripinus; species Loripinus fragilis. The sequence goes on from OZ026514.1 coordinate 95,471,902, forward strand.
CGTTGTGGTCCTTGAGCAAGGCACATTTATCCTAGTCTGTACAGGTTCAACCCAGGAAGATCCGTCCCTATATAACTGAAAGATTGTTGATGGGATGTAAAGAATCAAATCAAACAAAACTAGAGAGGTGAAGTTGTTATCAAGACTGAATCATGAGAATGTTGTCAGGTAAGGCATTAAAGAGAATACCTATGAATCCTAAAAGTCAACACAGGCCCCCTAGTGGAACCTTTAAAACCTTTAGAAACCTTTAATTTGATTGCAATCCTTTAAAACCTTTAATTTGGCTGAAAAACCTTTAATAACCTTTATTTTGATTAATAAACCTTTAAATTTCGCAAGATCAGTTAGAACATAAGAAATAGCCAATAAGTATGTTGACAAATAATGTCTGTGAAATATTTAGCTTTCCAGAAAGCTGTATTCATCCTCAGACCATTGTGTCTATGCCTACCTATTGCACCAGGGTGACTCTTATAGTCAATTTTTCTGAGGGTTCAGATAAGGCAGTAATAAAAAAAATGTGAGTTAAGGATAAATACAAAATGTATTAATGCTTTTGGGTTGATTTCTTGCTTGACATTCATGCTAAACATTTGAGGTAATGTCAGAATGATCCCTACCACCCTTTTCCTACCAAATAATTTCACTAGTACTCAGTGCTTATCTTTCACTAGTAACAGACAACTAATGAAAGAATGTGCCCGACCTGAGAATAGAATCGGAAAAATGCCAGACATATGGTTGGACATGCTATTAACAATAACTGCGCCAACAAATATTTATGGATAGCATCTATTGGGTTTATTGACTTTTGAATAATGTTCTGATTTTCTAATGTAATCAAATCTAAACAGTATTATCTACACCCCAAGACTAATACAGACAATATGCATAACTGTCTAAATTTTATATCTAAAAAGAGCATACAATAAATGTGAGCAATATCCTCTGAAATTGTTCATTTACTGAAGGTAAAATTGTCCTTACAAAATAACCAGAGATGGCTTCTCCTGCTTTCTTGGATTTCAAAATTTTTTGGGGGGGAGGACCCCCAAACCCCTTCCACATTAGAAAATGTGTAATGTATATTTCAATTCAACACTGCTCAACACAAGACTTTAGTTTGAAAGTGAGGCTTTCAATTAGGGAGTATACACTATGAGTATTTCCCCTTTTGATTTGTGATTCATGGTCTATAAAAAATATTGGAGCCCTAAGGATTTCCTGCACCCCTTCAAACCATCATCTATCGTAAACATTGGATTTTAAGATCAGGGTCTGATAAAAAAAATATTAGAAAATTTGACGTTAATTTGCTCTTTTTTTTTGTTTGAATTTCAATGAAACAACCTTTATTTTGCCTAAAATAGCCTTTGTAAAAAACCTTTAATTTCATGAGAGTCTGCTAGGGGGCCTGTCAACACTTTAATAAGAAGATTACTAGAGAGGTGAAATTGTTATCAAGATTGAATCATGAGAATGTTGTTAGGTAAGACAATAAAGAGAATACCCCTGAATCCTAAAAGTCAACACTTTAATAAGAAGATTACTAGAGAGGTGAAATTGTTATCAAGACTGAATCATGAGAATGTTGTTAGGTAAGACAATAAAGAGAATACCTCTGAACCCTAAAAGTCAACACTTTAATAAGAAGATCACTAGAGAGTTGAAGTTGTTATCAAGACTGAATCATGAGAATGTTGTCAGGTAAGGCAATAAAGAGAATACCTCTGAACCCTAAAAGTCAACACTTTAATAAGAAGATCACTAGAGAGGTGAAGTTGTTATCAAGACTGAATCATGAGAATGTTGTCAGGTAAGGCAATAAAGAGAATACCTCTAAATCCTAAAAGTCAACACTTTAACAAGAAGATCACTAGAGAGGTGAAGTTGTTATCAAGACTGAATCATGAGAATGTTGTCAGGTAAGGCAATAAAGAGAATACCTCTAAATCCTAAAAGTCAACACTTTAACAAGAAGATCACTAGAGAGGTGAAGTTGTTATCAAGATTGAATCATGAGAATGTTGTCAGGTAAGGCAATAAAGAGAATACCTCTGAACCCTAAAAGTCAACACTTTAATAAGAAGATCACTAGAGAGGTGAAGTTGTTATCAAGACTGAATCATGAGAATGTTGTCAGGTAAGGCAATAAAGAGAATACCTCTAAATCCTAAAAGTCAACACTATAATAAGAAGATCACTAGAGAGGTGAAGTTGTTATCAAGACTGAATCATGAGAATGTTGTCAGGTAAGACAATAAAGAGAATACCTCTGAATACTAAAAGTCAACACGTCAATAAGAAGATCACTAGAGAGGTGAAGTTGTTATCAAGACTGAATCATGAGAATGTTGTCAGGTAAGACAATAAAGAGAATACCTCTGAATACTAAAAATCAACACTTTAATAAGAAGATCACGAGAGAGGTGAAGTTTTTATCAAGACTGAATCATGAGAATGTTGTTAGGTAAGACAATTAAGAGAATACCTCTGAATCCTAAAAGTCAACACTTTGATTAGAAGATCATGAGAGAGGTGAAGTTTTTATCAAGACTGATACATGAGAATGTTGTCAGGTAAGGCAATAAAGAGAATACCTCTGAATCCTAAAAGTCAACTCTTTAACAAGAAGATCACTAGAGAGGTGAAGTTGTTATCTAGACTGACTCATGAGAATGTTGTCAGGTAGGGCAATAAAGAGAATACCTCTGAATCCTAAAAGTCAACACTTTAATAAGAAGATCACGAGAGAGGTGAAGTTGTTATCAAGACTGAATCATGAGAATGTTGTTAGGTAAGACAATAAAGAGAATACCTCTGAATCCGAAAAGTTAACACTTTAATAAGAAGATCACGAGAGAGTTGAAGTTGTTATCAAGATTGAATCATGAGAATGTTGTCAGATAAGGCAATAAAGAGAATACCTCTGAATCCTAAAAGTTAACACTTTAATAAGAAGATCACGAGAGAGTTGAAGTTGTTATCAAGATTGAATCATGAGAATGTTGTTAGGTAGGGCTAAGTGAACTAGAACCAAATCATTGCCCACAAGATAAGGGTATAGTAAAACCTGTCTTAAACGGCCATTTGAAATAGACAAAACAAAGGTCCTAAAGACAAATGGTAGCTTAATGTAGGTCGAAAGTATTGCAGAATGCTCTCTTGAAAACCAATTTTTAGTCTTCTTTTTGAGTGGCCACTTAATAAAGGTTTTACTGTACTTATGATAAATCTTTTAATTATATACCTATAAATGATACAACATGTGAACTGTCTGTTTTCTGGCCATCTGATACAAAAAGCTGGATCAATGAACTGAGGTTTTCTGATTCCATATCACTATCCTTTAAAATTAGGCTTACGTTGGTTACCTGTTTTTGTGGCGACATTGCATAAAGTAAATTTCAAGCATGGAAACAGAGACGGAAAACATGATGACGTAACGTCAAGAAACGAAATGTAATGGCAAACGTTCCCGATATTTTCTGGATTAAAGACCAAAACAAGTTATAAAATCAGAATAATGTCGAAAAAAGGTATAGAGTCTAATAAACATATTATTATAAAAGAAACATGATCTGGCGTACTGTATCACGTCTCATGGATGAGATCATATCATCCGATCACCCTTGACGCTTCGCGTCTCGAGTGATCCGATGGTATGACCTCATCAAGCCGACCAGATACAGTACACCATATCGAGTTACGTATATCTACAACCATACTTATAGATTTGAGAAGGTTCATTTGAATAGTTAAGCTATTGGAATTGGGTAGAGGACCAAGAAGCTTAAATTGAATTTGGAAAAATTCAGAATTAGGAAGAATTATTGGAAATGGGAAAAAAAATCAGGTGGGTATGTTGCTAGAAATAGGAAAATACATTGAATTTGGGATCTTGAAGATTCATTGAAATTGGTAGAAATCATTGAAGGAAAGAGTCATTGAATTGAAAATAAGTCATTAAAATTGAGATGATTCAGAGGACGATTTATTGAAAAATAAAGATCCATTTAAATGGGACTTTGAGTCTTTTCTGATTAGCACAACAATTAATGTTTTCTTTGAGAAATAAGTCTAAGAGGAATGTTGTCATTTAAGGTTTAAGTAAGGAGTGTCTTCAGCTTTATCCTTTTTGCTTATTTTGTCAGGTTCTATTAATCTTGGATTGAAACAAGTGATGTGCATGAAACCAGAGGCAGAGAAGAAAATCAATTTTCCCCAAACTCTTAAAAATAGCAAACTAGAATCTTATGAACAATCATATGATCTTTGTATATTTTGTCAGGTACTATAACTCATGGATAGAAACAAGCGATGAGTTCGCCCAGAGTGACACTTCCTCATCCTTCAGTAGTACTCCCAAGACGTCAGAGTCGGAGAAGAAAGTGAGTCTACCTCAACAGTTCAGGAAGAACAGTCTAGATCTTACTGATGATATAGAGAAGTTTGCTCCACAGGTAGCTGAAGCTTCAGCAGACTTTAGCATTTCATATGAGGTAGGTATAACAGGGATTTTTTTGGTGGTCTCAGGGGCCGAAATTTGGCCCCATTCCGAATGGAATTTAGGTGACTTTTTTTTCCCAATTTTGAAAAAAATCCCAATCTTCAAAAAAAAAACAACAACATTTTTTGTTTGAAGATTGGGATTTTTAATCAATCAACACACACACACATACACACACACACAAGCTACATGGTGACGTTCTCCTTCAATTTAATGGCAATAGTATGTATAATAGCTAATTTTTTTTTTTTATTGACCAGATATGACATAATTATGCAATATAACAAATTTCCCAATTTAGGTGTTTACCACGCTACTTTTCCCAGTCTACAAGATCTTGGACCCCTTCCCCAAATTGCAATAAAAATCCCTGGTATAACAAGATTCATACACATCATCAAATGGGCATATAGACACAAGAAAACCTATCTTCGGGGTTTTAGGATGAAATTTCAACTGCTCATAAAACCTAAAATGCAGAAAAATAAAGGCTTTATTGGCTTTCAAACTCTCAGATGTTGTATTTATCCTGCTAATAAATGTAAAAATGCCAACAATTGTTGGCAGTTTAACATTTATGAACATGATAAATATCGTGCTCAGTTGAGTTGAGCATGCAAAAAGTTTTTTATGACCTCGGGACCTGAACTGGGTCCAATCTGTTTGGAAAGTTTATCAGTGGAAAAAGAGTTAGATGAAATGTTGATTTTTTACAGGCTTCAAGATCAAGATCCCACAGGATAGATGACAGTATTGATAGCTCCGACTCAGAGGTAGAAGAGGACGTGTTTGGCTTGTCTATCATGTAAGTGTATCAGATACATTGTTGGCTCCAGATACCTCGAATTCTGATAGCCCTGAGGCCATGGGTGAAAGTTTTCAAGATTAATCCTGAATTCAGGATTTTGAGGCTGACTTTCCATAGAAGCATGGAAGCATGTGGATGTAAATGCTCATCGCGTAACTAAAATTTATTTCAATAGAAAGTCAGCCTCAAAATCCTGAATCAGTTTATCTACCATTAAATCTTGAAATTGTTGATATTTTTCCCACCATTCTTGACAATTCTAGTCTGCTCTCTTACTTGCTTTTGTACTTTGATAGCCTATATTGCAAACAACTTAGGCCCAGAGCAGACTGTAGGTCCTGGAACACATGGGTGAAAGTTTTCAGGATTAATCCTGAATTCAGGATTTTGAGGCTGACTTACCATTGGAAGTCAGCCTCAAAATCCTGAATTAAGCAGATTCTAATAAATAGTTTCTTTGATTTATTTTCAGTTTATCTAAAGACAATTGACCACTAAATCTTGAAGTTGTTGATATTTGTAGGCATACTGCAAGTTTTAAGATTTGATTTTAAAAACTTCAGGATTTTGGAAATTTTGAACTTTCACCCATGTGAGGTGGAACTAAACCCTTTTCCCACCATTCTTGACAATTGTAGTCTGCTCTCTTACTTGCTTAAGTACTTTGATAGTATATATTGAAAAAAACTTGGGCCCAGAGCAGACTGTAGGTCCTGGAGCACATGGGTGAAAGTTTTCAGGATTATTCTTGAATTCAGGATTTTGAGGCTGACTTTCCATAGAAAGTCAGCCTCAAAATCCTGAATTAAGCAGCTTCTAATAGCTTATTGATTTATTTTCAGTTTATCTAAAGAAAATTGACCATTAAATCTTGAAATTGTTGATATTTGTAGGCATACTGCAAGTTTTAAGATTTGATTTAAAAAAGTTCATGATTTTGGAAATTTTGAACTTTCACTCTTGTGAGGTGGAACTAAACCCTGTTCCAACCATTCTTGACAATTGTAGTCTGCTGTTTAACTTGCTTATGTACTTTGATAGCCTATATTGCAAACAACTTGGGCCCAGAGCAGATTGTAGGTCCTGGAGCACATGACATGGGTGAAAGTTTTCATGAATAATCCTGAATTCAGGATTTTGAGGCTGACTTTCCACAGAAAGTCAACCTCAAAAATCTGAATTAAGGAGATTATAATTGGTTCTCTCATTAATTTTCAGATTGTCTAAACACATCATGAAATGATTAATTTTTGTAGGCATCCTGCAAGTTTAAAAATTTGAATTACTAAAGTTCAGGATTTTGGAAATTTTGAAGTTTCATCCATGTGGAGCAGTCTGATCAGGGTTCATAGTGTTTGCTTCCATAGTAAATGCTTTCTTGAGTGAATTTGATGCAGCAGATGTAAAAAGCAGATGTAACATGAAAACTATTGGCAGAAAAAAGGTGAATTTCATTTACATTGAAACAAATTTAATTTCAGGGTCTATATCTTAATTCATTTGTGAAATTTATTTTTCAATGAAAATCGTTATTAAAGAATAATGTGCAAAAAGCAGGGGTCACATTATACCTGGAAGCACAGTAATACTTAAACGAAGTCTCATATTTTAATACCCCTGACTTTAAAATATTGATAGGGCATATTGCTTTTGGCTTTTCTGTCTCACACTTTTATGCTAGGGCTTAAATATGAGCCGTGACATGAGATTTCCAACAATGTGGTATGTGTGACCAGCAAAGCCTCAGATTAGCCTGCGCATACGCGCAGTCTGATCAGAGACTTTGCTAGTTGCTAGAATATTCTATGAATATTAAGCTACTGACTGAACATAATTTGAAGTTTCTAAGCTTAAAAGGAGGCTGCACATGCTCGTCCGAGTCTACACTTGTCAAAATGCCACATTGTTGGAAATTACATGTCACAGCTAATATGTGTCCTGATTGGGACAGAAAAAAATATGCCTAACAACATTACTACCTTTATTGGTTTCAGGTTAAATTCAGAAGACTCATCTGACAGTGTAGTGTTTGAACATAATTTCAATGAGACTGGACTATCTACCTCACAGGTAAGGTTTGGAGATCAGGCCCCAAGGTTATAAAAGTTTTGAAGTGGATGAAGACTAAGGCCGATAAAATTTAGACATCTGCGTACTCCCACTAATTAGCTGTGCTTTAAATATGCGAACATCAATTTATACGAGTTTGATGGTTTTCTAAGTTCACCAAAACGCGCACGCAATAAGCGTAATAAAATAAATCTATACATTGTATATCCGATGGAATTTTTTATCAAACAAAGAAGACACTGATTAGCCTAGCGCCGCGTCCTCATGAAATTGTATTATGAGTCCTGGCTAAAAGATTAAACACATTAAATGATACCTGACTGTGGATCTTCACACATACGCACAGACCAAGATATAAATTGAATTTGCATGCTTCTGCATCATGCTTTAAATTGGACTTTCAATGAAACGAGCCAGTTCATGATATTATGGTACCTCTGGCACATGCGACCAGCGAAGGCTCAGACGAGCCTGCACATGGACACAGTCTTGCCAGGGGCATAACTGCTAACGCACACATAGAAGGAATGTAGATGAAGGTGCATGTCCTAAGTTAGGCTTAAAGTCCCACTAGGTGGCTGTGAACAATACACCAATGAACACCGCAACAATTGTTTGCTTTCAGATAAGAAAAAAAATGTTCAAAAAAGTGTCTTGTTTTTGACAAAATTTAAAATTGCAACTGCCTTTTTCACCCAAATCTGCGAGAAACTGCTTTGTTGTATGCAAACAACAAAGGCGCAGATCAGCAGATCAACAAATGACAACTTTTGATTTTCCAGAGTAGGTCCGGATCCCCTGCCCCCCCTCTGTCTCCGCCCATATCAGAGTTTCAAACCGTTTGAATTCACATTTTATATTATTAGTAAGACATATTTGCTGGGCCTGGTCAATTCACAAAACGTCTGCTATATATATCAGCTGGCGTCAAAGGCAAAGACAGCATGATTCTTTTTAAGATGAAAGAGACGGCTCTTCTAAATTCCGGCCATGCGTTGTTTGGGTTTGGGGTCGCACGTGGTGGCCTTGATGCAAGAAAATGTACATGACACATTAAGCTAAGCCGTGTGTCCTGTTTGTAGGACATGTAAACAGTGGCCCAGATCAGAATTCTGAGGCGTCTGAACAGGATCGCCACTGTTTGCTTACAGAATCCTGGTCTATCAAAATTTAAATAAAAATGAAAAATACCACCCAACGACGACTAAAACGGAAATGAGCTGTCAGATCTATAGGTCCTGCTGTTCAGGAGGGCCAGCTACACGAGATAGGTTGGTGTACACTGGAAATAGCAGTGGAAAGACTAGCATGTGCACCCAACTCTGTTTTTGGCTGTTAAAGAGTCAGTATGAATTTGATAGATCCCTGCGAAATCCAATTTTCACCTTGTGTAACCGGGCCTCAAATCACGAAAGACAGGTTTTCTCGTGTAATGGCTTTTCCATGATCAAGCGACCGTAGATGACGAGGTGCAGGAATCTGGTTCTACATTCATTGCCATTATCATAATCTTAGAAAGCTAACATGAAAGGGGGTGTGAGCAAGCTAAGCATGTTAAGTCGCCACAAGAAATGTTCATATTTCACATTTGGAAGTCTTGTTTTCATTTTCAGTTTTCATTCGGAATGCGCACTGCACATCAATAAATGAGTGCATGCGTACGTCTAACCTGTCGGACTGAATATACGCACAGATCATAAAATACTTCTGTGTTGCATTTTTTAGGGTTCTAAGAAACTAAGAATATACACTGAACCGAAGTTCTAAGTAGCCACTTTTCAATTTCTTTTTTTCTGACTAAGCCCTAGTGATATTGAAATGAATGTTTGCCCAAATATGTGTATTGTAATGAACTAAAGTTAAGTGGTGTTTTGGAAGAGTTTTCTATCACTTTACGATTTTTGGGTTCAAAAATGCAAAAATCAAATTTTTGAAGAAAATAAGCGTTTTGAGTGCAGTTTTTATCAAATTCAAGTACAGGTGATTGCACAACTGCCTAGTCGACTTGAAAAACATCAAACATTTGACATTTTGCTTATGACAGACTTTTTATGAATTTTTAAAAATTGATAATTTTCAGAATTTTCCGAAATTTTTGGAAATCATTAGCTGCACATACTAAAATAATTGTATGGGTTTTATTTTACGTTAATATGTTTGACAAAACACCATGCAACTTGATGAGCCCATTTTCTAATGATATTTTTACTAATTTGGTATCCATTTCCGCTTTTAACGTGAAACTTTAAAGGTCATTTAAATGGCATTTGTTAAAGATTTTTTTTTAATTTTTAAACAGAACAGTGGCGCTAATTCATAATAAAGAACCCCTGAAAATCGCACTACTGTGCCACAGATAATAAAGCGTACAGAGCAATGCAAAGTGTGTATGCAAACTGCATGGTAAAGCTAAAAATCCTTTGACTAAGTTGTTGACTGTGGCTGTCTTCATGTTAACGTAGAAGGGAAATGGAGTGTTCGATTGTCAAAAAAAACTTTGATTCTTTTCATCTTATATCATAGCTGTTATAAACATCTTCAAACTAGATTAAAATATAAATGGATAACGTATCTAATGAATAGTTTATATCACACTTAAAAGTGTGACTTTTTGAAATGATGGTACCTTTACTCGGACCTCGTCTGTGCAAGGTCTACCAGACATTTTGAAATGAAATAATTTGCAGAGTCTCACCAAAGCCTTGGACCTTCTTATAGAATTTAAATTTTGTGAGAGCGATTTTTACTTTCTGAACAGGAGCAAAAATTGTGTGGTGGCTACTTATAACTTCGGTTCAGTGTACATGCTGACCCAAAACGAAAGCTGCGATATGCGATATATTACGTCAGCCTTACATTGTAGGGCAGAAGTTGTATTTTTGAGTGTTATGATTCCAATCAAGACAATTGTCATAGAACGAGTCCGACGTGTATGACCACAACGAAACACCCCTTCCGTAAAGTATAAATGGGTGATATCGTCGGGTATATCGCACGTTGTATGTAAAACAAATTGTTTGAAACGGCACAGTAGGTGATTATCGCGACTTTTATGTTTGGTTGTTTATTATCAATCTTTCACCATGCTATTAGGAATGTTAGTTTAATTGAAAATACTAATCAGACATCCATTTTGTGATTAGGCTAAAAGCATACACAGAAATTCCTACCTCTTTGGCAATTTTCCCAGGTTTTGGCCTCGTTTTATCGATCTTCAGAATTTCATTTTATTAGTTCGTACAGTGTCGTTTATTTTTTATTTATTTTATTTTTTTTTTCAGAAAAATAATTTGTATTAGTTCGTACACAGAGAAAAATAATTATTTTTTACTGTTCGAACTAATACAAGATTTACCGTATTCTAGCTCAGGGTTTACTCAGGCTTGAAAAGTACTTGAATTTGGAGGGGTTTCTTGAAAAGTACTTGAAAATTAAAATTACTCTCAAAAGTGCTGGAAAATTGCTCTTATGATTTGAATAGTACTTGATGTTTACTTAGTCTATTTACTGTAAACAAGATCCTTTTAATGGCAACCAAGATCAGTATGAACTTGTTTTTCCTTTATGTTGTGCAGCATATGTTGATTTTTACGTCAAAGTTTACAATTTTCCGTCATGTCGGGACATTTCCCTCCATGGAACTAGTACTTAGATGTGTATTGCTTATGGACACAGGGCAATGTTTCTTGTGAGGCTCAAACTAGGGGCAGGCCTTTAGTTAAGAGTGCGTACCAAAAATTAAAATTACTTATTTCTCAACCAAAACATATGTTGTTGGCACTCAAAAGAACCGTATGAATGAGACGGTTCTTTTGAGCACCCGAAACATATGTTATAACTGATGGGTAAGAAAATATTTGCAATTTTACGCTCACAAATTTTGTTTATCTAAACCTGTGTAGGGGCCTCTTGATCTCAAGTCAAGCTCTCGACCACTGAGCTCCTGTGCATGCGATACAACCGCTATTGACATCAGAACCTCTCTTTATATGTTTAGCCTAATCAAGGTTGTTATTTGTTCATCGAATGTAATCCTCGGTACATGCAGTTAGCTGTCAGGCTGAAACACATCCTCAAAATTCATAATTGTCACCATTTTAAATTTTACTAAAAATAAAAAGAGAATTTTACAGAAGGGTTAAAGGACAGGATGTGCAGGGCTCCAGATAAGAGTGCCTATTGGAAAACTATTTTCTTTGCTTCTCATCCAAAACATATGTTGTGGGTCCTCAAAAGAACCGTCTCAATGAGACGGTTCTTTTGAGCACCCAAAACATATGTTTAAATTGATGGGTAAGAAGATGATAACAATGTTACGCTCATAAAATTACCTTATCTGGACCTATGATGTGATAAAACCAATGTACCAGTCCTGTAACGTTGAATTCCACAACACTCAGTTACAAGGAAGAAATCAAACCTTCATTATATGGGCCTCACCGCAAGAAAACCACCTGTCTTTGGGGTTTCTGACAAAGCGAGTTTCGAATCAGCATGTTCAGCTACAGAGACAAGATAGAAAATTGAAATTTCGCTTGAAGCAAGTCTAGGTTTAATACTATCTGTTAAGGGAATAGCAAAGGCGCTGATTAGACTGTGTGGATGCGCAGGCTGGTCTGCGTCATTGTTGTTCCCCAACCCCCGAAGAAAGGTTTTCTCGCGTTGAGGCCCATATGAACTGGCCGATATTGACAGAGCCTATTAATATCAAGAAAGCCTTTGTATATTTGGTATTGATACATGTATTTGTTATTTTTTCAAATTCTTTTTTGTGAATGGGGAATGATCAGGCAATCCGACAACATATTTTGACGATCAAGACACATACTTTAATGGCATTTGAACAGGTATATCGATAAAAAGATAGCTGTTATTCTATAAATTGACCTTTGTATACCCCATGACACAAAGGATTCAGACAAAGCAGTACACAATTTGCAGCTTGCATCAGACTTAAGAAGTTAAAAGACCAGAGCGGAGCACTACATTCTCCCTTTTTTCTCACTTTTTCAAACCTCATATCTAAATAGGTGATTTTACATAAGTGCTCGAGTTTTAGTGAATTTATTAAACAAGTTGGGGAAAAAAAGATGAAATGCGAGGCTTGCTGAGCATTTTATCTCTTTTTTTTGCAACGAGTTTAATAAATTCAATAATACAGGACCATGAATGCTAGATTCTATTTATCATATGACCCTAAAACTTCTTTGAAATTGTGTTTTTGTCATGAAAACGTTCAGAATTTGTCATTATATACGCAACGTTGTTATGGACGTCATTACATAATGTTACAAAATCTATAAACCACTAGTGGTTTATCGATTTTGTTGTATGGTGTTATTTCACTACCAGACTTGACGTCATATGATAAACAATATTTTACAATGAATGGAAAACACATTTTTCAGTGATTCTTCAGCCTACATAGACAGAACCACATGTGACTGAAAGACCCTCATAAGATTTTATTACCAGAACCAATGGTTCTGTCTATGTAGTTTCCCACCTTTGGTAATGGATGTGGCATTTTTAGCTCACCAGAGCCGAAGGCTCAGGGTGAGCTTATAGTATGGGACTCGAGCCGGCATCCGTCCGTCCGTCTGTGCGTCCATCCGTCCGTTCACACTTTCAAACATGAATATCTCTGAAACCAGCTGGCCAATCATAATCAAATTTCATCAGGAGCATCATTGGGGTGGGGGATTGACTGCAATTGGTATTGGGTAAAATTGGATCAGAACTCTGGTTTCCATGGCAACAGATAGCTCCCATAGGGTTATAATGGGGAAAATCTTGTGACCACTCTAGCTCCTTCATTTTTGATTTGTTCTTCTTTATTCTTGCAGGTAACAAGGACAACCATAAAATCTCGAATGGGTTTGAAATTCAGCAGGATCCGACCAGGGACTGATGAGTTACCTGCCCTTGAGCGTTTGGAAAAATCCCCATAGACTTATAATGAGAGAAATATTGTGACCACTCTAGTGCTTTCAATTTTGAATGTATCTTCCTCATTCTTGCATACAATAAGGACAACTATAAAAGCTTGGATGAGTTTGAATTTCGACAAGATTCCATCACTGACTTCGGAGTTAGCTGCCCTTGAGCGTCAGAAAAATTAATGAATAATGTTGTGACCACTCTAGCTCCTTCATTTTTGATTGGATCTTCTTCATTCTTGCAGGCAACAAGTAAACCCATAATATCTCGGATGGGTTCGAAATTCAGCAGGATCCGACTAGGGGCTTATGAAATACCTGCCCTTGAGCGTTTGGAAAAATCCCTATAGACTTATAATGGGAGAGATATTGCAACCACTCTAGTGCTTTCAATTTTTAATGGATCTTCCTCATTCTTGCATACAATAAGGACAACTATTAAAGCTTGGAATTTTGTCAAGATTCCATCACATATTTTTATTTTGGAGTTTGCTCCCCTTGAGCATTTTAAAACTTAATGAATAATGTTGTGACCACTCTAGCTCCTTCATTTTTGATTGGATCTTCTTCATTCTTGCAGGTAACAAGGGCAACCATAAAAGCTTGGATGAGTTTACTTTAAAATAGAACCAACTTTAAACTGTGGAGTTAACTTCCCTTGAGCATCATAAAAAATCTGCATAGACTTACAATGGGAGATCTGTTGTGACCACTCTAGCACCTTCATTTTTGAATGGCTCTTTCTCATTTGTAGGTAACAAGGACTTCCATATAACAGGCCAATTTGGAGCTAAACTGGCCCGTTATTTAGGACACTTGGCCCCTTATTAATGGCCCTTTATAGACTGGCCCGATATTCAATATTGTTCGTACGTCCATGTGTGTGTCCGTGTGTGCGTCCGTGCGCCCACACTTTCAAACATGAATATCTCTGAGACCAGCTGGCCGATCGTAATCAAATTTCATCTTGAGCATCATTGGGGTGGGGGGATTGGCTGCATAAGGTTTTGGGCCTGATCGGATCAGAACTCTGGTCTCCATGGCAACAGATAGCTCCCATAGGGTTATAATGGGGATAACCTTGTGACCACTCTAGCTCCTTCATTTTTGTTTGGATCTTCTTTATTCTTGCAGGTAACGAGAACAACTATAACGTCTTGGATGGGTTCGAAATTCAGCAAGATCCAACCAGGGACTTATGAGTTAGCTGCCCTTGAGCGTCTGGAAAAATTCCCATAGACTTATAATGGGAGAAATATTGTGACTACTCTAGTGCAGTCATTTTTGGATGGATCTTCTTCATTCTTGCAGGTAACAAGCCCTACCATTATGGCTTGGATGAGTTTGAATTTCGGCAAGATTCCATCACTGCCTTCTGAGTTAGCTGCCCTTGAGCGTTTGAAAAATTAAATAGTGTTGTGACCACTCTAGCGCCTTCATTTTTGATTGGATCTTCTTCATTCTTGCAGGCAACAAGTAAACCCATAATATCTAGAATGGGTTCGAAATTCAGCAGGATCCGACCAGGGACTTATGAGTTACCTGGCCTTGATCGTTTGGAAAAATCCCCATAGACTTATAATGGGAGAAATGTTGTGACCACTCTAGTTCTTTCAATTTTGAATGGATCTTCCTCATGCTTGCATACAATAAGAACAACTATTAAAGCTTGGATGAGTCTGAATTTTGTCAAGATCCCATCACACATTTTTATTTTGGAGTTAGCTCCCCTTGAGCATCTTAAAAATTAATGAATAATGTTGTGACCACTCTAGCTCCTTCATTTTTGATTGGATCTTCTTCATTCTTGCTGGTAACAAGGACAACCATAAAAGCTTTGATGAGTTAAATTTAAAGTAGAACCAACTTTAGACTGTGGAGTTAACTTCCCTTGAGCGTCATAAAAAATCTGCATAGACTTACAATGGGAATATCTGTTGTGACCACTCTAGTACCTTCATTTTTGAATTGATCTTCCTCATTTGTAGGTAACAAGGACTTCCATAAAAGTTTGAATGAGTTTGATTTTCCGCCACACCTATCCACCAGCTACAGAGTTAGCTGCCCTTTAGCATCTAAAATATAACTATATAATGTTGTGACCACTCTAGCACTCTCATTTTTCATTTGATTTTCTTCATCCCTGTAGGTTACCAGGACATACATAAAAGTATGGATGAGTTTGAATTTTGGTCAGATCCCATAACTGACTACGGAGTAAGCTCCCAGGAGTAAGCTGCCCTTGAGAATCTGAAAACTACACTTTCACAAGGTTTCCAATGCAATTTTATTCAGATCTTTTTAATACTTGCAGATAACTAGAACCGACATAATATCTTATGTTTTTGAGTTAATTCCTGGTCGCTGTTTCAAATTCAGAGTTATCTGCCTTTGAGCATCGTAAATTATGGTGTCTCCAAATATTATGCTGGCTCCATGGTGAGCGTTCGTTGCCCATTGGGCTACTTGTGTTTTTATTATGAGTAGGACAAAGGCTTATGATATTATTAGTGATAAAAACTTGATGTTTTATTGTCAGGTTGATGTTATGGACAAGAAGGGGGATGCCACCGAACAAAATGAGGTTGTGCCAAAACTCCAGTATCTATACATACAGGTAATTTCTGCATTACAATGCAGTTCCTTTAGAATACTATTTTTGGGGCGCATAGGAATGGACCATGTTTAAGTGAATCATGTTACAGTACCTTAATTAGTAAGCGTTTTTGCTGATTTACCCAAATTAATTATTAAAAAAAAAGCAATTAGAACTGAATCGGTAGCAAACAAAAAACACAAGAAATTTGGAATACACAAAGCATATAAATAGTTGTGCATACCGGCTTTTAATGCTTTGCCATCTGCAAACTCCCTGATTTTCCGGGATCAGATGGACTGGACAGATATTGGACACTATTGGGGAGTTTGCACTGTTCGCTGTTCGAGTGACCAACTGACTGGTTTTCTGCCTTTAGTCTATAATTGTGCATTAATTGAATGAAAGCAGAGAGTCAGTACGGAAAAATTTGTGCTTTCCCAAAATGGCTGCCAAGTCCAAGGGAATGCGAAAAATGACAGCAAAGCAACAAAATAATGATTTAGTCAGTCTTTGTTCTATCCTCAAGCAGTTCTTGAAGATACTGTTAATGAACTGGATTTATAAGTGTGTGAGACCGGGATTCAAATCGTATCCTCGATTTTCAACAAGATTAAATATCTTTGAAATCGAAAATGAAAGTAGCTTCCATTCAGGAGTGAAACTGTAAAATCATGGAAAGTTTAACAGTTACGAAATTACCCAATTGAAAAAAAAAAAAATAGGCAAATAAGCAAATTCTTAGAAATTTTGAATACCCAATTGCAATTTGAAATACCCAAATGCATGAAAAAGGAGTGAATACCATACCCAATTGCTCAAAATATTAATTAAGGTACTGATGTTATAAAGTGACAAGTTTACAAAGGAATTAAAGGAAATTGACCATTTCACCCTCAAAATGCTGAATTTGGCAGATTAAAATGGCCTCTCTGATTTATGTTCAGTTCCTCTTAGGACAATTGACCATTTTACTTGAAATTATTAATGATTTGTAGGTAACAACAAGTTTTAAGGTTTGAATTTCAAAGTTCAGGTTTTTGGAAATTTTGAACTTTCACCCATGCAATTGTCATCTGCTCACTTATCTGCTTATACACTTTGGTGGCCTTTATGTAGTGTTCATAGTGTTTGCTTCCTTGATCAAAAGTAGTCTTTGTTTGTTTTGTTTGGTTTGATTATTTAGGTCGTAGTCAACAGCTATGGTCATGTTGAGATTGTCAGTTCACCTAACCACACTTTTTCCTGGGCAAGCTTGACTAAGCCATTAAGCAGTACTTCATGCACATAATTTCGCTTGTAACTGACAACAATCCTTCTAAAGTCAGCGATAGGAGGAGAATGACCATAGATATTATTTCATGATCAATGTCCATGAAAGTATAGGACGGGGCAGGATCAAACTGGCGATCCCTGGATCTGCAGTCTGACACATTACTGATTGCGCTACAGGGCCCTGTCAAATGTCTGAACTGCTTATGAATATCTACAGCAGATATTATAAGCAGATGTACTAAGCAGACAGCATTTTCAGCGCAAAAATTTATTTGAAGGATAAGGGCTAAAAATATTGTTTACTGAAGCCAATGGGGACATTCTGCTAACACAACAAAAATGAAGTTGATCTGTGTATCAAAACCAGGGGACAAAAATTCCACTCGTCTGCTGGTAATTGCGAGTGAAATCTAGAAAGGGCGAGTAATTCTTCCCAAAGCACTCGTCCAAAAGGACGAGTGCTTTTGGCAAGAATTTCTTGTCCTTTCTAGTTTCTCCCTAAAATCTGATGGTGAAACTAGCTTTTTCTGAGTATTGACTGTGAAATCTTTTTGTCAGTATTTGGTATGCAGTTATGAACTTGAATGGGTAAATATCATAATAACAGTGATATAAGGAACTTTATAAGTCGTATTACTCCCATATGGTCTTATTCTATAGGCTTTTAATGGGCAAGTACATGTGTTTGCAGGATGAGTGAAAATTGTAAGTCACTTGCCCTGCAGGACAAGTGCAATATTGAAATATTTTTGTCCCCTGGAAACTATTAAATTTTCAATTGGGCTATCTTGATTTCATTTACAGATGGAGTACTGTGAAAAGAGTACCTTACGTAACTGTATTGATGCTGGTTTATATCAAGATACTGACCGAGTATGGAGACTCTTCAGGGAAATAGTGGAGGGATTGTTACATATTCATGAACAGGTATTTTAGTAAATCCAGTAATTGTGTATTGGGCTAATTAGACATCTAGGGTCTGATGTATTGGCCTGAGATTATGAGCCAATAGTTGACATGTCAACAAGGCCCAAGGTGAGCTAATGTGATCAGTCTTCGTCCGGCCTCAGTCGTACGTTGTGCATAAACTTTTTCTTTAAACAACGTCTCATAAACCATTGGCCCAAGTTTAAAAAAATTATACACAAATGTTCATACTAAGACCTTCTAACAAAATTGCCTATTAAATGGTTCTGCTCCGCCAAACAAGATGGCCACCAGAGCTGTAGCCAAGAACTACATCTTACAGAGAAAGAAAATTACTTTTTTTCTTCTTTAAAGTAGTAATTTAATTAAGGCTCTATTTTAAAAACATTATGCTTGTTAGAACTCAGTATTGTGTACTTGATGCCTCAACTTACCCTTTTTAGATCAATGGTAACTTTCATAAAGTTTGCGGTGAAGTCAAGATGATCCATTATATGAATTGAGGGCTCACAGGTATGAATTTCAAAAAATAACACACTTCTTACTCTGAAGATCAATTTTGTCTTTGCGAACAGTGCAGACCCTGATGAAATGCCACATTATGCGGCATTTCATTTGGGTCTTCACTGTTTGCCAAAGTACTGGTAAAGGGGTATTCTGTCTACATAGGGTTATTGTTAATATGGCATTGATTTTCGTATTCAGGGTACAACTCGCAGGTTATAAATTCCAAACAATATTGCATTTCTTTCTCTGAAGATTGATTTTGTTTGCAAACAGTGAAGACCCAGATGAAATACAGTATTATGCAGCACTTCATCACTGTTTGGGAAGACAAAATCGATCTTCAGAGAAATAAATGCATTGTTTTTAGGATTTCATAATAGAGTGAAGTCAGGATGCAGCATTTCATCTGGGGCTTCATTGTTTGCTTAAGTACCTGTTTAGGGGTTCCCAATCTACAAAGGGTTATTTCTAATGCACTTGCTTTTGTAATGCGACGTTTGATTGGATAACGTCAAAAATTTTCTACAGTATATCCTGCAATATACTGTCTGAAATGGTTTGATGTCACTTCAGTTGGATGATATGCTGCTTTATGTGGCTTGCAGCTCTCCAATATGAGACGTGACTACAGAAGTGCATTAGATTGGGAAAATCATATTCAAAATTTTCATTTGTGGAGGTATATTATCGGATATACGTTCAGAAATCACGTTTTACGGCTCTGCTCCCGGGTCACCATAAAACTAAATTTCCGACAGTATATCTCACAATATACCATCCCGAAATGAAATTTTTGAGTACAGTTATCCCCTAAATTATGGCATTGGTCTTTTTTTTCAGGGTATGATTCACAGGGACTTGAAACCAGTAAATATTTTCTTAGACTCCAACGACCAGGTGAAAATTGGTGACTTTGGACTGGCAACTTCAGATATTCTCTCAAAGGTACAGTTCCTTTGCTTTCACTACATCCCTGGTCTAACAAGGTTACACTCAGAGTGGAGTAGCAGGGATTTTTCTATCTTTCTGAAGTTGGGGCGAGGGGCCTGTTGAATTTTGGAAAACAGTATTTGGATCATCAAAATTGAGAAAAATTTGATGCAGTCTAAAAGAACTGGACTGCCATTTTAAATGGATTAAAAAGCGTAATACAAGAAATTAGCAGTGTAAAGCATTTGTTGCATTTATTGCCCTTCTTAAAAACTCGTGAAAATTGTTTTCATTCACATTTTTATGAAAATTTTCATGCATCTGTAATTTTGCTATTTTTGTTTGGATTTTCATGAAATTTTCACCAAAACGTAGAACTAAGAAATTGGGAATGATATACACCAGTTTGGAAAGTTTTTGCTCATTTTAAATTGGGAAGGGGCCGATATTCAGCCCCAAATCAGGTCTAGGAAAATCCCTGAATAGTGTAGTAGTGCTTCAGAATGGATGGACTGACAGACAATAAAACACGCTCAGATGGAGGGAGGTGATCAAAATGCGGGGATAACTATATGACACACATTTATAGTATGATTATTTATGACCACCAAAATTATTTTGCATTTAAATTAATATAAAAGTATCATCATTCAGGAAGTTAAGATACATACATGTACATTGCAGCCTAGAATTATAGGGTATGTATTTTAAGAAAGTGATTTTCTCCAGATATGCATTAATCTTCAATACAATGTACTAAAAAAAGTTGGTTTAATATGTTTTTTGTTTTGATTTGTTATTCATGTACAATTTAGTACTTTTTCTTCAAAATTTAAGAGAGTGATACTCCACATTGATCTAGCCTATTGTTTTCTTTTTTCATATGAAGATTTAAATTGTTTTGTTATGACCATTCTTATAGAAATGTAGCCTGAAATAATTTTTATCATTTACCTCTCATATTAGCTGCATTGCTTATGTTGCCTGATAAACGTTGTCTATCTCACGGCATGTACCTTTATCAGGTCATGATATCGTTGCACTTTTTGAATGACATTGCTAATGACGCTGAATCAACACAAAAATTGAAAATTACCTCATAATCACTTGTTTGACAAGTGAAACAATGGGTAAACTGATAAATAGAATACTAGGTTTGTGTCTTTTGATTACAAGTTTATCAGGCTGCGCTTTCAGAACACATGTTGAATCCCTCGGCAAGCCTCGCGATGTCAACAAGCGTTCTCAAAGCCTTGCCTGATAAACTTGATATCAAAAGACACTCACCTAGTATTCTCTATATCTCGGCAAGCCTCCCAATGTCAACAAGCGTTCTCAAAGCCTTGCCTGATAAACTTGATATCAAAAGAAACTCACCTAGTATTCTCTATTTATCAACCTAATCACCTTCTTTATTATATACCTATAACTGATACAACTTTAGAACTGTCTGTTTTCTGGCCATCTGATACAGAAAGCTGGATCAACGAACTGAGGTTTTCTGAATCCATATCACTATCCTTTAAAATGAGGCTAACGTCGGTTACCTGCTTTTGCGGCGACATTACGTAAAGTAAATTGCAAGCATGGAACCAGAGACGGAAAACATGTTGACGTGACGTCAAGAAACGCAATGTTATTGCAAACGTTCCCACAATTTTTCGGTATTAAAGACCAAAACAGGTTTTAAAATCAGAAATAATGTCAGAAAAAGGCATATGATAAACATATAATCACGATAGTAACTTGATCTGGCATACAGTATCACACCTCGTGGGTGAGACCATACCATTGGATCACCCTTGACGCTACGCGTCTCGGGTAATCCAATGGTATGACCTCATCCATTTGACGTGATACAGTACTCCAGATCAAGTTACTATTTTGATAATGTGTATATATCAACAGAACACCCTGAAGGACCAGACCATGCTGCTAACAAGTGCTAGTGATATCCATGCCTCTGGATCCTCAAGGTCTGGTAGTCTTGGTGACGGTAACCTGACAGGAATGGTAGGAACAGCCTTGTATGTCAGTCCTGAGATGATGAGTGGAGAGAATAAAGTCACTTACAGTCAGGTGAGAATAAATGCCCTATAACTAGCAAGGTGAGAATAAATCTCCTTTTACTAGCCAGGTGAGAATAAATGCCCTTTTACTATCCAGGTGAGAATAAATGCCCTATAACTAGCAAGGTGATAAAAAATGCCCTTTACTTACCAGGTGAAAATAAGAGCCCTATAATTAGCCAGGTGAGAATAAATGCCCTTTACTAGTCAGGTGAGAATAAACGCCCTTTTACTAGTCAGGTGGGAATAAATGCCCTTTTACTATCCATGTAATAATAAATGCCCTATAACTAGCAAGGTGATAAAAATGCCGTTTACTTACCAGGTGAGAATAAATGCCCTATAATTAGCCAGGTGAGAATAAATGCCCTTTTACTAGTCAGGTGAGAATAAACGCCCTTTTACTAGTCAGGTGAGAATAAATGTCCTTTTACTATCCAGATGAGAAGAAATGCCCTATAACTAGCAGGTGATAATAAATGCTCATTTACTTACCAGGAGAAAATAAATGCCCAATAACTAGCCAGGTGAGAATAAATGCCCTATAAGTTATAATAACTAGGCAGGTGAGAATAAATTCCCTATAAGTTATAATAACTAGCCAGGTGAGAATAAATGCCCTATAAGTTTTAATAACTAGCTAGGTGAGAATAAATGCCCTATAAGTTATAATAACTAGCCAGGTGAGAATAAATGCCCTATAACTAGCCAGGTGAAAATAAATGCCCAATAACAAAACGAGTGACAATAAATACTCCATAACATATACTAGGCCAAAAAAGAAACGCCGCATATAAAACATACATTGTATATGGGGGAAGTTTCGCCAATCTCTCGCAAACGATTTGTCACAGTATGAGCGGCTGATTCTTGGATTATGAGTTCCTGGGGTTGTCCTAGCTAGCATTGTCACCGGACGAAATTGATTTACCAGTTTAAATCTACGTTTTTATTGATCTTGACGTTGCGTCATTAGGTGATGACGTCATGAATGCACACTGTCTGGCATTGTTCCATTTTGTCAGAAACGTTTCCTAAGACGCTCAATCATCCTTGCATGGCATCGAAATTGTTGGGCTATCACCGATGGCGTCACGTTAGCTAATAACATTCTAATCACCTATTCACGTTCAACATGTGTCCGTTTTGGCATCGTAAATAAGCAATGTGTAACTTTTAATTTTAAAATTTTAAAATGTTTTCAAACAAAATGGATATTAGACTAGTGATTAAAGAAGTTATTACATGTGTAAATCTAAATAAAATGAATGTGCACGTGAAAAACTTGAAAATAAAAAGACAGCCAGTACACTGGTTTGGGTTGACTGAGCTCAATAAAACAATGGGAATAATGTGTGGCAGGAATAGTAGCGAAACATAGATAGCAGATGAAATTTTGTAACTCTCATTTAACGGGCAATATCTTAATCTATATATGCGGCGTTTCTTTTTTGGCCTAGTATAAGTAGTGTTGTGCTTATTGATTCAAACTATCAATACTTCTGACCTGTGCCTTCTTTATAGACACACAATAATGTGTTTATCCTACAGAATTTGATCAGACATTATATATTAAGGCTATGCCAGGGATAGCATGACAGAATTCTTTTGCACACTTGATGAAGCCCAATCCAATTGAATATCAATAGTACAATTGGAAAATCTACCATATTTGGGACACTTTAGACTCAGCATCAGAACATGTAGCCAAAGACATAGCACCAGTAAAGATGCCCATTTCTAGATTTTTTTTTTCATGAAACATATTTGAGCCACAGCATAAGATTTCCAGCAATGTGGTATGTGCAATCAGCAAAGCCTTAGATCAGCATGCGCATACGCACAGTCTGATCAGAGCCTTTGCTAGTCGCTTGAATATTCTATGACTGTTAAGCTACTGACTGAACATAATTCGAGTTTCTAAGCTTAAAAGTAGGCTGAACAAGCTCATCTGAGTCTACACTTGTCCAAATGCCACATTGTTGGAATCACGGCTCCAATGTTTGTGGTTACTCACTGGACTCTTTAGACTCAGCATCAGAACATTTAGCCATAGACATAGCACTAGTAAAGATGCCCATTTTTAGGACTTTTTTTAAACATATTTTGTGGTTACTTACTAGAAGCCTTTCTATACATTGCATGTCTATGAGATGCTTCCAATGAGTACAACAGTATAAGTTTTCACAGGTTTAGATGAACAAAATTTTTCTGCGTAAAACTGTAGATATTTTCTTACCCATCATTTTTAACATATGTTTTGGGTGCTCAAAAGAACCATCTCATTGAGTCCGTTCTTTTGAGTACCCACAACATATATTGTGGTTGAGAAATTAGAAAAATTAATTTTTGTTACACACTCTTAAGGCCAGAATTTTTTTATTAGTTGATTTACGGGATTTTTTTTCAAATTTAGGGTCGGGGGGACGAAAAAAAAAATGAATAAAAAAGCTCTGAAAATGGCCAGATAACTGGTCATTTTCAGAGCTTTTTTTTTCTTTTTTTTCATTTTCAGAGCTTTTTCTTCTTTTTTATACCCCGCCACTAAAGTGTGGCGAGGTATTATGTTATACCCTTCGGTGTCTGTCCGTCCGTCCGTCCGTCCGTCCGTCCGTCCGTCCGTGCTCACCATTTCCGATCGATAACTTGAGTATTTATTCACGGAATTTTTTCAAATTTTGCATACATATTGTTATCGGCGATGAGTGGTATGGGATTGTTAATGGGCAAAATCCGTCCATTTTTAACGGAGTTACTGCCCTTTTTCGTATTGGAAAAATGGTTTCTGGCCTGTTATTCCTTTACTGTTCATGATATCTGAATGAAACTTCACAGATATGTTGCACATCAAAGGTTACATATTGTGACTAAGGACCGTCACTCTGACCTTCCCAGTTTGTGAGTTATCCGCCCTTGATAGGTCTGAAAAAAGGTTTTTGACCTATTGTTCCTTTACTATGTGGAATATCTGAATATAACTTCACAGATATGTTTCACATCAAAGGTAACATGTTTTGACTAAGAACCGTCACTCTTACCTTTCCCGTTTGTGAGTTATCCGCCCTTGATTGAATTAAAAAATGTTTTTTACCCGTAGTTCCTTTACTATGTGGAATATTTAAATGAAACTTAACAGATATGTTTCACATCAAAGGTTACATACTGTGACAAAGAACCATCACTCTTACCTTTCCAGTTCATGAGTTATCTGCCCTTGATTGATCTGAAAAATGGTTTTTGACCTGTAGTTCATTTACTATATGGAATATCTGAATGAAACTTCACAGATATGTTGATCATCAAAGGTTACATATTGTGATTAAGGATCTTCACTCTTACCTTTCCAGTTCATGAGTTATCTACCCTTGATTGATCTGAAAAATGGTTTTTGACCTGTAGTTCATTTACTATATGGAATATCTGAATGAAACTTCACAGATATGTTGAACATCAAAGGTTACATATTTTTAGTAAGGACCATCACCCTTACCTTTCCAGTTCATGAGTTATCCGCCCTTGATTGATCTGAAAAATGGTTTTTGACCTGTAGTTCATTTACTATATGGAGTATCTGAATGAAACTTCACAGATATGTTGACCATCAAAGGTTACATATTGTGACTAAGGACGTCATATCACTGTCTATCTCAGTTCTGTTGCTATTTAGGCATTATATATCTCACAAAATAACTTTTGGTGCCCCCAGCAGTGGCGGGGTATTATGCAGTGCTTGCGGTGCTTTTATTTTCTTTAATATCTCCAGAAAAACAGTAAAACTAGTAAGATAATCTTTAAATATTTCATCATTTTCCAAAAAAATCTAGACAGGACCATCACTTTTAACAGTGTCACTCTCAAAAATGCACAGACAGAACCTCAAAAAAATATTATTTTTTTTCAAGCAAACAATTAATATTTAGAGTCGGGGGATAAAATTAATTTTTTTTATAGAAGTTAAATTTTATTTTTTTCCTACTTTCCGGAAAATTACAGTAGGGGGGTTCGTAAATCAACTATACTTAAGGAATAAAGAAACGCATCAAACACTTCAAGTCATTATCAGCACACAATATGATGCAAGTTTCTAGTGCAAATGATATTTATCGATAGGGGCAGTATGTGTCCGTCAAATTACAGCAGGTTCAACGTAATTATCGATTACGTAATCATTTTGGTATGCGCGTAACCAGCCTGACCCCCGTTGTAAACTGCTGAAAAAGGATCAATTAAAGCAAATTTTGAATCAACCATCAGCAAATTGTTTTAAAAAGTCTTGGCATAGATTGCGGATCAAGGAAATGATCAAATGGCGACATTTCTGTAAGATTCTGAAAGGGCTCAACGTCATTAACGTCAACTCTGAATACTACGTGAAACGCGTAAACTTTCTTTTCTGATTGAGATTTATTCATTACAAGGACGTTTTGTTCAAGAATTATGACTTGAGATCTTCAGACGTCAAAAAAACTCAATTCTGACGTCAAAATTCAATATCCTACGTTTTAATGGTTTCCATGGTGTGTATGTGTTTTTCTAATGATAAAATGGTCCAGTTACTAAGTTTAGGTTACAGTAAACAAGTTTGGTGTTCACTCTCGGCATGTAATCAGATGTTTTCTCTTGCATTTTGCTGTGTTTTGTTTGGTTAACGTCAATATAAACACCTTACCAGCGTATTTCTACGGTATCTGAAAAGTCAGTTTTTCCCAAGAAAGCATGTTCTGATGTTTCTAGGTTTATCTTATACCATATATTCACCAGCGACCCAAACCCGACGGCTCTAAGTGACGTTTATCGTTTATTCACTACCATTGTGTATCTTGCCATTCAAGTAGCGTGTTTTGACCCAACATTTGACTGTGTTACGAATGTGATTGGACGTTTGTTTAATTTGCACATCGTCAAGTCGACGTCAAATAACCAAACATGGAAAAGACAGGGTTTCCTTATCTTTATTCTGACGATAATGTCATGTTTTACGTAAAATGTAGCGTTAAAATGACGTTTTGGTATTTTATTACATGCTATAAATACTCAAAAAGAAATTTTCAAAAGAGATTATACCAAACAGTCGTTTAAATACGCAAAATTATATTTTTGTCTGTTGTGTTTCTTTATTCCTTAAGTATATTAAAAAAAATTCTGGCCTAACTACAGGTCTGGTTTTGTAGATATATAAGAAAAATACCTCTTTTGTCTTTGGCTATATTTTGAACAATTGATAGCAAAAATTAATATCCACTGTAATAGTAGTCTTGTACACCTGAAACCTCAAAGATGGGTACTTTGGCAAACAGTGAAGACCCAGATGAAATACCATATAATGCAGCATTTCATCAGGGTATGCACTGTTTGCAGCAAGACAAAATCAATTTTCAGATAAAGAAATCTAATATTTTTTTGGAAATTATAATCTTTGACCCCTCAATATATATGTAATGGACCATCCTGATTTAACAGTTCATGTATCAAACTTTATGGACAATTCCATTGGTCTTCAGGGGGTTAATCTTGTCACCACACAGGCTCATCTCGTGTTATGTATTCACAATGCCTTTGACCTTGAAATACAATGGCTCTTTTAAACATAAAAAAATCTTGAATAAAAGTGTTACCTACAGTAAAACCTTCCTTAAGCGGCCACTCAAAAAGAAGACCAAAAATTGGTTTTCAAGACTGATTATCACATAATGCAGGTCAAAAGTATTGCAGAATGCTCCAAGAGAGCAATCTGCAATACTTTAGACCTTCATTTAGCTACCATTTGGCTTTAAGACCTTTGTTTAGTCTATTTTTATGTAGCCGCTTATTAAAGATAGGTTTTACTGTACTATGTTGTTGTTTTTTGTTCTTTTTCAGAAAGTGGATATCTATAGTCTTGGAATTATATTCTTTGAGATGTGTTACAAGCCTTTACCTACAGGCATGGAGAGGGTGCAAGTACTAGGGCAACTGAGACTTAAAGAGATTAATTTTCCTGAAGACTTTGATCAGATTCAACTTCAAAATCAGGTAGCATACAATGACGCTCATATCCTTTATTTCCTTATTTTTCCACCATAACAAAGATGAAGGAAATCAAATGAAAGTACAGTCATACAGGCTTTTATTTAAGAGTGTGTGACAGAAAAATCATTTTCTTTTTTCTCAACCAAAACATATGTTGTGGGTACTTAAAAGAACCGTCTCAATGAGTCGGTTCTTTTGAGCACTCTAAACATATGCTAAAGATTGTGCTTAAGAAAATATTTACAATTTTGCGCTGAATTTTTTGTTTAAACCTGCGGTCATAGAGAACTTCTAGTCAGTAATGCAACAAATGGACTTTCGAGAGCAGTATGTTGTTTTGGTTGAAAACATAAATGGACTAGCACACGAGATATTGGTACTGAAATATTACGCACTTGCTGTGGTCATTTGATACATGTCTGATAACAGCATCAGTTTATTGGTAAATATTTACATTTTCGAAGCTAGCCTTTAATGAAACTTTAGATTTTTGCAACTCTTCATAGCCTCATGAATCACACAAATTTGATTGACAGCTGCCAAGCTCACTTGCCCGTGCAATGTGCTTCGAACATCGAACTCACTCACCAGAAGTGACATAGGTGTTGTGGTTGACAGCAAGCCACACCCAAGTCACAAGTGCAAAACAAGCCTCTTGTTTGCTCCATTGGCTGTCCGCGTTCATGCTGGCTATTCAGCTTTTCCGTTTTACACTTTACACTCCGACAGAATGGTTAATACTATTACATATTAAATACAAAACTGTATTGTTTCCTAAATTATAGATAATTTCTATATTTTAGATATTTATAATAAAATGTAAATATAAGCAATAAATTCAATTTTCGGTCAGTTCATGGAATCATGAATACTTCGCAGAGTTGATTCTAGGCTGCGGGAGTGTGTAAATTACGCTTTTTTTGGCAGTATTGGTCCCAAATTTCAAGTTCCCTGCATGGCTACTTCTGCAAAATGCCGAGATTTGGCGCAATTCCAGTAATCCTGTGCGTATTTTTGGTCCTTCTGTTTGTATATCGGTCCCTTTATTCTATTCCATTTGTTTAATTTCGTTAATTTCCGCTGATCTGGTCTTCTGAGGAGACTTAATTTCTATTGGTTGACGCTGAATTGATCATTTCTACTTTCGTTTTATACAAAAATGGCTGTCTTATCTGCAAAATGAAATGCAGAAAAAGATAATGACAGTGTGCAAACAGCTACAGGCATACAGGAACCTAAAACTACAGACTAATAAACCGTTGTACCTCGTTGGCCCACAGAAAATAAAGAAAAAAGTTTGAGTGCAGAGACGGTGAATGGCCTGGCAGGGAAATCTGTACCATTTCTGAGGAATATTAAATTGTTTTCTACCGACCATGGTCGCATCAGGTATGTGCCATTTAGTAATCTATTTTCCAAAAATCTATCATTCTGGAGAAGAGGGTGCTCTGATTATACATTTGTTTATATTCAAATCAGACACCCCTCCCACTCTTCTCCCTCTGTCTTTGTCCAACACTTTTGAAGGCCTGGGTTATTGTGGTTGGGGGATTAACAGAACAGGCCAGCGCCTAAAGACGACCCCTGCGAGTCGATTTTTTTTTTAGGTGTGGACTTAGTTTTTTTTAAGGGGTGAAGGGCTGGTCAGCATTTTTTTTAGAAAAACACCATAACCCATTTGATTTGCATGTTGGCCCCCTTTTGGGAACACAGGTGGGGAGTTGGCCCCTTCTCGACAAATTCTA
Source organism: Loripinus fragilis (assembly GCA_964019695.1). NCBI lineage: Eukaryota > Metazoa > Mollusca > Bivalvia > Lucinida > Lucinidae > Loripinus > Loripinus fragilis. The sequence goes on from OZ026514.1 coordinate 95,501,290, forward strand.
GAATCAACTCTGCTTCGAGGCTCATGCAAAGTTAATGTGAAGCCCTGTGGGCTTCACTTACTTTGCAAGAGACCGGAAGTATTCATGATTCCATCAACATTCCAAAAATTGAATTCATTTTTAAAGGTTTCAATTGTGTATATCTGATATTTGCTTACGTGATCTGGGATGTGTCAACAATGATGAGGAATGAGACTCCCCAGTTATCTTTAAAACAGTCAGTATGGTCCAAAGATTATAGGAGCATCAGCAGATTTTTGATATCATTCATTATTATGGTAAATATACGCTTCACTTCAAAGAGAGTGTTGAATTAGTATTTTGTTTTGATTGATAACATTATGCAAGCCAAAAAAATACTTAAATTAAAAAATTATGGACAAATCCGATAATGGGGTTCATTTGCATATATGCTCACCAGAGCTACTCAGAGCCTGTTATTAAGACTTATACTGAGGGTGATTTTCAGAAAACACGCTCTAAGACCTTGACATCTGTAAAAGGACAGGTGTTTTACTGAATCTGATTCAAAACATATTGGACTGGTGCATTAAAAACGTCACACCAGATTGAGAACAGTTGTATAATAGTCTACTCTTATATGGGCTACAATGTGAGAAAATCTGTCTTTGGGGTTTCGGATGAAGTGGTATTTATACAAGCCTGCTCAGCTACAGAGACTAGCTAGAAAATTGAAATTTCCCTTGTAGCAAGTCTAGATATAATACTTTCTGATAAGCTAAGAACAAAGGCGCTGATCAGTCTGCGCAGAAGCGCAGGCTGGTCTGCGCCTTTGTTGTTCGCACACCCCCCAAGACAGGTTTTCTCGCGTCGAGGCCAATATGGAGTTGGTGATAAACTGATGAGTGTGAATTCTTTTAGGATAACCCTGGCTGGATGCTCATCATCATACCGTGGCATGTCTATGGCTACTAATATATGAATGATCTCAACCCTTTTCATTCTGATGGATTTTACCCAAAATATTTATTCAATAAAATATGGAATTGTCCATTTTGTATTTTAAGGAGTTGTCAGTCAGGATTTCTATAATTTAAAATTTTTATTATTGTCCTTGAAGATTGTTTAGTATCTAAGCAAACAATGCAGACCCTGATGAAATGCCGCCTTATACGGCACACTCCACCTAGGTCTCTCTGTTTTCCGAAGTACCTGTTTACTGGTATCCAGAATGTAAAGAGTTAACCCTTAAAGCGCCAAGAAAAAAAATGCGTCTTAAAATGTTGTCTGCTGAAGTCGTCTGCTGCAAATAATTGCCTAGCATTACTGACGAATTAAGTATAGAAGCAAACAGCGTGGACCCAGAACAGACTGCTCCTATAGGAGCAGTCTGATCTGGGTCCACACTGTTTGCCATAGAGGCTTCTTAAACGTTTCAGCAGACAAAAAAGCAGACTACTTTTATTGTGATTGGCGCATTAAGGGTTAAACTGAATATGGTATGTGAGTCAACAGATGAGCAAGCCTATTAATGCAGTTGAGGCTGATCAGCCTGCACATATGCTGTTAACTGCCTCAGATATTTCAAGGTTCTTGCTAGTCTCTGTAGCTGAGTAGGCTGTTACTACCATACATTTGTGGATAAACCACTCATTTTGTAATCCGGGGATTCCAGGTTTGGTCCCTGGCTCCTCCAGTCTGTCCGATGAGACTAAGCTGTGGCCCTGTCTCCATATTACCTAAGCTGTTGGTTGGACAACAAACACAAACACTAGAGTCCTTGCTCAATAAGCGTAGAGTGACGAAACAGATTAACAGTTAGAAGTATGAAAGAAAATCCTGTACTTGTCCAATCAGGTGAATAAAGCACCATAACTTGACCCACTAGGTAACTCTATGCTTATCGAGCAATAATTATACCAAACATTTTCTCTTTCTTTGTAGCATCATATATTATGTTGGCTGTTGAATCACGATCCCAATATGCGACCAACCTCAAAGGAGCTGTTGCAGTGTGAATACATACCCCCACCACAGATGGAGGAAGCTGAGCTCAACAAGATATTACATTCATGTCAGATATTTTATAATGACCACACACTTTCTCTTTGTAGCACCATATATTATGTTGGCTGTTGAATCATGATCCAAATATGCGACCAACCTCGAAGGAGCTGTTACAATGTGAATACATACCCCCACCACAGATGGAAGAAGCTGAGCTCAACGAGATATTACGGTCAACAATCTCCGACCCACACAGTAAATCCTACAGGAGAATGATAAGTGCCATGTTCTCACAGTCTGTTAGCCTCGCTGACGATCATATATATGATAGTGACCTTCAGAAGGTAGGTACTAGTAAACTGTTAAAGTTAATGTTGATAGAAGCTATGTTTTCAGTCTATTATTATAGGGATCACACATGTTTTTTCATGCATTGACATTTGCCATGTCCCGAGGAAGCTGTTTGAACACATGGCCGTTAGGCCGGTTGTTCAAATATCTTCCGAGGGACCCAGCAAGTGTTAATGAAATGAAAAAAACATGTGTGATCATTATTCTTGCATATTTTACCTGATTCCAACCAAAAGCCCACTGAAAGCGCCGCTGAAACCTTAAAATGCCAATTTTCTTACACTGATTTTCTCCAAACAAAATGGTGTCAGCGTTAAACTTTCGAACACCATAACGCCATCTCATCTTCATAACAGGTGCAACGTTTTAGTGAACAAAAACGTCGAAGTAATGACCAGTCCGGGCTACAACGCTTTCCGTGTATTGTCAGACAAACAAATCAGGGCTCATTCTAAATATTTTCAAATTAAAATCCATGTTCAAACAGCATGTGAATCACATGATTTGGACATTGGTTTTCGTTAATTTGACATTGGCTTCAAACAGCTTTGCGTAACGAATTTTATGCAAGAATGTTCAATGTACTTATGTTTGTTTCATTGTGTGATTTCAAGGGAGCATTCTGCAATACTTTCGACCTTCATTAAGCTACCATTTGTCTTTAAGACTTTTGTTTTCTATATTTGAGTGGCCGCTTAAAACAGGTTTTATTGTATGGTTAGACCAAAGGGTACTGAATTTGTTAAGAAAGCATTACTCATGTTCCAGGTCCTTTTGTTGTGTTTGGAAAGCCTACAGAATTGAGAACCTCTAAATTTCCATTTCTAAATTCACCAAGAACCAGTCACATACTTCTGGATTTTTTTTTTTGTATTTCACCTCAAAAACTTTTTGTGGTCCTCCAGGTCAGGTCCAGATGAGTATTGCGGTCAGGACCAGATTGGTCTTTTTCTCAAGATTGATCTTGCTACTGGTAACCATGTAAGCCAGTACCACCTGTAACATGTGGATAGATTGGGCTCATTAACTCGGGCGGGTCACCTATCTAAGAGTTTTCTCTAGGCCTCTACACAAAACTAGAAAGTGGCAACTATGCCAGAAACTAGCCTGTCTCAACCTGGGTGTCAGTAGCTTCACAGCGGGAGTCAACAGGCCAACTTCCTGGTGCTGTAGCAGTGGTCCAACGGTAGAGCACTACTATCTCATGGTGCCAACAATGGAGCACACAGCCCAAGTCAGTAGGGTGCAGGCGGAGGTCTTGGACTGCCAAAAGTGTCATGAGTTGGTGAAAGGAAGGGCATCCTGTCATAAAACTTTGCTACAAATATACAAATGGCAGTCTTACCCAAAGTAAGATCTGCTCTGTGTGCAGCTAGCCAGTTACCTGGAGAGGGGCCCACTGATGTGGAAGATGCTCCTGTACCTGCACGTTAATCAAAATCCGATGATGGTGATGATGATGATGATGATGATGATGATGATGATGATGATGATGATGATGATGATGATGATGATGATGATGATGATGATGATGATGATGATGATGATGGTTGGAAGTGCTTCATTGAAATTTTTCAAATGTGTACCCTAAATACTGTTTTACTTGGAGAAAAAAATTGGACATAGGTGCAGATAGGCAAATATTTTCTGCTTACAATTGTGAATATTTTTTTACCCATCAGTTTTAACATATGTTTTGGGTGCTCAAAAGAACCGTCTCATTGAGATGGTTCTTTTGAGTAACCACAACATATGTTATAGTTGAGAAATAATAATCATTATTTTCAAATATGCACTCTTGTCTGGAGGCCTGGTTGGATGTTGCTCATATCTGGGGCCATACTTCTTATTTTACTACAGTAAAACCTGTCTTAAGGGGCCACTCTTAAAAAGACCAAAAATGGGTCTTCAGGACCAATTATCGCTTAATGCAGGTCAAAAGTATTGGAGAATGCTCCAAGGGGAGCATTCTGCAATACTTTCGACCTGCATTGAGCTTCCACATGGCTTTAGACCTTTTTTTTGTATATTTTTGAGTGGCCGCTTAAGACCAGTTTCACTGTACTTTCTTGGCCTGTTTTTCAGGGAATTCTGTCGGTGAATACGGCCCTTACCCATTCTCTGGTTCAGGAAAATCTAGTCAGAATATTTGAGCGGCATGGTGCAATAAAATTGAGTACTCCCCTACTCATACCCCGACCAAAGATGTTTGAACATTTGGACCAATATGCTTGTTTAATGGACCATAGTGGTAGACTTGTTGGTCTGCCGTTTGATCTCAGGGTGAGTATAACTATAGTCACCATATTTATCCAAAGTACAAGGGGTGATCAGAAAGTTTGCAGAAAATAGTTGCAATTTCTATATCTTTTGATCAATAGAGCTGAAATTACAGCACATAATACTGCAACACATATGCAGTTGATCGGTCACAACATGCTTGATGTTAGTCGTCTAGGTGTGTTACAGCTGTCGTCAAGGCAACACTATATAGCGCGAACCGGCCCATTTTAATCAGAAAATTCATCAGAATGAAAAGGGTTGAAAACGTTCATAAACACACTATTCTCTCAATCCAGTTTAGTCAAAATTTATTTGAATTAGCGGGTATATCCAACTGCTGGAGTTTTGAGTTTTAACTGCATTAAGGTTACTTAACTTGCTCATATGCAATAAGAACCACTATCACGTGGGTCATCTCATGCATGTTTTCTCATGATATGGGCCTCGGCGCAATAAAAACTGTCTTTGAGGATTCCAACCAGGCCATACCCAAACAAGCATGCTCAGCTACACAGACTATCTAGAAAGTAGAAATTTTGCTCGTACCAAGTTTATATATAATTCTTTCCAATCAGCAAATATTAAAGGCACTGATCAGACTGCTCGGATGCACAGGCTGGTCTGCGCTTTTGTTGTTCAGAAACCCTGATGACAGGTTTTCTGGTGTTGAGACCCATATGTCTTATATATGGGCCTCTAGTCTAGAAAATATGATTTAAGTGTTTGCTACCAGGTAATGCTCAATCCAGCCTGCTCAGCTACAGAGACTAGCTATAACAGAAATTTTGCCTGTTGCAAGTTAAGCTAGAGCGAATAAAAAAGGCACTGATCAGACTGCACATATGTGCAGGTTAGTCTGCACCTTTGTTGTTTGCATGCAACACAATCAGGTTTTCTGGAATCATGGCTCATATATTGTCATTGTATTTTAGATACCTTTTGCCCGGTATGTGGCACGAACAAATCTTCATCATATCAAAAGATACTGTATAGACAGGGTATATAGGGAAAAGAAGGTACATGGCTTTCATCCCCGAGAGCTGACAGAGTGTGCCTTTGACATAGTGACTAGTACATCTGGCAGGTAAGTGAGAACTGAAGATACTGTATAGACAGGGTATATAGAGAAAGGAAGGTACACGGCTTTCATCCCCGAGAATTGACAGAGTGTGCCTTTGACATAGTGACTAGTACATCTGGAAGGTAAGTGAGAACTGAAGATACTGTATAGACAGGGTATATAGAGAAAGGAAGGTACATGGCTTTCATCCCCGAGAGCTGACAGAGTGTGCCTTTGACATAGTGACCAGTACATCTGGCAGGTTAGTGTAATATTCTGTAAAACCTGTGTAAAACGGCCACTCAAAAATAGACAAAACAATATTTTAGTGACAAATGGTAGCTTAATGAAGATCGAATGTATTGGAGAATGCTGCAATACTTTTGACCTACAATGAGCGATAATTGGTCTTGAAAATCAATTTTCGGTCTTTTTGAGAGTGACCGTTTTACACAAGCATAGCTACAATTTTTTTTTTATTTGAGTAAAATCACAGTTTTGGGGGAAAGGAAGTATGCTGTTAAATGCATTGCAGCAAGCAATTAAGCAATTTTGAACGCTATTTTCTATTTGAGGAAAATCACAATTTTAGGAGAAAGGAAGTATGCAAGCAATTAAGCAATTTTGAACATTGTATTTCTTTTTGACTAAAATCACAGTTTTGGGGGAAAGATGTATGCAGTTAAATGCAAGCAATTAAGCAATTTTGAACATTGTATTCAATTTGAGTAAAATCACAGTTTCAGGGGAAAGGTAGTATGCAGTTAAATGCATTGCAGCAAACAATTAAGCTTTTTTGAACATCATTTTCTATTTGAGGAAAATCAGTTTTTGGGGAAAGGAAGTATGCAGTAAAATGCATTGCAGCAAGCAATTAAGCTATTTTGTATGGAAGGGATTCTCCGACGAAATTCGGGAGCGCAGTGGCTCAGTGGTAGAGTGCTTAACTCGAGACCGAAGGGCCGCGGGTTCGAGCCTCACCGGCGTCACTGCGTTGTAGTCCTTGAGCAAGACACATTTATCCTAGCTTAGTACTGGTTCAACCCAGGAAGACCCGTCCCTATTTAACTGAAAGATTGTTGATGGGACGTAAAGAATCAAAACAAACAAACAAATCCATGTGTCCAACTTAGTTTTTGTTTTTTAAGATTGCAATTTTATTTCGTAAATTATGTCATTGTATCATGTGAATTGTCTTATTATAACAGCTTTGATCATCGGATGTTGCTTAAAAATTAAAAAATAGTACAAAGTAAACTATAAATAGCATCAACAACATTATAAAGTGACATGAAACAAGCATTTGAAGCATTGAATATTGTCGGTAATACCGCGCTTCTTTCTATTCTATATATTTTGACGCCAGAGGGCGCGTTTTCATTTATAATTTATAGGATATCCCTTTTTCGGAACTCATCGATTAATTTCGGAAAACGGTGCCAGGGGTCATTTTGACAATGATTTATCCGAAAACTGTATCGATTCCTGATCTTTGCCCTTTTTCTTACTTTTTGCTTATTTTGAGATAAATATATCGAAAAATTCAAGACTTGTTGGTTTCAATTTTTGTCCACTTGTAAATCGTTTGTTATAGGATGCAAGATAAATTTCTTGCTAAACCATCCATGTAGAATGTCATATATGTAAGCTCATTTAAATAAACCTTAACAAAAATGAACATCAACGAAAACATTACAAAAATGAAAATGTCTTAAGTTTAAAGGGCAGCAACCTAGTAGAAATACAAGTTAAAATTTAAAGAAAAGATTAGAAATTAACCCATTATACCAACTTTTAATAGCACAATATCTCATTATGTACAAGGTCTACACTGATGTATGTGGTATAACATAACTATACGATGTTTGTCCACCTGTATGTAAGATTATTCACTCACTAAAGCTTGTGGATTATCTCCAAATAAAGGCGGACACGATTACATATATGAACGATGAAAGGAGACTATTCCGGCAGCATTGATGACCCCGCCAGCAAAAGGACAAAACGCCATTTAAATGGCGTTTCGCTGGCAGGCCGATGATGGCCCACTGAAAAAAGGTATTTGGATTCTCTCTCCCTCATCAACTGAAAAAAGTTGCCAGAGTTGGAGCCGTTTGACCCCCTTACTGGATGCGCGCATGGAGGAGGTATCCACAACATATTTAGAAGACGGCTTGTATGCCATATGATCTGTCTTCAAACAATGAAGCCAAACCTTTCTACATGTATAAAAAGGGAACCCCTTCTCAGCATTTATTTACATCCCAACATCAGGATCTGATATCATGAAATTTCAAACTTAGCACAATAGCGAGCGAAGAAGGCTGAGATGAGTCTGTGCACATGTGGAATCTCGATAGAGCCTTCTCACCGAATGGACGTCGATGAAAGCTCAGAATTTTGGCATCTAGACAAACTAAATATTGTAGATGGTTCATCCCTAAGATGAAGATGGTCATATACTATAAACAGTTATGACTTTAATTCAAACTGTTATGACTTTAAATCAAACTATTGACTATTTGAAGAAAAAATCCCGCATGCGCAGATCAAGCTTTTTTTCAGAGGGGTCCAACTCTGACAACTTTGTTTTTTTAGTTGATGAGAGGATCCAAATACCATAAAAAGTGTGTCATCATTGGCCCGCCAGCGAAGCGCCATTCAAATTGCCAGCAAAACGCCATTTAGGTGGACCAATGATGGCCGAATATCAAGAACGCTGGCTTGGAAGTTTTGTGATATCCAGGGATGACCAGTATGGCTAAGGAGCCCTATAACTGTCTGATCTTCCAAGGGGTTCAGACCCCTGTCCCCTACCAAATATTCCCCTAACGGATCCACCCATGCCTCGAACTATCGAGAATTGACCTGTCCCTGGAGCCTAATAAGCCAGCACAAGGGGTTTTGGAGGGTCTGAATGGGGTACCTCTAAAATCGCTAAGCAGTAAAATTTAGGTCCATAGATCGCTAATCAGTACAATTTAGGCCCAAAAAACAGCAATCATTAAAATTTAGGACCAAAATCGCTAATCAGTAAAAAAATGACCCCAAAATCAGTAATCAGCAAACATTTGACAAAATCTGTAAAATATCTTAGATGACATGCCATTTGGGCGATAAAACTAATTTTTAAGACTACTTGATGCAAATGACAGTCTGATCTGGGTCCACACGATCTGCCTGTATGCTTATATGCAGCAGATAAATTTAGCAGCTATATTTGCTCCATGGTCACTAATAAATGACTAGCCGGCCACTTCTTACCTCCAACAGTTTACTGTGTATACAAATGGATCTTTCCTTCTGGTTTGATGCAATAAACTTTGGAAAGGCCACTGTACATACCTTGGGGTGTCAGGTTATAGTTTTTAAAAGTAGTGTTTTTTTTGTCTGAATATCTTTTTTACCTAACAAACAGTATAGACCTTGATGAAATGCCGCATAATGTGGCATTTCATCTGGGTCTTCACTGTTTATAAAAGTATCCATTTAGGGGTTTCTCGTATACAAAGGGTTACATGCAATGCCAAATTATTAAAAGTATGTTACTGTCACATGAACGTGCTTGAACGGTAGTTTGACTTATATTTTTTCAGCACTAACAGCGAAATAAGCCACGAACTGACAAATCAGGGTTTAGTGATCTGTGAATCAGAGAAACTTTCACCCAGTAGATCAGCCTGGATCTGTATCAACCAAGTCTGACCAGTTTTCGCTGTGTGCTCAATGGTACATGTATCTATGTCTATAAATTTTCCATGCTTCATATTAATTGATGGACCGTGAAGGACAATCGGACAACTGCGGATAGATCATTAAGATGGGGTTACTGTAGAACGACATGGAATAACTTTTTTCCATCAAATTCGCTAACCGTTGAAGCGCCCCATTCCAATATTAATTATAGGGCGATTATTTGCCAATCAATAAACCCTATTGACACCCTCATTTTGTACTTGTCACATTTACGACCACCAAAGACACAGTCTCACCAGGCACAAATCTGTTCATTTGATGTTGTTATTTCTTTTATTAATTATGTCTACCTTATTTTACAATGGATGGGGGTGGGGCGGGGTCCAATTTGTCTATTTTAAAGGAAGCTAAAAAAATTATATGGGCCGGTTAATTTTTCCTGGGGGTAGGGGTCCATTTGCTTATTCCTATGAAAACCTATACATCTTATGATTTTCCTGTCTCTGTCGAGCCCACCCCTCTGGATGATACTGTTTTTGTGGCTATTCCTTGGCTGTAACCAGTATTGGTCTGGGTTGGTTTATTTTTTCATTTAATATCCAAGGAGCACCCGACTGCCAGTCTTAACTGGCATTCGTTCTGGGTTTAAAGCCTCTTCGAACACGCGGTCTTGGCTTAAAGTATGATCCGACAGACAAGGAAAACAATTCACTATACCGCTGCGGCCACATGAAAAACATTTAACCGACAACTGGTATATTATATATTATATAACTATGATTTTTCAAATATATATGAGTTGACTGAGATTCTCATTTCGTTGAAAAAAAATTTTTCATATAGATAAACAGTCAATTTAGTTGTAGAAAATTATACTTTATAAATGCATCCACTCTACAACATGAAAAAAATAGATCTGCGATATATATATCAACTTGAAAAATAAAGGGAGATAAAATTAGTCAAGACAAGTATGGATATATATATTGTGGTATCCTGACCCGGTAAATACATAAAATGAGCTATGACATGATTTTTGTTTGTTTGATTTGATTCTTTACGTCCCATCAACAATCTTTCAGATATAAAGGGACGGATCTTCCTGGGATGAACCAGTACTAAGCTAGGATTAGTGTGTCTTGCTCAAGGTCACAACGCAGTGACTCCGGTGAGGCTCTAACCGGTGGCTGCTCCGTCTCCAGTCAAGCACTCTACCACTGAGCCACTGCGCTCCAAGCTGTGACATGAGATTTCCAACAATGTGATATGTGCAATCAGAGAGGCTCAGACCAGCCTGCGCAGTCTGGTCAGAGCCTTTGACAGCTGCTTGAATATTCACATGAACTGCCTAAGCTCAAAATGAGGCTACACAGGCTCATCTGAGTCTATTCATGTCAAAATGCCACATTGTTGGAAAGCACGTGTATTGATGTGTCCAAGCTTGTCCGGATGTGAGGCGGGAATGAATGAATGACCCAGTAATAGATCTACATATGTTGTTTGTTTCCGAGCTTGGCGGGACAGGACGAAGTTTTCTCAAGCCTCACCGGTGTCACAGCGTTGTGTCCTTGAGCAAGACTTATTTATCCTTCAGCCCAGGAACATCCGTCCCAAAGTAACTGAAAGATTGTTGATTAGGACGTAAAGAATCAAATCAAACAAAAAAAATACATTGGGGTAATTGCTAGGTAAAAGAAATCACCCATAACACTGTTTGCAAAAAGTGCTACTTGTTTGGGAGAAATTATTAATTTCCGATATTTTGGTGCGCCCTATGGCGTCAAAAAACTTAGCATTTTCACTTTTGTATTATGACAATCCAGTCCTGCCTCATGACAACCTAGTTCTGCCTATTTACAACCTAGTTCTGCCTTTTGAAAACCAAGAAATGACATGATCTGAATCTAAATAGGAGTGAAACGACTACTAAATGACAATTTGCATAATATAATGACACAATTTACAAAGTAAAATGAGATTACCAACATACAAAAACAAACTTGTATTCATAGAGTATCGGCGGAAATTTCATTTCATATCCGAGGTCCTTTTAATTTTTATCTTTTCATTAATCGAGAAGGACATGCAAAATGTTAGAACCAACTCTAAATTAGTTTAACACCTTCCTAATTACAAATTTATTTACTATTCTGTGAGATGTAATATACGTGTTAATGTGAGTTCTAGTAAAAGCCATTACAGTAAATGCTCTAAAATTTCTAACACTGGTTGCCGGCCAAAAAGGGCTAGACAAACAGTGCAGACCCAGATCAGACTGCTTTTGAAGAAGCAGTTTGATCAATGGTCTTCCCTGTTTGCTATTCTGACAAGCATTTTATGAATCTCTGCCCTAATAATCCACATTTTATGGTAGAACAGAAAGAGAAAAGTGTTCAAAATTTGAGAGCATTCTGTAAACAGTGATATATTCACATTGTATATCTTAAATGTCAATATAAGTTATAATAATATCCATTACAGTAAATGTTCTAAAATTTCAAACACTAGTTGTCTGCCAAAAAAGCCTAAACAAGCAGTGCACACCCTGACCATGGTCTTTCCTGTTTGCTATTCTGACTAGCATTTTATGATTTTCAGCCCTAATAATAATCAACATTTTATATGAGAACAAAAAGAGAAAAGTGTTCAAAATCTTAGAACATTCTGTGAGCAGTGATATATTCACATTTTATGTTTTAAATGTCAATGTGAGTTCTAATAAAAGCTATTACGTATACAGTAAATGTTCTAAAATTTCGAACACTAGTTGCCTGCCAAAAAGCCTAGACAAACAGTGCAGACCCAGATCAGACTGATTCTGATCATTGGTCTTCCCTGTTTGCTATTCTTACAAGTATTTTATGATTTTCAGCCCTGATAACCAACCAGAAAGAGATAAAAAGTGTTCAAAATTTGAGAACATTCTGTGAGCAGAGATATATTCACATTGTATATCTTAAATGTCAATGTGAGTTCTAATAATAGCTGTTATGGTAAATGTTCTTAAATTTCAAACACTAGTCGCCTGCTAAAAAGCCAAGACAAACAGTGCAGACCCATATCAGTCTGATCACTGTCTTCCCTGATTGCTATTCTGACAAGCATTTTATGAATTCCAGCCCTGATAACCGACCGGAAAGAGAAAAAGTGTTCAAAATTTGAGAGCATTCTGTGAGCAGTGATATATTCACATTATATATCTTAAATGTCAATGTGAGATCTAATAAAAGTCATTACTGTAAATGTTTTAAAATTTCAAACACTAGTTGTCTGCCAAAAAAGCCTAGACTAACAGTGCAGACCCAGATCAGACTGCATCTGAAGAAGCAGTCTGACCATGGTCTTCCTGGTTTGCTATTCTGACAAGCATTTTATGATTTTCAGCACTGACAACCAAAAAGAAAGAGAAAAAGTGTTCAAAATTTGAGAGCATTCTGTGAGCAATGATATATTCACATTGTATATCTTAAGTGTCAATGTGAGTTCTAATAATAGCCATTTCAGTAAATGTTCTTAAATTTTAAACACTAGTCACCTGCCAAAAAAGCCTAGACAAACAGTGCAGACCTAGATCAGACTGCTTCTAAAGAAGCGGTCTGACCATGGTCTTCCCTGCTTGCTATTCTGACAAGCATTTTATGAATTCCAGCCCTAATAATCAACATCTTATGTGAGAACAGAAAGAGAAAAGTGTTCAAACTTTTAGAACATTTACTGTACAATTTCAGTTTGATACCAGATGCTGAGGTTCTAGTAGTAGTTCAAGATGTCATCAATGAATTTCCACCATTACAGGTAAGTTATCAACCCTTAATGCCCCAATCGCAACAAAAGTCGTCTGCTTTTCTCGTCTGCTGAAATGTTTAAGGAGCCTCTATGACAAACAGTGTGGGTCCACACTGTTTGCTTCTATACTCAATTTGTCAGTAATGTTAGGCAATTATTTGCAGCAGACCTCTTCAGCAGACGACATTTTCAGATGCATTTCTTTTTTGGCGCTTTAAGGGTTAACACTAATTATTATATCACCTTGCACATGACTACCAAACGATCCAATGCTCAACATCTGCTTGAATAGGAAAAACAACTGCTCTATGAAGAAAATAAAAAATCGGGGAATGTCAGCAATAGCCTACAAATTCGGATTCCCTATGTTCGTGGTGTAAATACGAGCTCAGAAAGTATTCTCATTAGGTCATATTTACTTTTCGGGCAATAAACACGTTCCTGTCGAATTCTGGTAGACCTATTTTATGTGAAAAGTAAATCTGACAAAATGAGACAGTTCTTTTGAGTACCCACAACATATTTTTTGATACCCACTCTTAAAGAGACTAAGTCTGCAACTATGAACATTTTTCAAAATTTAAAAAAAAAAATTTTAAATCATTTGTAAAAGTAGAATTAAGTCATGTTTTCACAATAAATCTGTTCACTATAGCTGAAAACTGCACGGAAAAGTGAATTATCTTATAAAACATGTGTGTTTTTCTCTTGTTGGTAATTATTTGCATCCTTCCAATAATTATAGACAGTTCATTTTAACATAAATGCTGTTGTTTTGGTACTGATAATTTGTTAAGATATACGAAATTGGTAAAATGTATACCTGAATTTTAGTTTTTTTACTGTGTTCTTGAAAAATAGAAACATAAGTTCTAAAAATAAAAGATCAAATATTACAGACTATGCAGCTTTAACTAAAGGACTGTATCAAGTGATTGAAACTGGAGGAAAAAAGCTGAGTAACACAATGTGCTGATAACACTCAATATGTGAACACGTACTGATATTGCACCCTCTAATGGATTTCTTCACACATGGGTGTAGCCAGAAGGCGTAAATAGTTACGCACATCAAAGGGAGACTACTAGAAAGAGCAGTGATTCTCATCAATTGTGTCTGTTTCCAAAATAGAAACTTTTCTTAAAGGAAAGAATTGCTCCCAGATGGAGAAAATTCTTTACTTTAAAAGAAAAGTTCCTTATGAATTGGAAATTCAATATTACCATAATAGGCAATTTCCCTTGAATGTGTACAATTTTCATTACGCACGTGCGTAATTGCATAATGGGTGCTACGCCAACGCTTCACATGTTGCATTAGTATGACATTACATAAGATGACGTCAAACATTTGTGATGCCCCGAGAAAAAGTGTCACATAACCCTGTGAAATCTGAAATCTTCATCATATAGACCCCTTTTCAATACATTGTACACTATCAAAAATAATACAAAATATTTATAGCTATATAATTAAAGGTTTATCACACTGATATCGGTGAATATTGTCCCTCTTTGATATTCTATGAAGCCTCCCAGGCTGATCTCCTTCAATATCCCAACTCAGGACATTATTCACTGATATCATTGCTATAACCCTAATATCGTCGGTCGGGAGTCAAAACCTGGTAACTCTGATTTTTGCCAAAATGACTTTTTGTCAACGCGGGAATACCAACCGCATGGCGCACATTCTTTCAAATTCTCGTAGCTCTAGGCCATTAGAAATCCCTTAAAAAGCACCAATCATGCTTCAAAATGTCGTATCTATGAAAAAATCCTTCATTTTGGTGCTCATTTTACCGAGATACGAGGTTTTGCCATGAAAAAGATGCTCAAAATGTCGTAACTGGATCGTTTTTTACAAAAAAATAGTCAAAATGAAGTAACTCAAGTGAAACTCTTCATAATGACTGTGAAATCTTAATTGGAAGTTCAAAACACTAATAACAGTGAATTTGGATGTAACTAAATAAAATCCTATCTGACTTTCAGCCATATGGGACTCTCCTAGCAAAAGTTATTCAGTTTTATTCTCTCCTGAAAAATGTGAAAATCAAAGGTACAAGTTTTTTTACTCCCGCCTGACACTATTCATTTGATAATAAGAGTTGTTGGTACAGTAAAAGTAAACCTGTTTCAATGTTTTTTTCCAGCAAAGAAATTACTACTACAGGCTGAACCACACCAGTCTATTGAAGGCAGTCTTGTTACATGCTGGGGTATCAGAGGACAGTCACACAGCTCTACTCAATGCTCTCTCAGAGGTCAAGGTCAGTCCAAAGGCAGCTCATTTTTCATGACTTAACCCTTTCCTTGATACATAGAGCCAGTTAAGCAAAATTTTCAGCATAAAATTGCGACTATTTTCTTATCCATCAGTTTAAACATGTGTTTTGGGTGCTCAAAAGAACCGTCTCATTGAGACAGTTCTTTTGAGTACCCACAACATATGTTTTGGTTGGAAAATAAGAAAATAGTTTTCAGTTACGCACTCTTATCTGGGGGCCTGTTGATAGCTGCAGCTTTTGTCGGCAACTGATAGCCTTTGCAAACAGTTTTGGACCCCAATCAGCATGAACATCTGTGCTGACCAATCAGCATTTTTTTCTCATGCCATAGCTCATTTTGTCCCACTATTTTGATAAGATGGCTATCAAAATGATTAGTATGATAATATCCTTTGTAAAATGTGACTGTTGCATTGGCTGGTCTTTGAAACCACCTACATATGTTATATAAACTAAACTATTGGTAGATGTTTTATAAAATGAGCCAGTGTCCATTTTTTTGTGTGTTTTGTTTAAGGTTTTATGTCCCAGTCAACAGCTATGGTCATAATGAGATGCAGAGATGGTCAGTTCACCTAACCACACTTTTAGCCTGGGCAAGCTAGACTCAGTGGTTAACCAGTACTTCGTGCACATACTTTCGCTTGTAACTGACAATAACCCTTCTTGAATCAGTAGAAGGAGGAAAATGAGCGTAGAAAATCTCAACAAAAGGGGATCAAACTCGTGACTCCTGGATCTGCAGTCAGACTCGCTACCAACTGCGCTACGGGCCCGATGAGCTGAGCAAAAGATATAAGCTTGAATGTGCGGCCATCGAAGACTCAGATAAGTCTGTGCATGTCAAGGAATTACCGAGCGGTAAACTAGCCTCAGTGCATTCTAAATGTTACACCCAAATTATGCAATCAACCGTACATATGGTGATTTTCATTAATACCTCCCAATTACGGAACCGTCCATACATATACAGTGTTTTTAAATTGTGCACCAAAAACGTAGACAACATCACGCTAATCAATAAAATGCATGTCTAAACGTAGTTCTTTGAATATCTAAGCATATTCCACACTAGGATTTCAACTGCTGGGACCTCAAACTAACTCAGTTTTTATTCATAGCAAAAAATAATGAAGGACTCACCCAGAAAACGGTGCTGTCTCCTCACTCCCTGTGCCGCTCTATGTGTCTTCTAGCATAGCTTTAGCACAATTTGTTTCAATTTAATTCACAAATCAAGTAGCAGAGCATGTACATGTATATGTTTATGCATTGAAAGATGGCAGTAAACTGACCACGTATGTAAAACCGGTTCTGCGAAGCGTGGTAAAATGTATAATATGAAATAAATAGGTGTAACCTATAAAACAAGCTAAGCGTTCGAAGACCATTTTATATGATAGTGTTGGCGGTGTTTTGAGTAATGTTCATGTTTTAGTCTTGTATAGAATACAAATTGACCATGAAAATAAGGTCAAGGTAACCAAAGCAAGAAAGGTGGCAACTATCAGGAATCGATACAATCAAGTACCACATCTAAAATAAAATCAACACTTCCCCCAACCCCTCCTGGTGTAACTATAGAAGTTTGTACTAATTTTGGTTAATAACCCACTGTTTCAGAAGACAGTGTATGTGAGGCTGATTTGACAGTAATTATAAGAAGGTGAGTTTGAAAATTAGGTCAAAGTCATCTAAATCTAATCACTCACTCTTCATTGTGCACAATAAAACAATATATACTTCAACCCAATAGAAACGCAACCGTTTTAATTCCACTTTTTCTTACATATGGATCACATGATCATGCATGTAATTTCTTAATTATACCCTCTGTTCCTCTAACATGGATAATGTATTGCCATAAAAATGGTTTTGATCTTGATGGAACAAATCTATTTTATGATCATACGGTAAATCTTGTATTAGTTCGTACACTCGAATAGTTCGTACACCATAAATTATTCATGACCGGTCAGCTCAAAATGTCATGTAATAGTTCGTACAGTGGTCATTTTTCCTATTTGTATTTTAAATAGTTCGTACACAACGTTTTTTCCGTTCATTTGGCCAATCAGTGTGTCTGTCTACGATGCTTTCGTTTTTCGTCGAGCACGTCAGTTAACAAACATATCAGCGGAACGGGAGCGTTTCGCCTGTCAGTGCGATCGTCAGTGTCGCTTATGCGCGTGCATCCAGCCTTGATTCATGCCAAACTTTTATTCAGTGATAAACGCTAGGTTCAATGAACGTCGGACTGATGCAAATCACGGAGATATTTTGTCCAGTCATGACAAAAATCAAATACATGTACACAACCACGCGCGCGTGCACACAGTGCCCTACTTGTCTGTGATCATTGAGCCTTTCTGGTCTTTCTGTGTCATAAATATGCCCAAGCGTCTTTTTTTTGGAATCACTGGATCCGAGCATGATGAAACCATATCGGCTGGTGTTTATCACAAATGTTATCAGCGAAGGCTCAGGGGAGCCTGTGCTTTTGTGCAATCTCGTCGGGTAACTCAAAGTTTTGGAGTGGATGAAGAATCTAGACACCTACGTACTCCCACTAATAAGCTGTGCTTTAAATGTGCGTGCATCAATTTCATTTCTAAGTTTCACCAAAACGCACACGCAATAAGCGTAATAAAATAACTATATACATTGTATATCCGATGGAACTTTTTATCAAAGACGAAACTGATGAGCCTAGCGCGGCGTCCTCATGAAATTGGATTATGGGTCTTACACATTAAATGATTCCTGTGGATCATCACACATACGCACAGACGCACAAACCAAGATCATCACACATACGCACAGACGCACAAACCAAGATGAAAAGTGATTTATGCATGCTTCTGCATCATGCTTTACATCGGGCTGTCTATGAAACGAGCCAGTTCATGAGATTATGGTACCTCTCGCACATGCAACCAGCGAAGGCTCAGACGAGCCTGCACATCCGCACAGTCTTGCCAGGGGCATAAATGCTCACATACAAGGAATGTAGATGAAGGTGCATGTCTAAAGTTAGGATTATAGTCCCACCGCAACAATTGCTTGCTTTCAGATAAGAAAAAATGGTCGAAAAAGCCTCTCGTTTACCGTCCGTGTATATTTAAATTTGCAACTTAGCTTTTTTACCCAATTCCGCGAGAAACTTTTTTGTATGCAAACAACAAAGGCGAAGATCAGCCAGCGCACCTGCGCAGTTCTACCAATTATCTCTAGAAAGTATGATAGCTAAACCTGCTACATGCAAAAAATAAAAAATAAAATCCTGTAAGACATGCGTGCGCGGATCCAGACAATTCCCAGGGGGGGGGGGGGGTCGAATTGCTTCTCGAGGGAGGTTCGTACCAGTTTTTCTTTTAGGAAACAAATGGCAACTTATGATTTTCATGGGGAGGTCCAGACCCCCTGCCCCCTCTGTCTCCGCCCATATCAGAGTTCCAAACAGTTTGAATTCTGCTGGGCCTGGTCAATTCACAAAACGTCTGCTAATTATATCAGCTGACGCCAAGGGCAAAGACAGCATGATCAAAGAGACCGCGCGCATCAATTCCGGCCACGTGTTGTTTTAAAGTTTGGGGTCGCACGTGACGATGGCCTTGACGCAAGAAAATGTACAATACACATTAAACAGTGGCCCAGGCGTTACAAGTTGAACAGGGTTCATGCGCGGATCCAGGAATTTTTGTCAGGCGGGGGGGTGGGGGGGGGGGGTCGAGGCCAGAAAACAGTCTGGACAATGTTTTTTTTAGTCATCAACTTATTTTACAGAGTGGATCCAATGGTTTTATTACAGAGGGGAGGAGGGGGTCCAACTTCTTCCAGGGGGTGGGGTTGTCCAAAGAAACCCATATGACTTGTGATTTTCCGGGGGGGGGGGGGGGGGGGGGGGGGGGGGGTCCGGACCCCCTAATCCCCCTCTGGATCCGCATGTGGGGTCGCCTGACGCCACTGTTTGCTTACAGGACCATGGTCTATCAAAATTTAATTAAAACTGAAAAATACCACCCAACGACGACTAAACGGAAAAAACTATCTCCTGCTGGTCGAGATAGCAAGTGCGGATCCAGAGGGGGTCAGGGGGTCCGGACCCCCCTGGAAAATCACAAGTTATATGGGTTTCTATAGGGTACTAGTATAAGCAATTGGACCCCCCTGGAAAAAGTTAGACCCCCCCCCCCCCCCTGGAAAATGTTTCACCCCTCTGGAACCTTGAAAAATGATAGTTTTCTTCGAAATTAACCATTTGACTTCAGTAAAATAAGCTGAGGACAAAAAAAAACGTTGTCAGGGCTTTTTTGTCAGATTGACCCGGACCCCCCCCCCCCCAATATAGGTGTTCATACAAAGCCTTTAAATGGAGTAAGCATTCGCAAAAGTCTTTTTACAATATGAAGGCAGAGAAATGTACTACTCTGATTCATGAGAGTTCTGCATTCCAGTTGTTCATATTTCATATTTAGAAGTCGCCATTTTCATTTTCAGTTTTCATTCCAAATCAATGAGGGTACGCGTACGTCTAATCTGTAGGACTGAATGTACGTACATGTATTGTCATGTCTACTTCTATGCTGCATTTTCAAGGGTTTTAAGAAAATAAGAATCTACATCATGACCAAAAACGAAAGCTGCGATATACATTGCTCTGTTACGTTGTAGAGCTAGCCGTCAGTAGTGAACAGAAGTTGTATTTTTGTTATGATTCCTCGGACCCACTTGATTCCTCGGACCCAGTGGGTCCGAATATGATTCCAATCAAGACAATCGTCATAGAACAAGTCCGACGTGACATCTCTTCCGTAAAGCAGGCCTATGTAAAGTTGGCTTGTACATGTAACCGAGTGATATCGCCGGGTATATCGCACATTGCATGTGAGTCGGTTGAAACGGCAATCCGGACTTTTATGTTTGGTTGTTTATTTTCAATCTTTCACCATGCTTTTAAGAATGTTAGTTTAATTGAAAATACTGATCAGGCATTCAGCCTGTAATTAGGCTAAAAGGATAAACAGAAATTCCGCCCTCTTTGGCAATTTTCGCATGTTTTTGGTCCCGTTTTTCGATCTTCAGAATTTCATTTTATTAGTTCGTACAGTCCCATTTCTCAGAAAAATAATTTTTATTAGTTCATACACAGCGAAAAATAATTATTTTTTACTGTACGAACTAATACAAGATTTACCGTAATCCCTGTGAATTTTGGTTAAAATTGGTGGAGCGGTATAGGAGTTGACTTTTAAAGCATTTTTTGAAGATATGACGGCCTGGACATTGACTGATCCCAATAGCTCACTTTGAGCATTTCATGCTCCAGTAAGCTAAACATATGCTGTGGGTACTCAAAAGAACCGTCTCGACATACATCATTCGCCTTTAATGTCGTTTAAAGATATTTCATATCTGGAGCTCTGGCGGCCCTTTTGTTCAGTGGGGCAGAACCTTTTTTGCGCAATTTTGGTAAAGGGCATTATATGGAACAATTCTGTTAAATAATTTTGAATTTGGACCAGTGGTTCAGGAGGAAATGTCATTTAAAGACATTTCTTATCTAGAGGTCTGGCAGCCCCCTCGTTCGGTGGACAGAACCATTTGTGGAATTTTGGTAGAAGGCATCATGAGGAAAAATTCTGTGAAATAATTTTGAATTTAGACCAATGGTTCAGGAGGAGATGTCGTTTAAATATATTTCTTATCTGGAGCTTTGGTGGATCTTTTGTTCAGCAGAGCAGAACCATTTGTGAAATTTTGGTAGAGGGCATTATGAGGAACAATTCTGTGAATTTATTTTGAATTTGGACCAGTGGTTTAGGAGGAGATGCCTTTTTAAAGATATTTCTAATCTGAAGCTCTGGCCACCCTTTTGTTCAACTGAGCGGAACCATTTCTCGATTTTGGTAAAGGGTTTCAAGAGGAACAATTCTGTAAAATAATTTTGAATTTGGACCAGTGGTTCAGGAGATGTTGTTTAAAGATATTTCTTATCTGGAGCTCACGCAGCCTTTTGTTCAGTGGAGCAGAACCATTTGTGAAATGTTGGTAGAGAGTATTATGAGGAACAATTCTGTGAAATTATTTTGAATTTGGACCAGTGAACCGGAGGAGATGCCTTTTGAAGATATTTCCTATCTGGAGCTTTGGGACCATTTTGTTTAGCGGAGCGAAAACATGTTTGCCATATTTTGGTAGAGGGTATCAAGAGGAACAATTCTGTGAAATTATTTTGAAGTTGGACCAGTGGTTCAGGAGGAGATGCCTTTTGAAAGATTTCTTATCTGAAGCTCTTGCGGCCCTCCTGTTCAGTGGAGCGGAACAATTTAAGCAATTTTGAAAGAGGGTATCATGGGGAACATTCATGTGAAGTTATATGAAATTTGGACCAGTGGTTCAGGAGATGTCGTTTAAAAGATTTCTTTTTTTGAGCTCTGGCCGACCTCCTGTTCAGTGGAGCAATTTTGAAAGAGGGCATCATGGGGAATATTCATTTGAAGTTATATGAAATTTGGACCAGTGATTCAGGAGGAGATGTTGTTTAAAGAAAAAGTTTCCGGACGAGGGATGCACGCTGGACGCAGGGCAAAGACCGATCACAATACCTCACCTTGAGCCTTCAGCTCAGGTGAGCTAGAAGGGTGTATTTTTTAAAATATGACTTTGTTTTAATCCTTTTACTTCCAATACCAAAGACTGAATGCATTTAAATTTTGATCTCCATTTCAGATGACCATTTTGATATGGGTTTTTTTCTCCAAATTCTGAAGTTGGAAGAGAATAGCAGATTATTTTGTTCTGCTTATTTCTTCCAACTTCAGAATTTGGAGAAAATGTTATAGGTAGGGGCCTATTGGGGTAAAAATTAAGGGAAGGTCGGGTAACCTGAACCACACATATTTGTTTTCTTGGCCCTAAATTATGAAGGAATTATTTCTACCTTTGTTGTGAAAAACATATTTAAACGGACAAAAAGAAATAGAACCTTGTTTTCTCTTTCACAAGGCTTCTGCTGAATGATTTTATTTCAAACAGAAAAAATGCACACAAGTTGAGCATAAAGATCAGGCCATGTTCACATTTAATGGAAAACTGAACTTAAAAACTAAATTTTGTGTGGAATATTTTGTTATCTTTTTGATGATAGTTGATTACATGCAGAATCTGAATTTTGAGACTGAATTAGTCTACAAATCTGCAAATGCAATATCCTAGCTATAGCTATGCAAAATATTGAGAACAGACCTCAGTCACCTCTCACATTTTATGCACAAACAGTGCGGCATCAGCGAACAGATTTCCTTGTTTAATCATCAGTTAAGCATTCAACTGATTGTCACCCGTGTTAAAATAGATTTGAAAAAAACAATTTTTTGTAAGGGACAAATATAGGGTTATTATTTGGGTATAAGGAAAAACCAAAAACACTGACTTTGCTATTATTTGTCAAAATTGACCTGAGACATATGAATATTCAATGACCTTTCACCCATCTTCGTGACTCTTCTTAAAAAATGTGCTTTATATTATTTACAATTATCTGAATGAGATTATCTACAATTCCTAAATAGCATAATGGTTAACTCTGTGTCCTTTGGAACCAAATATGTGGGTTCGAATCCCGTACAATTACAATTTTTTTTAGATATCTTTATCTTTCTTCTAATTCCAGTGTTCATTTGTCTTTTTTTTCATATATTTCAAATATGGATATTTTAATATAAAACTGGCATATGTAAATGATCCTTAATGCACCTAATGCGTATGTAGGGCCGTGAATGATTTTAATAAGCCCGTGTGTCATAAACTCTGCACGCTGAGTAATTTCAATTGAGCCAGTGCATGAGATTTCCAACAATGTGGTATGTGCCACCAGCAAGTCTCAGATCAGTCTTTGCATATGCGCAGTCTGATCAGAGCCTTTGCTGGTCGCTTGAGTATTCTATGATTATTAAGCTACTGACTGAACACCATTTGGAATTTCTAAGCTTAAAAGGAGGTTGCAGAGGCTCGTCCTTCTCTACACTTGTCAAAATGTCAATTTTTTGCAAATCTCATACTGCGGCTCAATTGTATTTGTCACCTGTAGATTTTTTTCTCAAAAAATCAGCTTTTTCCAAAAAAAACAATTTAGGATCACTGTCAGAGTGGCAAACAGTCAGTATCCAGATTAGGACCGATGTTTGTCGACACTGACCTTAGTCTAAGCTGTTTGAAAGGTTATCAGCAGACAACAGAAGTTGCTGCTGGTGAGGAAAGAGTTTATCAAACCTAGAATAAGGAATAATGAACTTACTTTTATAAAAAGTTAATCACGAGATGACTTAAAATATTAAAGAGCAATCTTGACATTATCATTTGACAATTTTATTTAAAAAAATAAGGGTTTTCCAAGATTCAATCTTTCTTTCTTTAGTAACTGGCTCAATCGATACCAATCCAGGTATGTGCTATCGGTATTAGTTGCTAACTACATGTAACCACAGGAGCATGAAGTTCGGTCCTCATATCTCTTATATTAGCCTCAAAACCAAAAGCTCACGATGTCATTTCGTAGTAATGACCAGGAGTGAAACTAAGTTTCAGGCCCCTTTACATCGCAGTTACAAGGAAGTTTTGGCGAAAGCTGTTCATCTAACAATAAAAATTACATCAACAGGTCATGCGAGGCATGGATAACTTTTCCTGACATATCACCAAGTTGCACCAATCTGTGACTGAAAATAAGGAAAAAATAGCGGTCTATGCCATTCCGGCTCCAGTATCCGGTTTGACACAGTGAATCCGAGCCTTTGTCACACTTGGAGAAAATAACTTTTTGTGGCTTTTCCATGGGTAGAAACCAGTACTGGGCCGGGAGGGTTTATGATTTGTGTGTTTATAATATGACGAGAACTCCCAAAGGCTCAACCGAAAGTGGTTTTATGGAGAAGCCGGGAATCGAACCTGCGACCCCTGGTTTACAAGGCATAGCGCTTATCCACTACACCACGGGGGCTTCTCACTTGGAGAAAATACATTTCAAAACTTACAAACTCTTCAGCCAAAAACTTAAACTATCAGTTAAATGTGTTCAGAATATTAAAAAAAATCAAACCCTTACATTTACTTATCACGAAAAATTCTGTTTTTCATAAACTTTGCGGAAATTCAAAATTGAAACAGTTGTTTTTCAAAAGATTGTGTGACGTTGACGTCACGCACGATTTGGCGTACAAAGCATAATGTCAAGTTATACGGAACGTCTTAAGGCTTATATCGTAGAAACGAAATGTCATTGTCTCATTGTTTATGCCTCAACAAATAGGTTTCCTGGTAGTAACTATATCGACTTAAAGTATATTTGAAACTTTGCCCTGTTTTCCCTTATCGTCGCCATCTTGATCATAACGTAGAAGAAAAGTTATCGAACACTTTGACGTTGCCGTCGCAACATTCACTGCTGATTGACCGGAAACTGGAGCCGGAATGGCTACAGAGAGCTTAGTTTCTATCCTGGTCATTACCACGTAATGACACTGAGCTTTTGGTTTTGTGGCTATATAGGTGAATTAAGGACCGAACTGCAAGCTCCTGTAATGTAACCACTAGGCTATCAGTCCATTTGCATTATTAAATTGTCACTATTTCTATAATTTTGGTAAAAGCATCACAGAGGTCGGAGTACTTCATGAAAACACTCAATTATCATGAAGATTTTGTTTAAAATTAATCAGTCTAAGGTCAATCTGCGCAGACTATAGATTTTGTAATAAACTGAAGAAAGATAACTCACCAAGAAAGTGAATCCAATGTGGATTTTGATGGTGTTGTTCAGTTGTTGTCGACATATGGCAATATATGTTGCTGGCCAACAAAATTCATGTGCTGTGTAAATCTCCGGCGCAATTCTTCAAGTATTTCATCTAACCGTGACGGGATTACGTACGCACGTAAATGTAGGTACATTTTGCTCATGGTACAATGATTTTTCTCAAACACAAAACTCTATGAAGGCTGCATCAGAATTTACGTTAAATCTCAGCAGAAAGTACCTCAGCTAGATCTTGTGAATCTTGGAGCGAAGTCAAGAAACTCAATTCATAGCATCACGGGTAATAAACTTGGGAGAGGACTCAGAAGAGCTTAAAGACTGTTGCTCTTCGCGAGTTCGGCCATCTTTAAAGTTTACAATCTGAATTAAAGGAGAGAACTCATGCAAGACAAAAAATCTATAGCTGCAACTGCAATTTGAAATAAATACAGTGGCTACGGCAATTCAAACTGAATGAACTCAAGTTGCTTTGCAAGTGCATTTGATGTTATGAAATAGGAAAGTGTCACGGCATCTAGAGCCGCGAAGGATGCTTATTTGTCAATTGCCAACGGCGTCATGAAAGTCGCTTGCTTTTAATAGAAGGGATGCACGTGCCGATGACACGGTGCATTAGACACGGTACATTATGTAAATTATTTCAGACGGGTCGGTCATATTCCTTACAAACTATCTTTTCGCAAGGTAATCTAAGTAAAAGCAATGGCCAGTCTTTACGAAACTAAAGCTAGTATTTACATGGTACCAGGTTTTTCTAAAGAGTTAAAGAGGACCGCAGTTGACAATGAAAACCAGTTGAAATGACCCTGCAAATTTTTTTGATAGACTACTAAGAGCCTCGCGATATGTATAGTACGAGCTACGCTCGCCACCAGCTTCGCTGGCGGCGCAGCTGCCTACGGCAGCTGACGCTTTAGCTCGTTATAACTGTACAGGTAAAATCAACCACCCGATCCCAAGAGATTCGTTCGGACGAGTAATATCTACTGAGGTTCATCTGAACTGAAAAATACGACAGTGACAGAGCAGTCTGATCAGAGTCTGAACTTGTACCTTATAGTGAATACCAGCTCATATTTTCATTTTGAGTTTGTTCTATCTACTTTCAGAGAGACTCCAAATCAAGACTGAAAGTTCTATCCAATTTTTCTCTGAACGAGCAACAATCAGTTACTCTGTTGAATCTCCTAGAAACTGAGGGCCAGTATAGTAAAGTGGCCAGTGTACTTAGGACCATCACTAGAACTGATGGGCCGGTAAGTAAAGCATAGGTATAGATAAACAAAAATTTTCAGCGTTAAATGGTAAATATTTGCTTACCCATAATTTTTAGTATATCTTGTGGGTGCTCAAAAGAACCGTCTCATGGAGATGGTTCTTTTGAGTACCCACAACATATGTTTTGGTTGAGAAATAAGAAAATTATTTTTCTGTTATGCACTCTTAACTAAAGGCTGGTAAAGCAACATCAACCAGGTAGATATATCACATGTACAGTAGAATCTCATAAATTTGAAGTCCTCAGGACTTGAGAATTTATTTCATATTATCAGTAGTTCGAATTATAGGGAGGTAGACATAAAGTATATAACCCCCAAAAATTATATTATCAATTTTTATCCTGTCAAACGTATCTTTTGTGTGCCTAAAAGAAACGTCTCAGGGAGACGTTTCTTTTACACACTCAAAATTTATTTGTTTATAAATAAGTATTGAAATAGTTCATGAATAGGCCATATTCTCTGAATCCATTGTGTCCGAAATTTAATTCTCATTAGTGAGTATTTGGAACAATCAGAGATTCAATTTTCATGGTTTTACTGTACAGTAGAACCTGTCTAAAACAGCCACTCTCAAAAAGACCAAAAAATTGGTTTTCAAGACCAATTATAGCTACCATTTGTTATTAAGATCTTTGTTTTGTCTATTTTTGAGTGGCTGCTTAGGACAGGTTTTACTGTATGTGCTATGTCACCCTTTTGAGGCCAAGTGCTCGTTAGTATAGGGAAAATATCACATGACAAATGAGATAGCTGTTTGCCTATTACCTTATTTTACCTGACTGAGTAAAGGTTCTTTATGCCTCAATTTTGAAAAAGTGGGAGCATGTTGGCTTTGGCTCATGTTTGCATTTGGCACTTGCGTGAATACATCCTACCATTTAAAAAAAGGTACTGGTTTGAAGTTTCATATATGGTTTCCTCATTAAAAAAAGCTGACCCATATTGTTTTGATCTGAATTATCTCCCTTTGTGGGGTGATGTCCCATTTAAAGGGTCAGTAAGAAATTTTTATTAATTAAGATATCTCGACTACTTTAGCTAGGAGCTTCAAACTTGGTAAAGGATGATAAGTAGATTACCTGGTGAAATTTAAAAAAAATAAAAAAAATTCAGTTATTGCCCTTTGCAAATTTTGACACTGAAAACAGCTGTTATACTTAGGCATTTCAAACTTGGTCAGGTGATAGAGGATGGTGAATTGATTACCTGGTGAATTAAAAGTTATTCTGTTTGTACTAGTTATTGCCCTTTACAGATTGGGCACTGAAAACTTGCAATCAAGATACCTTAAAAATCATTATAGCTAGGAGCTTCAAACTTGGTCAGCTGATAGAGGATGATGAGTAGTGTAGCTGGGAGCTTCAAAAATAAGATGACCTTTTTCTTAAAAAAAGAGCTCCATCTTTATGGGAAAGCATATGGCTGGGGGCACAGTGTTTCACAAACACAATTTCTAGTTGACGGTGGATAAATTTTTGTCTCTATGAATTTTTAATTAATGGCTGCTTTTTATATTTTGAATATGGGCTTACTGAAAAAAATGCAAAAAAATGCCATAAAGAATCTGTTTAATTTCAAAATTGAGTATCTTTAGCAGTATCAAAATTGAATCTTGACCCTTTACTCCATAGGCTATTTTAGATCATGACATCATTTTCTATTTTTAGACAACATTAAAAATTCAAAAAAAAATTAAGTAAAGTTTTGAATGTTTTTGAAAATATTCTGGAAAATGGAGCATTTGCTCCAAAGAGCAAATGCTCCATATTCCTTAATATTTTCAAATACATATTATTTGAAAGGCGTCAATAGGCGTTATTGTGGAGTAAAGGGTAAATAATCCCTCTCTTTCCCCATTCATGTATCCTATTGTTGGCGTAGTTTGTCATTTATTTATCTCATGATGTCGTGTCTGTAAGTGATTGAACACAGTGTATTATAGTCGATAAACAACTAGTGGTTTACATGTTTGGTGATGTTATGTAATGATGACCATATCAACTTCGTAGGCCACAAACCTATAATCTGCTTATCACATATTCCAATCCACCAACAGGGGACCAACGTAAATTTTGCGTTATGTCATGCCACTTGTTTACATCTGATGTCGTCTAATGATCAACGTCTCGTGCTGGGCATGATGACCTCTCTTCGTTCAAAATACATGACTTCAGGTTATCATCACGGCAGGCTGATAACCAGTTGGCCAGAAAAAGCTGATCGCATATGCAGACTTTGGGTTATCACAGCAAAATGTGTCTTAAATATTCAATAACATCATGTATTATAATTGATAAACAACTGGTGGTTTACATGTTTGGTTATGTTTGTAATGATGGCCATAGTAACTTCCTGTATATGCAGCAAAATCTTTGTATTTTCGCGCCATAAAAACATGATTTTTAATTAACTTAGTGTCATATGATAAATTCATACCCATGTATTATCAAACTTATTAAACTCATTGCAAGAAAGTGATAACATTCTCAGCCAGTCTCACATTTTATCACTTTTCTCGCAACTCATTTAATGTATTCAATAGTACACAACTTATTAAACTGATTGCAAAAAGTGATAAAATTCTCAGCAAGTCTCGCATTTTCTCACTTTTCTCGCAACTTGTTTAATGTATTTAATAAAACACAACTTATTCATCTCATTGCAAAAAAGTGATAAAATGCTCGGCAGGCCTCCCATTTTATCACTTTTCTCCAACCAGAGAAAGTCAGCCTCAAAATGCTTAATTAAGGAGATTATACTATCTTTTTGATTAGTTTTCAAATTATCTAACCACAATTAATCATTTTAAACTTTAAATTATCTATTTTTGTAGGCATCCTGCAAGTTTTAAAATTTGAATTTCTAAATTTCAGGATTTTGGAAATTTTTAACTTTCACCCATGATAGTGTGTCATTGTTTTCAGGCTGGTAGTGCTGCGAAGCAAGGCCTACATGAATTAGAAACTGTGATATCTAGTGCTACAAGCCTAGGACTCAAACTACCTGTAAGTAAGAATACTTTATTCGCTGGTCCAATAAGCAAGGGCTGCATGAATTAGAAACTGTGATATCTAGTGCTACAAGCCTAGGACTCAAACTACCTGTTAGTAAGAATACTTTATTCGCTGGTCCAATAAGCAAGGACTACATGAATTAGAAACTGTGATATCTAGTGCTACAAGCCTAGGACTCAAACTACCTGTTAGTAAGAATACTTTATTCGCTGGTCCAATAAGCAAGGACTACATGAATTAGAAACTGTGATATCTAGTGCTACAAGCCTAGGACTCAAATTACCTGTAAGTAAGAATACTTTATTCGCTGGTCCAATAAGCAAGGACTACATGAATTAGAAACTGTGATATCTAGTGCTACAAGCCTAGGACTCAAACTACCTGTTAGTAAGAATACTTTATTCGCTGGTCCAATAAGCAAGGACTACATGAATTAGAAACTGTGATATCTAGTGCTACAAGCCTAGGACTCAAACTACCTGTTAGTAAGAATACTTTATTCGCTGGTCCAATAAGCAAGCACTACATGAATTAGAAACTGTGATATCTAGTGCTACAAGCCTAGGACTCAAATTACCTGTAAGTAAGAATACTTTATTCGCTGGTCCAATAAGCAAGGACTACATGAATTAGAAACTGTGATATCTAGTGCTACAAGCCTAGGACTCAAACTACCTGTTAGTAAGAATACTTTATTCGCTGGTCCAATAAGCAAGGACTACATGAATTAGAAACTGTGATATCTAGTGCTACAAGCCTAGGACTCAAACTACCTGTTAGTAAGAATACTTTATTCGCTGGTCCAATAAGCAAGCACTACATGAATTAGAAACTGTGATATCTAGTGCTACAAGCCTAGGACTCAAATTACCTGTAAGTAAGAATACTTTATTCACTGGTCCAATAAGTAAGTACTACATGAATTAGAAACTGTGATATCTAGTGCTACAAGCCTAGGACTCAAACTACCTGTAAGTAAGAATACTTTATTCGCTGGTCCAATAAGCAAGGGCTGCATGAATTAGAAACTGTGATATCTAGTGCTACAAGCCTAGGACTCAAATTACCTGTAAGTAAGAATACTTTATTCGCTGGTCCAATAAGCAAGGACTACATGAATTAGAAACTGTGATATCTAGTGCTACAAGCCTAGGACTCAAATTACCTGTAAGTAAGAATACTTTATTCGCTGGTCCAATAAGCAAGCACTACATGAATTAGAAACTGTGATATCTAGTGCTACAAGCCTAGGACTCAAACTACCTGTTAGTAAGAATACTTTATTCGCTGGTCCAATAAGCAAGGACTACATGAATTAGAAACTGTGATATCTAGTGCTACAAGCCTAGGACTCAATCTGCCAGTAAATAAGAATACTTTATTCACTGGTCCAATAAGCAAGGACTACATGAATTAGAAACTGTGATATCTAGTGCTACAAGCCTAGGACTCAAACTACCTGTTAGTAAGAATACTTTATTCGCTGGTCCAATAAGCAAGCACTACATGAATTAGAAACTGTGATATCTAGTGCTACAAGCCTAGGACTCAAATTACCTGTAAGTAAGAATACTTTATTCGCTGGTCCAATAAGCAAGCACTACATGAATTAGAAACTGTGATATCTAGTGCTACAAGCCTAGGACTCAAACTACCTATAAGTAAGAATACTTTATACACTGGTCCAATAAGCAAGGACTACATGAATTAGAAACTGTGATATCTAGTGCTACAAGCCTAGGACTCAAACTACCTGTTAGTAAGAATACTTTATTCGCTGGTCCAATAAGCAAGGACTACATGAATTAGAAACTGTGATATCTAGTGCTACAAGCCTAGGACTCAAACTACCTGTTAGTAAGAATACTTTATTCGCTGGTCCAATAAGCAAGCACTACATGAATTAGAAACTGTGATATCTAGTGCTACAAGCCTAGGACTCAAACTACCTATAAGTAAGAATACTTTATACACTGGTCCAATAAGCAAGGACTACATGAATTAGAAACTGTGATATCTAGTGCTACAAGCCTAGGACTCAAACTACCTGTTAGTAAGAATACTTTATTCGCTGGTCCAATAAGCAAGGACTACATGAATTAGAAACTGTGATATCTAGTGCTACAAGCCTAGGACTCAAACTACCTGTTAGTAAGAATACTTTATTCGCTGGTCCAATAAGCAAGGACTACATGAATTAGAAACTGTGATATCTAGTGCTACAAGCCTAGGACTCAAATTACCTGTAAGTAAGAATACTTTATTCGCTGGTCCAATAAGCAAGGACTACATGAATTAGAAACTGTGATATCTAGTGCTACAAGCCTAGGACTCAAATTACCTGTAAGTAAGAATACTTTATTCGCTGGTCCAATAAGCAAGGACTACATGAATTAGAAACTGTGATATCTAGTGCTACAAGCCTAGGACTCAAATTACCTGTAAGTAAGAATACTTTATTCGCTGGTCCAATAAGCAAGGACTACATGAATTAGAAACTGTGATATCTAGTGCTACAAGCCTAGGACTCAAATTACCTGTAAGTAAGAATACTTTATTCGCTGGTCCAATAAGCAAGGACTACATGAATTAGAAACTGTGATATCTAGTGCTACAAGCCTAGGACTCAAATTACCTGTAAGTAAGAATACTTTATTCGCTGGTCCAATAATCAAGGACTACATGAATTAGAAACTGTGATATCTAGTGCTACAAGCCTAGGACTCAATCTGCCAGTAAGTAATAATACTTTATTCACTGGTCCAATAAGCAAAAGTTTTAATCAAAAAGCTGTAATTGTTTTCTTATCCATCAGTTTAAACATGGGTTTTTGGTCTCATTGAGACGCTTCTTTTGAAAACCCACAACATATGTTAAAAATATTAATTTTTGGACACCTTAAGGTTACGGGGTGTGTCCACCTTGTAAAAACGTGGGAAGGGTTTCATCTATTTATAAATGAGCAGGAGGGATTTTGCCTGGGGGCGGGATGGGTGTTTTCCTACACTCTCAAGTTGGTATGTGTGCCCAAGGAAGACTCATATCAGCCTGATCAGTCTTTGATGGGCACTCTGTGGGTTGCCAAGGGCCTTACTTTTCCTCAGGCAGAATGCGACTGATTTCAATCTCCATTCTACTCACATGTCAACCTGTATCTTGTGCTTGATACCAGCTCAAAAATGAATGCTATGAGAGTCATCCAACAAATAATGGGATTTTCTTTATAATGTAAGAGTTTGTACCATTTAAACATCACAAATGTAGCCATTTGGTGACATAAATTGTTGAGCATGCAATGACATATTCAAATATTTGATGGAAAGTGAGGTCGCTTGTTGCCTAGCAACGAAAAAAATATTAAAGCTAACCTGGCCAGATTCTCCTTATACAATAAAAATCATGCTAAAGAAACTTAGTCTGAGATTTAACTATTATCATATATCTGAACATAGGTTGTTATTTATTATTACCCAACCGTCTATATACGGTGTAATTGTCTATTTTTTGCTATGTCATGAGTCACTGAACTATTCCACCGGTCAATACATTTGTCTATAGACTGGCACAATACCATGGCCTGGTCACCCGCTTTCCTGTTAAAAACACACAGGGGCTTATCAACATGCGTGACAACGATGTGGGTATGGTTCGTTTATGCAAGGAGACGTTATGCAACAATGGCGAAAATAAGGCATGGTTTGGCAACTCTAAACTCCAATAACTCGGTTGTTTATGGTCAGAAACATAAAGTGTGGGTACTTGTTTTCTTAGTTAGAACGAGCAAACCATTTTGAGACCTAAATTGAGCAGATTTGGTGAAATTTTCTGTTTTGCAACAAAACCGCATTGTCTTCAGCAACTCCATGCAAGAAACGCTGCTAAATATGTCATCAAATGGGTTGGGTAATAAAACAGTTACCGTGGTAGGTACCGTGGACAACCTGATGCACTATTGCACAAGGCCTTTGGCCTCGTGCAATAGTGCATCAGGCCATCCATGGCACCTTGGGGTAATAGTTTTGACTATACTACATACAGGAACATACAGGCATGAAATTACTGTATACTATTTTCTAGTTTAATTGTTCTCAATGTTACATAAAATATATGGCCATTAACATGTACAAGGTAGTCACAGTTGCCTAGCAACCAAAAAATTGTAGAAAATTGGGCTATTTGTATTGTCTATATTCTTCTGTTGCTAAGCAGCAAGGGGTACATTTGATACATGCTGTTTAAAAGATGCTGTTTTAAAATATTGAATATTCAATAATTTGATAATAATTTATGGGTGATTCAAAACTTTTATACCAACCAACGATAATTTAAGGGCCTACTCATGACCCCTACCCACATTGCTGATGCCACAATTTTGCTAAATTTTGTTGCTACACGTACCTGCTAATTTTACATTTTTCAAAAGAAGTCAATGAGTTTTACAGAATAGTTACTTTATGTTGTAGCTTATAAAATAGATTTTTTTTGGAACTGATCTGCACATGCCAGTAAACATGGCAACCATTTTGAGACATCCAGCTGGGTTAGCTTCAATAACTTGTTATTGTTGCTAAGCAGCAGGCGACATCACTTTCCATCGAACTTTTGGATGTTTCGTTGCATGCCCAACAAGTTATGCCACCTAATGGTAATATTTATGATGTTTAAATGGTGGGAACAGTTAAATCATTAGGAAAAACCCTCTTTTTATTGGATGACCCTCGTATGATTGACTATTGATTGTTTCCAGGTGATACTGAGTCTGGGGTGGATATATAATCTACAGCAATATTCTGGAATAATATTCCAAGTGTGTATAGACATTACTCGTAAAAAGAAGACTGTGTCAGAGGTATTTGCTGCTGGCGGCAGATATGACGCTCTAGTAAGTTGATTCTAACTTAAATCTTCATCTTTTAATCCATTTCCAGCCATTCACGAATAATTGTGTCTGATCTCTCATCTGCTAATTTATTCTTGTAAACTTAATTGTAAACGATATGTACCTAGATCAGCCTGCTCCAAAAGGAGCAGTCTGATCAGGGTTCATAGTGTGTTCTTCTGTGGTAAAATTCTGGAATGCATTTGAATATATGCAGCAGACTTAATAAGGATGAAATTTTCAAGACAAAAGATATTGCCAGGATAAGGGTAGATTTTACAATGATGGCTTCCTAATTTTACAGACTATAATGCACGGCCACCAATCCAGCTCATTCATTGCATAAAATCAATACTATGTTTTGAAGAAGAGGGGCCCACTTACTATGAATGAGATTGACCATAAATTTAGAAATATTGCTAATTTTTCCAACCAATACAAAATTCTAGAAATCCCAAAATGCTATTCGATGGTCTTGATGTCTGCCTTCAACATACCTTAAATAGTGTGACCTGGCACATAAACTGATCCTAGAATCTGTGTTGAAGTTGAGAAAATACCTTTTTTCTTCATTACAAACCATTTTAAACTGTCAAGCAGAATATCCTCTCAAAACTGATATCTGTGTTGGTAAGTTAAATAAGTCTCTCATCGAATAGCAATGCCCAATTTCTAAATTTTGCTCTCAAAATTACGAAAGTGAAAGTTTAATCCAATTGGTATATGCAATGAAGGAGCTGGATTGGTGGCTGTGTAATGGTAATAAAATGTTACAGCCCTGGCTAGATCATTTAGTCACTTTCTTGTACATTTAACTATGCCAGTCTGGTCAGGAGCTTGCCCACCAGTTGTCTACAATGAGAGACTCCATACTTTAGCATCAGCTTCTCTAGTACAGCAAACATAAGCAGCATGCCTCTGTCCACAGAAGTTTCAGTCCCCAATACAGGGTTTCCGCAAGCTCTGGAATTCATGCAAAACCTGGAAAATTATTAAAAAAAAGTTCAATGCATGGAAAAATCATGGCATTTGAAAAAAAAAAGAATAATCATGGAAAAATCATGGAATTTTGTGAAATAATTTGACGAAACCACTAGTAGCCAGAAAACTAGCTGTTGGACACGCAAGTGTTAGACAGCTAGTTTTCTGGCTGTTTTCTGGCTACTGGTGGTTTCAAGTTTAAATTATTTCAAAGGAAGTGGCTAGAGGTATGGATCCGTACCCCTAGCCTGGGAGGCTAGGGATACGGATCCGTACGGACCCGTACCCCTAGTATATTCTACCATGTCAGGCTACAGGTACAGACATATAACCCTGATGAGAAATTCTAAATTATCATGATGATAAGTGTTAGAAAATACCTTGTTGTTGTGTTATGAAATACCAATCCAGTAGGTCGCCATTTGCAATGTGGGATAACTCTGTACAGTAAATATTAAAACGAAACACGAATTCAGACAAGTGGCACGGGATTTATGTTGTGTTATTTTTATTATTATTATTATTATTATTATTATTGTTATTATCATTATTATTATTATTATTATTATTATTAAATCAAATTAAAACTGTTATTCATGATTTGTTTTTGCTGTTTTCACTTTCGGTTTGTGTCATTAGCGAGGGTGCGAACAACATTCTGTGATTAATTGGTCGGCATAACGCACCACAAAGACATCTTTAAACTTAAAAGAACAAATTACAATGATTGGCTTCTTGAGCAAGAACATTTATCCTAGCTTAGTACTGGTTCAACCCAGGAAGACCCGTCCCTTTATAACTGAAAGATTGTTGATGGGACGTAAAGAATCAAATCAAACAAACAAAAACAATGATTGGCTGAATGTTTAATGTCAAACCTCAAAGACATCAGAAGAACTTAAGAACGTCCTTAATGAGCCTAATCCGTACAAACAGTATCTAGACCTATAATTATACCTATAATAACAACTATTTGATGTAACCGCCTAATCTTCGCTGCTCATTTATAAAACTCCAAGAAAATTATTATCTATCTTTTCGTTTTGCAGGTCATGACAAGTAAACCCAGCCAGCACACTATGTGGGACCCACATCGGTCCGCCCACAAAATGCCATTCAAATGGCATTTTGCTGGCGGGCCGACCCTGGCCCGCTTTTTTATGTTTAGTTTTGATGTTAGTTTCGATATAATGAATAAATCAACTATTATATTTTCAGATAAACATTTTTGGTGCTCAAAAGAGTCTTCATGATGAGACGGTTCTTTTGAGCATCAAAAACTTATGTTAAAAGTGATAGAAAATACAATTTTACACACCACCCGTCCGCCTGTCCGTTCGTCAGTCCCTACAATTTTATTATTTGTTTTCGTGCTTAGAAGTAACATAAGTACCTTAAGGATCTAAAAAATATTAAGTTTGTCCATACGTCTAAAGGTCCTAACAAATAAACACAGCCAGCACACAATGTCGGACCAATATCAGTGCGCTAGCGAAACGCCATTCAAATGGCATTTCATTGGCGGGCCGAACCTGGTCCGCTTTTTATGTTTAGTGGGATGAATAATGCATAGATCAATTATTCTCTAGTCATTTCAGACATATAGTTGGTGCTAAAAAGAGTCTTCTGGATGAGACGGTTCTTTTGGGCACCCAAAATCAACGTGAGATTAAAAGAAAATAGAATAATAATAAAAAAAATCAATATGGTCGATCATGTTTGACACTCTTCTTCATCCAGTTCATCCATGGGCTAACATGGCAGGTTGACATAATAAAAAACACTTTTTAATTTGTTCTGAAGTTATTAATACCGTAGTATCACAGATGCAAATTCTATATGTTTAGGACGTGTTTTGGGGTGGTTTAGATGTGGTTTGGTGGTGGTTTGAGGTGGTTTGGGGCTAGCATGGCAGGTCAACGTAATAAAAATGCTTTTAAATTTCTTCTTCAGTTATTGATACTATCACAAAAACATATTCTGGGTGTTAAGAAAGTGGTTTTGGATGGTTTAGAGGCGGTTTGGGGTGTTTTGGGTGGTTTGGGGTGTTTCCACAGACCCTGACAGGTCGTTTCATTTCACAAAAAATATTTCCTTTTGAGGTTAATCTTCCTTTTATATGATAATAATAATACTAATAATAATAATAAAAACACAACATAAATCCCCCACCACTTGTTCCATTTCCGAATTCGTGTTTCGTTTTTATATTTACTATACAGAGTTATCCCGCATTGGAAATGGTGACTCGCTGGATATGTATTTCATAACACAACAACAAGGTATTTTCGAACACTTATAACCATGATAACTTCTCAAAAGGGTTATATGTCTGTACCTGTAGCCGGACATGGTAGAATATACTAGGGGTACGGATCCATACCTCTAGCCTCCCAGGCTAGGGGTACGGATCCGTATCCCTAGCCTCACAGACACTTGGGGTCAGTAGAGAAAAACAAGCCCCCCCCCCCCCCCCCCCCACCTTCATCCCCCATTAACTTTTGCATTCTTGCATTTTTTCATTTAAAATATGATATTTTGTATGCTTAGAGTTATACAGGTGTTAGAAAAAATGACCTAGAACATATGGAAAACATTTGAAAAAAATGCATATTGCTCAAGATGATAGAAAAACTGTGCAGCCCCCTTTTAAACTTAGAAACTCCAATTGATGTTCAGTCAGTAGCTTATCAGTCATAGAATATTCAGGCGACTAGCAAAGGTTCTGAATAGACTGCGCGTATGCACAGGCTGAGCTGAGGCTTTGCTGGTCGCACATACCACATTGTTGGAAATTTCATGTAGTGGCTCAATTTAATATTGATAACCAACATTTTCTTTACAAACAGAAAAGCAGGAGGGCAGTGGCTCAGTGTTAGAGTGCTTGACTCCAGACAGAGGAGCCGCTGGTTCGAGCCTCACCAGCGTCACTGCGTTGTGGTCCTTGAGCAAGACACATTTATCCTAGCTTAGTACTGGTTCAACCCAGGAAGAACCGTCCCTGTTTAACTGAAAGATTGTTGATGGGATGTAAAGAATCAAATCAAATGAACAATACAATCAGAAAAGCAGTGCTAAAAATTTTAGAACATTTACCATACATAGTTAATACCATGTGCATATTTTTCAATTGTGACAGTCTGACTCATTTGTATATTTTCGGATATTTATTTTCAGATTAGTCACTTTTATTCACCATTGTTCTCTAATCCATCTGTCTCAGTAAAACCATCTGGTGTTGGTGTGAGTATAGCATTTGAAAGGATTGTCTCAGCCATGTTAGAACATGAGGAGGTAATTATAAGTGACTTTTATTCACCATTAATCTCTAATCCATCTGTCTCAGTAAAACCATCAGGTGTTGGTGTGAGTATAGCTTTTGAAAGGATTGTCTCAGCCATGTTGGAACATGAGGAGGTAATTATTAGTCACTTTTATTCACCATTAATCTCTAATCCATCTGTCTCAGTAAAACCATCAGGTGTTGGTGTGAGTATAGCTTTTGAAAGGATTGTCTCAGCCATGTTAGAACATGAGGAGGTAATTATTAGTCACTTTTATTCACCATTATTCTCTAATCCATCTGTCTCAGTAAAACCATCTGGTGTTGGTGTGAGTATAGCATTTGAAAGGATTGTCTCAGCCATGTTAGAACATGAGGAGGTAATTATAAGTGACTTTTATTCACCATTAATCTCTAATCAATCTGTCTCAGTAAAACCATCAGGTGTTGGTGTGAGTATAGCTTTTGAAAGGATTGTCTCAGCCATGTTAGAACATGAGGAGGTAATTATAAGTCACTTTTATTCACCATTATTCTCTAATCCATCTGTCTCAGTAAAACCATCTGGTGTTGGAGTGAGTATAGCATTTGAAAGGATTGTCTCAGCCATGTTAGAACATGAGGAGGTAATTATTAGTCACTTTTATTCACCATTATTCTCTAATCCATCTGTCTCAGTAAAACCATCTGGTGTTGGAGTGAGTATAGCATTTGAAAGGATTGTCTCAGCCATGTTAGAACATGAGGAGGTAATTATTAGTCACTTTTATTCACCATTATTCTCTAATCCATCTGTCTCAGTAAAACCATCAGGTGTTGGTGTGAGTATAGCTTTTGAAAGGATTGTCTCAGCCATGTTAGAACATGAGGAGGTAATTATAAGTGACTTTTATTCACCATTATTCTCTAATCCTAATCCATCTGTCTCAGTAAAACCATCTGGTGTTGGTGTGAGTATAGCTTTTGAAAGGATTGTCTCAGCCATGTTAGAACATGAGGAGGTAATTATTAGTCACTTTTATTCACCATTATTCTCTAATCCATCTGTCTCAGTAAAACCATCTGGTGTTGGAGTGAGTATAGCATTTGAAAGGATTGTCTCAGCCATGTTAGAACATGAGGAGGTAATTATAAGTGACTTTTATTCACCATTATTCTCTAATCCATCTGTCTCAGTAAAACCATCTAGTGTTGGTGTGAGTATAGCATTTGAAAGGATTGTCTCAGCCATGTTAGAACATGAGGAGGTAACTATAAGTCACTTTTATTCACCATTGTTCTCTAATCCATCTGTCTCAGTAAAACCATCTGGTGTTGGTGTGAGTATAGCATTTGAAAGGATTGTCTCAGCCATGTTAGAACATGAGGAGGTAATTATAAGTCACTTTTATTTTAAATTTTAAGATTGTTCTCTAATCAATCTAGTTTCTGTAGCTGTTTATGATAGAATATAAGAATCTATCATGAGTGTGAGGGTGGGATTGAAACAAAAATTGTCCCGAGGATCACCATTTTGCATCAATTGGCTTGCTGAGTGTGACAAACGGTGCTCCCCAGAGACAGATTTTTCTATCCCACCCTCACACTAATAGATAGATTCTTTTTCTTGCTCACCATTAAATACTGATTTAGTGTTTAAAGAAGGATCTCAGAAGTTCCTGAATACGCTGAAAGGCGACATGACATGATGACGTCACTTTTACATAACAATGACATCATGTAACGACCATGTGCATGAGTTCCAATACAACCATATACAGTCCTCAAGTAACAGTGGTAGGATAAGATTTTCTATCCAGGGTAAAATCTCAGATATCTGTATTTGGTGTGCAAGAATAGATTGAACCTATCCTTGTCTCATAGGTGAAAGTCAGGGTTTACAGAAACAAGGTCTATTTCTGATCAGACTCTAGACTGACATCAGTCATAGTCAATGTCACAGTCCATGAACTATCCCAAGTTTATTGTATCAAACCAGAAGGAAGAATCCATTAGTATACAAAGGGTTAAACTTGTATACAGAATTTAAAACTTTTACCCTTTATATTATATGGGCCTCAACGCGAGAAAACCTGTCTTCGGGGGGGTTGCTAACAACACAGGCACAGACCAGCCTGCTCATCCACGCAGTCTGATCAGCGCCTTTGTTATTCACTATTTGCAAAGTACCATATTCGTGGGGTCAAAGCAACACTGTTGTAACTCCTTATTATTTATTATATTGTTACAACAGTTTTGCCATGACCCCACAATATGTTAACTTGCTACAGGTACTATTCTATTTTTCTAGCTAGTCTCTGTAGCTGAGGAGACTGGTTTGAAAATCGTCTTGTCGGAAACCCCGAAGACAGGTTTTCGTGTGATGAAGCCCATATAATATTATGTTTCAGTTTACCCCTCCCAGCGACTATGACATACTTGTCTGTACGATTGGTCGTAAGCCAATGTTGAAGGACAGGATGGCTCTGGTACGTGACCTGTGGTCAGCAGGCCTGAGAGCAGAGATATTTTATTGGTTATGACATGCAGCAGCTAGCTCATATGTAGTTATTAATATTATGTTTCAGTTTACCCCTCCAAGTGCCTATGACATACTTGTCTGTACGATTGGTCGTAAGCCAATGTTGAAGGATAGGATGGCGCTGGTACGTGACCTGTGGTCAGCAGGTCTCAGAGCAGAGATATTGCTGGAGACCCTAGAGGGGCAGGAGGAGATTCAGGACTTCTGTAGGGTTCATGGTATATCACAACTTGTCATTCTCAAAGACACTGAGGGAGGATCTGTCAAGGTATAGCTGTATATGTTTTTGAAAATCCTATTGACTTTCATGTAATTTTTCATTTTGTGAGAAAATTTATATCTTTTCATCTTAGTAACATGGATGAAAGTTTTCAAAATGTATTCCTGAATTCAGGATTTTGAGGCTGACTTTCCTTAGAAAGTCAGCCTCAAAATGCTGAATTAGGCAGATTGTTATGTCTCGCCCCGTCAGGGCCAGGAGACATATTGTTTTTTCTCATACCTCTGTCCGTCAGATATTGCTGAAGACCCTAGAGGGGCAAGAGGAGATTCAGGACTTCTGTAGGGTTCATGGTATATCACAACTTGTCATTCTCAAAGACACTGAGGGAGGATCTGTCAAGGTATAGCATATACAATAACATGCTATAAATATATGTTTTTAAATCCTATACACTTTCATGTATTTGATTTTTTTATCCTATTGACTTGCACTTAATTTTTCATTTTGTGAGAAAATTTATACCTTTTCATCTTAGTAACATATTTGTGAAGTTTTCAAAATTTATTCCTGAATTAAGGATTTTGAGGCTGACTTTCCTTAGAAAGTCAGCCTCAAAATGCTGAATTAGGCAGATTATTATGTCTTGCCCCGTCAGGGCCGGGGGACATATTATTTTTTCTCTTATGTCTGTCTGTCCAATATTGCTGGAGACCCTAGAGGGGTAGGAGGAGATTCAGGACTTCTGGAGGGGTCATGTTATCACAACTTGTCATTCTGAAAAATACTGAAAGAGGATCTGTCAAGGTATAGCATATACAGTGATTTGCTATAAGTATAAGTTTTTAAAATTCTATTGATTTCCATGTATTCTTCACTTTGCGAGAAAATTTATATTTTTTCATCCTCATTCCTGAAAGTTTTCAAGAACTTTTCTAAGGAAAGTCAGCCTCAAAATACTGCTTTGGTATATTATAGCTTCTCTTTATTATTTTCAGTTTATGTAAAGGCAGTTCAAGCTTGATATTGTTTTGATATGCAAGTTTTAAGATTTGTATTTCTTATGTTCAGGATTTAGGAAATTATAGCCAATAGCATACATTAGCCTGATTTTATTAACCCTTAAAGTGCCAAGAAAAAATGCTTCTGAAAAATGACGTCTGCTGAATCGTCTGCTGCAAATAATTGCCTAGCATTACTGACAAATTAAGTATAGAAGCAAACAGCGTGAGCATTACTGACAAATTAAGTATAGAATCAAACAGCGTGGACCCAGTACAGACTGCTCCTATAGGAACAGTCTGATCTGGGTCCACACTGTTTGCCATAAAGGGTTCTTAAACATTTCAGCAGACGAGAAAAGCAGACGACTTTTGCTGTGATTGGCACTTTAAGGGTTAACCACTTTCAGATCAATGGACATTTCCATAAAGCAACATTTAGTATAGGTTTTGTTCTAGCAAACAGTGTAGACACTGATGAAATGCCACATTATGTGGCATTTCATCTGGCTCTTCACTGTTTGCCAAAGTCCCCATTTTTAATGTTTCCAGTCTACAATGAGTTAATTTAATAGTCTATGTTTCTCTATCTTGTAATGATTTGAGCCGTGGCATGAGATTTCCAACAATGTGGTATGTGCAACCAGCAAAGGCTTAGACCAGCCTGCGCATACTTGCAGTCTGATCAGAGCCTTTTCTAGTCGCCTGAATATTCCATGATTCTTAGGCTACTGACCGAACACACTTTGGAGTTTCTAGGCTTAACAAGAAGCTACACAGGCTCGTCTGAGTCTACACTTCTCAAAATGCCACATTGTTGGAAATCACATGTCATGGCTCATTTGTTCTGTACTTTTCAGGTGAGGTCTATAGAGAAAGAAAAGGTTACAGAAAAAGTTGTCAACTCCTATGTACTGGTGGAGTTCTTACAGCAAAAGTTAACCTCTAATAAGATGTAAGTTTGTATATTAACCAACAGAAAGAAAAGGTTACAGAAAAAGTTGTCAACTCCTATGTACTGGTGGAGTTCTTACAGCAAAAGTTAGCCTCTAA
The DNA here is from genome assembly GCA_964019695.1 of Loripinus fragilis. Lineage (NCBI taxonomy): Eukaryota > Metazoa > Mollusca > Bivalvia > Lucinida > Lucinidae > Loripinus > Loripinus fragilis. Next base: position 95,544,776 of record OZ026514.1, read on the forward strand.
TAAGATGTAAGTTTGTATATTAACCAACAGAAAGAAAAGGTTACAGAAAAAGTTGTCAACTCCTATGTACTGGTGGAGTTCTTGCAACAAAAGTTAGCCTCTAATAAGATGTAAGTTTGTATATTAACCAACAGAAGGAAAAGGTTACAGAAAAAGTTGTCAACTCCTATGTACTGGTGGAGTTCTTACAACAAAAGTTAGCCTCTAATAAGATGTAAGTTTGTATAATAACCATCAGAAAGAAAAGGTTACAGAAAAAGTTGTCAACTCCTATATACTGGTAGAGTTCTTACAACAAAAGTAAGCCTCTAATAAGATGTAAGTTTGTATATTAACCATCAGAAAGAAAATGTTACAGAAAAAGTTGTCAACTCCTATGTCCTGGTGGAGTTCTTACAGCAAAAGTTAGCCTCTAATAAGATGTAAGTTGGTATATTAACCAACAGAAAGAAAAGGTTAACAGAAAAAGTTGTCAACTCCTATGTACTGGTGGAGTTCTTACAACAAAAGTTAGCCTCTAATAAAATGTAAGTTTATATATATTAACCATCATAAAGAAAAGGTTACAGAAAAAGTTGTCAACTCCTATGTACTGGTGGAGTTCTTACAACAAAAGTTAGCCTCTAATAAAATGTAAGTTTGTATATATTAACCATCAGAAAGAAAATGTTACAGAAAAAGTTGTCAACTCCTATGTCCTGGTGGAGTTCTTACAGCAAAAGTTAGCCTCTAATAAGATGTAAGTTTGTATATATTAACCATCAGAAAGAAAATGTTACAGAAAAAGTTGTCAACTCCTATGTCCTGGTGGAGTTCTTACAGCAAAAGTTAGCCTCTAATAAGATGTAAGTTGGTATATTAACCAACAGAAAGAAAAGGTTAACAGAAAAAGTTGTCAACTCCTATGTACTGGTGGAGTTCTTACAACAAAAGTTAGCCTCTAATAAAATGTAAGTTTATATATATTAACCATCATAAAGAAAAGGTTACAGAAAAAGTTGTCAACTCCTATGTACTGGTGGAGTTCTTGCAACAAAAGTTAGCCTCTAATAAGATGTAAGTCTGTATATCAACCAACAGACCATGAGATGTCTGGGGTTATAATTCTGGCCCCCAGGTTGAAAACTTTTTTCAAGCTCAACTCAGCTGAGCACAGAATTTATCCTGCTCATAAATGTTGAAATGCCAACAATTGTTGGCATTTAAACATTTATTAGCACAATAAATACAACATCTGAGGGACTTAAAGCAAGTAACTCCTATATTTGTCGGTATTTTAGTTTTTATGAGCAGTTGAAATTTCGTGATCAATTCAGTTGAGCATGAAAAAAGTTTTATAACCTAGGGGGCAGATTTCCCCACAAACTTATCAGTCACTTATGAGATTTTGGTGTTTATTGCGTATGCAGGCAGCCAAGGCCCATATCAGTCTGTGCATCTGCACAGTCTGGTAAACACAAAGTATAGAAATAGATGACGACTCAGATAAAATATTACATCTCTAGTCCGTTTTGATAGATATGTATGCATGTTAAAGTGTAGCTTTACACATATGGGCTGCGACGTGAGAAAACCTGTCTTCGGTGGTTAGTCAATAAAAAAGGCACAGACCAGCCTGCACATCTGCGCAGTCTGTTCTGTGCCTTTGTTATTGTTACTCACTTATTGGAAAGTATCTAAACTTGCTACATGCGAAATTTCAATATTTTAGACAGTCTCTGTAGCTGAGCAGGCTGGTTAGTGTATGGCCTGGTGGGAAACCTCAAAGACAGGTTTCCTCGCGATGAGGCCCATATGTCACAAGTACCAAAATCTCATTATCAAAGATTGGGATCCACTATCATCGACCCTGTTATATGCGGTCAAGATTGTTATACCACAGTTTGATTTTTACCATTCGGTAACATGGTGCTCCACCCACCATAAGGCACCTAGTTTGCTTATAAAGGATGTATTCACACTGCAGCATCATAAACTCCTTAATATACCTTGATTTCCCATAAAGCCAAATAAAAAAATACTGTGTTTTGGGTAATGGGTCTGAAAATTTTAGGTATGGTAGGCACACATATTTTTTTTCCAGAAATTTTGCCTTTCAAAATGAATAAAGTTATAATTTTTTCCCAGAAAACCTGACAAATCTAGGTTTCACCTGTAAATTTAGGTAGGGTCGGGTTACCCTAAACACAGGTATTTTTTATTTGGCCCAATAAAGGGAACTCGGAAGATTAAGAGCCTTAAAACCAAAAGCACATTATAAAACCTTTTTATTTTTGCTTGATAAAAATGAAATGTTGAAACTTGCAAAGGAGATAACTGCTTCATACTATTATCACAACAACAACAGCTTAGCTATAAACTCCCCAATACTTGTAATTCTGAGTGGTTATGCAGAAAAGAATGTTTTTTTTGTTTAAATTGATTCTTTACGTCCCATCAACAATCTTTCAGTTATAAAGGGAAAGGTCTTCCTGTGTCAAACCAGTACTAAGCTAGGATAAATTTTCTTGCTCAAGGACACAACGCAGTGACGCCGGTGAGGCTCGAACCCAGGACCCCTTGTACTTGAGTCAAGCACTCTACCATTTAGCCACTGCACTCCCCCCCCCCCCCCCCCAAAAAAAAAAAAAAGGAATGTGATTTTAAAATTAATTACTGAAAAGAAATAAGAAATAAAATAAAAGCAGAATTACTTCTTTTCGACACTGTTTTTGGTGTCCTGTACATAGCCATAAGACTGACATTACACAAATTTAAAGGGAGAAAAGGGAAATGAAGTTACTGTAAACAGCTTATATTTGGAGGATACTTTTATTTGGCGCTATTGGCCGTAAAAACAAAAATCATCAAAATATGAGACCTCGAAATACAGTTTCGAATTCAGTTAATGTACAATATGCAATAAATAGGCACACACCACAGCCTTAGTATATTGGAATCATTATTGTCAAAAACAGGGAGCGCAGTGGCTCAGTGGTAGAGTGCTTGACTCGAGACCGAAGGGTCGCGGGTTCGAGCCTCACCGGCGTCACTGTGTTGTGGTCCTTGAGCAAGACACATTTATCCTAGCTTAGTACTGGTTCAACCCAGGAAGATCCGTCCCTATATAACTGAAAGATTGTTGATGCGACGTAAAGAATCAAATCAAACAAACAATTATTGTCAAAAACAAACTTTTGACCGGTAGAGTAAGTTTCAACATAGAGTAATTGACATACTAAATGGGGCTACTTTTCACCCTTAAAGCGCCAAGAAAAAAAGCATCTGAAATGTCGTCTGCCGAAGTCGTCTGCTGCAAATAATTGCCTTACATTACTGACAAATTAAGTATAGAAGCAAACAGCGTGGACCCAGAACAGACTGCTCTTATAGGAGCAGTCTGATCTGGGTCCACACTGTTTGCCATAGAGGCTTCTTAAACATTTCAGCAGACGAGAAAGCAGACGACTTTTGTTAAAGGAAAAAATATGCTCCCTATGCTCCTTCCTTTAAAAGTAGCCCCTATGAGAATAGAAAACGAAGGGCATTAAATTGACAAACATCCAAAATTAGAATACCCCAATATATGTATGTCAGTCTTTTAAAATCGCCAAATTTTGATGCCCCGAATATCAAGTGGTTTACAGTATGAATGATCTGCGGAAAAAAACAAATGAGCCACGACATGAGATTTCCAACTATGTGATATGTGCGACCAGCAAAGGCTCAGACCAGCCTGCGCATACGCGCAGTCTGATCAGAGCCTTTGCTAGTCCCTTGAATATTCTCTGAGTGTTAAGCTACTGACCGATCATCACTTGGAGTTTCAAAGCTTAAAAGGAGGCTGCACAGGCTCGTCTGAGTCTACACTTGTCAAAATGCCACATTGTTGGAAATCACATGCCCTGGCTCAAATGCCATGAGAAACCTGCAGTAAAAAAAAATGGAGGCAGATTGTAACAGCATTTGTATCTCTTCCAGAGATCAAGGTGAAGTGAACCAGTCTACTACTAGTAAAACTGCTGTCTCATCTCAGCCTCATTCTGAGATCATTTCTACGCAAGTTCAAGGGGGAGGTAATGTTGCTATGAATGTTACCTTCATCATGGCTGAGCATAATACCAAAATAGCTTTAAATACAAGGAGAAAGTATGAGGCCCAGGTAAGATTTAGCTCTTGTCTTCATAGGTTTAGATAAACAAAAATTTTCAGCGTAATATTGTAAATATTTTCTTACCTATCAGTTTTAACATATGTTTTGGGTGCTCATAAGAACCGTCTCATTGAGACGGTTCTTTTGAGTACCCACAACATATGTTTTGGTTGAGAAATAAGAAAATTAAATTTTCGTTACGCACTCTTAACTAAAGTCCTGTGTCTTTATAGAATATAAGAATCTTACATAGGTGTGCCAGTGGGATAGAAAAATCCATCCAAGGATCACCCTTTGGCCTCACAAGGCTTGTAAGTGATGTGTACTGGTGATCATGAGGGACAGATTATAAGAATCAATCATGAGTTTGTGGGGTGGATAAAAAATATTTTGCCGGGATCAGTTTGGCATTGCAAGGCTTTTCAAGTGATTACAATAGTTTACTGAGATGCATATTATCAGAATCTATCTTGTGAAGGCAAAATAGAAAAATGCATTCCAAGGATCACCATTCAGCATTGCCAAGTGATGACGAATCAATGAAATGGTGATCCTGAGGGATAGATTTCTCTATCTCAGCCTCACACAAATAATGAATTCTTCTTATTACTCATCATTAAATTCTGCATTTTATATTATAAATAAAGAAGGGAGTTTCTGAAATTTCAAAAGTTGTCATTGCAAATATATCACTTATCATGATATACTCAGGGCTGTGGAAATACCATGCCCAACTTGTCTGACCTGGTCCCATTTCATTCAGGACAAGTTGAAAATTTCTATTTACTTGTCCTAGAACAAGTACAAAATTAATGTATTAAGCTAATACAATTCTGTATTTCATATTTTGATTAATTATTACGAGCTCACATCTTGCATTAAAAATAGTGTGGATCCTGATCAACTGGCTTCTTTAGAAGCCAGCTGATCTGGATCTACACTGTTTACAAGAGAAGCCAGCTGATCAGGATCCATACTGTTTGCTGGTTTAATAGTAAATTGTTAAAAGCACAGAAAGGAATAAAGCTAATTTGTTTATTCGGACAAGTAAAAATTTCTATGGACAAGTACATTGTGGCCATTTACTTGTCCAGGGGACAAGTAAAAAAAATACCATTTCCACACCCCTGATTATTATACATAACTTACACTACAGCAAGTGTACCGTCCCTAACCTTGGTAAGATAATGTGTGTATGATAAGAATTTCTAACCTTGCCCCTAGGTTATAAAACTTTTTGTGCTCAACTAAGCATGTAACTTATCATGCTCATAAATGTTAAAATGCCAACAATTGAAATTCACCATGCTCATAAATGTTAAAATGCCAACAATTGAAATTTACCATTCTCATAAATGTTAAAATGCCAACAATTGAAATTTACCATTCTCATAAATGTTAAAATGCCAACAATTGAAATTCATCATGCTCATGAATTTTAAAATGCCAACAATTGAAATTTACTATTCTCATAAATGTTAAAATGCCAACAATTGTTGGTATTTTTACATTTATTAGCATGATAAATACAACATCTGAGAGTTTGAAAGCAAGAAAAGTCCTTGTTTTTCACCATTTTCAATTTTATGAGCATTTGAAATTTCATGCGCAGTTGAGTTAAGCATGAAAAAAAGTTTAATATTTTGGGCCCAGGATAAAATCTAATCTGGTTTGCAAGGATAAATGGACTTGGAAATGAGACATGGGTGAGAGTTTTGAAGATTATTTCTGAATTCAGGATATAGAGGCTGACTTTACAGTAGAAGTTAGCCACTAAATAACTGAATAAGGCATAACAGCTTCTCTGATGTTGAATGAGGTGATTAAGCCCATTTTTATGCATTAACCCTTAAAGTGTCGCCTATAATTTGCAGCAGATGACAATTTCAAATTTTGCTGCTTTTTCAACAAAAAAAACAATAAGGGCGTGATATTTGGCAGACGATTCTCATGTTATATCATACCTTATTTTTGTCAAAAATTGGGAAAGATGTCGCAAAATTTGTCGTCTGCCGCAGACATGATTCCCGCTTTACGGGTTAATGTTTTCCTCCTTTAGATTCTTGCCAAGGTGAATTCTAGTTTCCCCTGGATGTCAACTAAATGTCTTGAGGTGATCGCTATGGAGTTAAGCATAACAACATTACGAATCATTGCGGCTCACTTAGATGTAGATACAACAGAAACTGCATTTGAATCCAGTATAGGTGCTGTGGTAGAAAAGTAAGTGGGATTTGCTTTTTCATCGGTGAGAGTTTTCAGGATTAATCCTGAATTCAGGATTTTGAGGCTGACTTTCCATTGAAAGTCAGCCTCAAAATGCTGAATTAGTGAGATTATAGTAGCTTCTTTGATTAATGTTTAGGTAACTTATCTAAACACAATTAAACATGAAATTATTCATTTTTGTAGGCATCGTGCAGGTTTAAAAATTTAAATTTCTAAAGTTCAGGATTTTTGAAATTTTTAACTTTCACCCATGCTATTTGTTCATGGCGACATAACACATTCATTCTGGCAAATGACAGGAGGGGCTGTGGTGTAGTGGATAAACTGCTCTCCTTGTAAACCAGGGGCTGCAGGTTCAATCCCTGGCTTCACCAGTCTGTCTGATGAGAAGAAAATTTGGGACCTCTAGCATGATGCCTGTTTATGAAACATGTTATAAGTACAAACATTTTATGAACTGATAAAAATTAGTGGCCAGATACTCTATAAGACATTTGAATTTCATTATATTTGCCCATATTTTGCGTTAAGAATGCCCTATTTTGGATCCTAAGTTTTTATGCCCCCAAAGGAACTTTGGGAGGCATATAGTAATTGCACTGTCCGTCCGTCCGTGTGTCCGTCCGTGTGTCTGTCCGTCCCTCCCGCTTCGTGTCCGGTGCATATCTCCTAGATTCTTTGAGGTAGGGATTCCAAATTTAGTATGTGGATACATCTTGGGATGGCGGAGTGTCGCGTACCATTTTCGGGTCACTGTTAACTTGACCTTGACCTCTGACCTAGTTTTTAGAATAATCGTGTCCGGAGCATATCTCTTATATTATTTGAGGTAGGAATCTCAAATTTGGTGTGTGGATGCATCTTGGGATGACGAAGTGTCGCGTACCATAATTGGGTCACTATGACCTTCGACTTGACCTCTGACCTAGTTTCTAGAAACTGCATTGAGTCTGGTGCATATCTCCTATATTCTTTTAGATAGGAATTCCAAATTTGGTGTGTAAATGCATCTTAGGATGACAGAGTGTCACATACCATTTTCAGGTCACTATGACCTTGACCTTGATCTCTGACCTAGTTTTAAGAATTATTGTGTCTGGAGCCTATCTCCTACATTCTTTGAGGTAGGAATTCCAAATTTGGTATGTGGATACATCTTGGGATTGTGGAGTGTTGCGTACTATTTTCGGGTCACTGTGACCTTGAACTTGACCTCTGACCTAGTTTTTGGAATAATCGTGTCCGGAGCATATCTCTTATATTATTTGAGGCAGGAATCTCAAATTTGGTGAAGTGTTATGAAGTGTTCCGTACCATAATTGGGTCACTGTGACCTTGAACTTGACCTCTGATCCAGTTTCTAGAAGCTGCAATGAATCTGGTGTATATCTCCTATATTCTTAGAGATAGGAATTCCAGATTTGGTGTGTAAATGTATCTTGGGATGACAGAGTGTCATATATCATTTTCGGGTCACTGTGACCTTGACCTCTGACCTAGTTTTAAGAATTATTGCTGCCGGAGCCTATCTTTTATATTCTTTGAGGTAGGAATTCCAAATTTTGTGTGTCGATACATCTTGGGATGGCGGAGTGTTGCGTACCATTTTTGGGTCACTGTGACCTTGACCTTTGACCTAGATTTTAGAGTAATCGTCCCCAGAGCATATCTCTTATATTATTTGAGGTAGGAATCTCAAATTTAGTATGTGACTGCATCTTGTGATGACAAAGTGTTGCGTACCATAATTGGGTCACTGTGACCTTGAACTTGACCTCTGACATAGTTTCTAGAAACTGCATTGAGTCTGGTGCATATCTCCTATATTCTTAGAGATAGGAATTTCAAATTTGGTGTGTAAATGCATCTTGGGATGACAAAGTGTCACGTACCATTTTTGGGTCACTGTGACCTTGACCTAGTTTTAAGAATTATTGTGTCCGGAGCATATCTCTTATATTCTTTGAGGTAGGAATTCCAAATTTGGTGTGTGGATGCATCTTGGGATGGTGGAGTATCGTTTACCATTTTTTGGTCACTGTGACCTTGACCTAACCTAGTTTTTAGAATAATCATGTCTGGAACATATCTCTTATATTATTTGAGGTAGGAATCTCAAATTTGGTATGTGGATGCATCTTGGGATGACGAAGTGCCGTGTACCATAATTGGGTCACTGTGACTTTGAACTCGACCTCTGACCTAGTTTTTAGAAACTGCATTGAGTCTGGTGCATATCTCCTATATTATTCGATGTAGGAATCCCAAATTTGGGGTGCTGATTCCTCTTGGGATGGCAGAGTGGTGCATACCATTTTGGGTCACTTTGACCTTGACATTGACTTCTGGCCTCATTTCTAGGTTTTTCCTGTCTGGAGCATATCTCCTATATTACAGCTAACTTTCCTCAAATGTGTCTTATGCTAGACCAATTCCTTGTTTGTGACATTTCTTGTTAAGTTGCAATATGTCCATTCTTTTGTAAATTCATTTGTCGGCATGCATCGTAGCTTTCACTCCAGAAGACAAAGGTACTACATGGAAACCAGACGAATAACATTGTTTCAATTCATGGTATACCCAAGAGGCGACTCTATTTGCCTTAGGGGCCAAAATTTTGCCTTAAATGGGACCCAGAGGGAACCTGGAGTCTTCCTTAAAAAAAAGAAGAAAAGATGTACCTAGCTCCTCCCTTGTTCCCCTGAAATGAATTGGCTTGTTCCCCTGTTCCCCAAAAATTTGTTTTCTTCTGTTCCTCAATATTGTCTTTGCTCCCCTCAAAATTGGCCTTTGTTCCCCTGTTCCTGAAATAAATGCCCTTTTCCCCAAAAACCCTGAGAGGGCTTCATTATTTATACTTTGTCATAGGTATGTTTACTTTCAAATGTTAAACTACCACTAAAACAGGTACAACCAGCATTATATAGATTCAGCATGTAGATGAAAAATAGTGTAGATCCTGATCAGCTGGCTTCATAAGCTGATCAGGATCCACACTATTGTTATGGATTTACAATTTTCAGCAGAGGGTATAGAATTTAAAAATATTGCATATGAAGTTAAATATGGGCATATGAGGTTAAATATGGGCCTAGACGTGAGAAAGCCTGTCTTCGAGGGTTTGTGAAGAACAAAGACACAAACCAGCCTGCCTGTTTGCGCAGACTGATCAGTGCCTTTGTTATTCATGTTTTGGAAAGCATCATATCTTAACTTGATACAGGTGAAATTTCAATTTTCTAGCTAGTCTCTGTAGCTGAGTAGACCGGTTTGAGTCTCGCTTTGTCAGAAACTCCAAAGACATGCTTTGTTGCGAAGAGGCCCAAAATGGTATACACAGGTTTAGATAAACAAAATATTTTAGCATAAAACTGTTAATATATTCTTAACCATCAGTTTTAACGTATGTTTTGGGTCCTCAAAATAACTGTCTTTTTGAGACGGTTCTTTTGAGCTCCCACAACATATGTTTTAGCTGAGAAATAAGAAAATTATTTTTCATTATGCACCATAAACTAAAGTCCTGGTATATATTAGATGTATTTGACTATTTCAGGCAACAACGCTACAGGAAGTATTTGAGTAAAATCACAGACCATATACACAGACTTATATTCCAAGATAAGTAAGTCAAATTATCCTTAAATCTTATCCTGTTGAATGAACTAACCATTTCATGAGATTTTTGAAACATGGCTTAGGTGACCAGACAAGGCCTCGGCAAGCCTGCACAAATGTACAGTCTTGTGAGGGCCTTCACTGCTCTCACACACAAAGTATTGGTGTACAGTAAAACCTGTGTAAAACGGCCACTCAAAAATAGATAAAACAAAGATCTTAATGACATATGGTAGCCAAATGGAGGTCGAAAGTATTGCAGAATGCTCCCCTACAAAATTATAACGTTTTTACGTCAGAAATGTGGTACTTGATTGTATCGATTCTTGATCCTTGCTGTCTTTCTTACTTCAAATTAATCTTAATGTCATATGATAAATAGTATGTAACATTCCTCCTCTTGTATTATTGAGTTTATTAAACTTGTTGCGAAAAAGAGATAAAATGATCAACAAGCATCATTATACCCCCCGCAAACTTTGTTTGTGGTGGGTATACTGTTTTCACGTTGTCCATGTGTGCGTGCGTCAAACCTTGCAAACATGTTCATATATGCAAGACAAATACTTTAGACAAAAAAGTAAGGGCTAGAGGCCAATACTATAAGAGTTATTTCCCTTTGTAGTTCTAAATGGCTTTTAATATAGGGTTTTATGCTTATTGCTATTATAGGCCATACACGAGCCGATCAACTCCTACCACAGCTTTTGATGGATCAATTTGATACTTTTCTTATACAATGTAGACACATTGAACATATGCATGAAGGAGTTTGGTTCAGAAAAAAAATTTTTTGACAAAATGACAGCTGTGATAACTTACACAATTTTTCCCTAATAAGGTGTTTGTATAAGCATAGATGGTGCCTTCATGGGCCGATCAACTCCTACTACAGCTTTTGATAGAGCAATTTGATACTTTGCCTATACAATGTAGACACATTGAACATATGCACGAAGGAGTTTGGTTCAGAAAAAATAATTTTTGACAAAATGACAGCTGTGAGAAGTTAGACAATTTTTCCCTAATAAGGTGTTTGTATAAGCATAGATGGTGCCTTCATGGGCCGATCAACTCCTACCACAGCTTTTGATCGAGCAATTTGATACTTTGCCTATACAATGTAGACACATTGAACATCTGCATGAAGGAGTTTGGTTCAGAAAAAATATTTTTTGACAAAATGACAGCTGTAAGAACTTAGACAGTGTTTTCCCTAATAAGGCTTTTGTATATGCATAGATGGTGCCTTCATGGGCCAATCAACTCCTACTACAGCTTTTGATGGAACAATTTGATACTTTGCCTATACAATGTAGACACATTGAACATATGTATGAAGGAGCTTGGTTCAGAAAAAATAATTTTTGACAAAATGACAGCAGTAAGAACTTAGAAAAAAAATTCTCTAATAAGGTGTTTGTATATGCATAGATGGTGCCTTTATGGGCTGATCAACTCCTACCACAGCTTTTGGTGGAGCAATTTGATACTTTGCCTTTACAATGTAGACACATTGAACATCTGCATGAAGGAGTTTGGTTCAGAAAAAATAATTTTTGACAAAATGACAGCTGTGAGAACTTAGACAATTTTACCCTAATTAGGCTTTTGTATATGTATTGATAGTGCCTTTATGGGCCGATCAACTCCTACCACAGCTTTCGATGAAGCAATTTGATACTTATTCAATACAATGTAGACACATTGAACATATGCATGAAGAGTTTATAATTTTTGTTGAACTTAGACAATTATTCTCTTATATGGCTTTTGTATATGCATGGATAGTGCCTTTATGGGCAGATCAACTCCTACCACAGCTTTTGAGACGTTTCTTTTGAGCACCCGAAGCATATGTTAAAATTGATGTGAAAGAAAATAATTACAAATTTATGCTCATAAAATTTCCTTATCTATGATTCGTGTCAGATCCTTTATGTATGCGTTGAACTGATTTTTGTTTGTTTTCAGATGTAAATGTATACTATTGTATGGAATGAAAGATGACAGTGCCAAACTATTGACATGTTCATGACATCTGTGAATGGGCAGTCAGACAGGAGCTGATTCTGCCACTATGACATTATATGGGCCCAATCCGTGAGATAATGGTACTTACAGGCCCCCAGATAAGAGTGGGTAACAGAGAACTATTTTTTCTTATTTCTCAACCAAAACATATGTTGTGGGTACTCAGAAGAACCGGAGATGGTTCTTTTGAGCACCCAAAACACATGTTTAAACTGATTGGTATGAAAAGAATCACAATTTTAAGCTAAGAAATTTGCTTAACTGGCTCCATGTTCTAACGTATGTGAAAGTACCAGGGTAGCAAAACAGCTGTTCATGAGATAAAATTTGATGATGGAGTTGTCATGTAAACAAACGCAGTGTGCCATATAGTGACAGGTAATGATTCGCAGCTTGAAATGTTGTAGAGGCAAAGACAATGGGTATGATTCTTGAAAATTAGAGCTCCTTCTCTATTCAGTAAAACATGTTGTGGGTACATATTGGAATTGACTCATACAGGCAATTCCAACATATACCAACAACATGTGCAATGGATTAGAGTTTTTACACCATAAACTTTCTTTTCAAAAACTTTACGTATTTTAGTGAAATATTAAATTTAGTAGAAATGAACATATTTTCATGTAGTTTGATACACACCTGGATGGCAGTGATAGACGACACATTTTATATTATGGACAGCTTGTGGGGTTTCACTATCATGAAATGCTAAGTTAGGACTTGCTTAAGTGTAAATGCTTAACCCTTCCTTCATGGATATTCACGCTAGGCTCCACCCACTCTGAATAATTATACAAATAAACTTTCATGTTGGTACATAGAACAAAGAAATTGCTTGTCAGGTCAACTATATGTAGTGTAGGATCAGACATATCATATTTCCATAAGCAAACAGAGTAGACTCTGATCAGTCAGGAACTGCTTGATCTGGGTCTGCTCTGTTTGCAAAAGGGTTTAAGCACCTCTTTGATATCTCTGAAGAAAATGAAAGGAAGAAAAATCTAAATTTTTCAGCATTTGAGTTTTGATGATCAAGTGAAATTCCATGTTCAGTTGAGTTGAGCATGAAAAGTGTTTTATAACCTTGGGATCTGGATTTTCAAATACTTGCATGTGACATTGTATTTTTGTCCATGGTGGTAGCATTTATCTCAGAAACCAGCACAGTGCAGACTTCATTGCTGTTTCATGCCTGGATCTACACTGTTACGGTAAATGTTCTAAAATTTTGAACACTAGTTACCTGTCAAAAAGACAAAGACAAACTGTACATACCCAGATCAGACTGCTTCTGCAGAAGCAGTCTGATCAGGGTATTCCCTGTTTGCTATTCTGACAAGCATCTTGTGAATTCCAGCCCTGAAAACCACAATTTATTTGAGAACAGAAAGAGAAAAGTGTTCTAAATTTTAGAGCATTTACCGTAGTCACTGTACTCATATACAGGTTTTTGGTCCAAAAAGTGTTAAGTTTCCCTGTCAATTTTTGACATTTTAACTGTTTGCATGCAGGGCAATCATGCATACTTTTTTTGTCATAAGCTGTTTTTTCTTTTATTTTTTTTTCCATATGCTGGTCTATTTAACTTAATAAAGTTATTGCTTAAAGCAAAACATAAAGTCTATGTAAAATTTATTTTTATAATACAGGCCCTCTAGTGGAACCTTTAAAACCTTTAGAAACCTGTAATTTGGTTGCAATCCTTTAAAACCTTTAATTTGGTTTAAAAACCTTTAATAACCTTTATTTTGATTAATAAACCTTTTAATTTTGAAAGATCAGTTTGAACATAAGAAATATACCATAAGTATGTTTAAAAGTAATGTCTGTGACATCTTGAGCTTTTCAGAAAGCTGTATTCATCCTCTGACATTTGTGTCTACCTACCTCTTGCACCAGGGTGACTCTTAAAGTGGCCTTAAGGTCAAATTTTCTAAGGCTTCAGATAAGGCAGCAATAAAAAAGAGTGAGGTAAGGTAAATATAAATGCTTTTGTGTTGATTTCTTGCTTTAAATCCATGCTAAACAGCTGAGGTAATGTCGGAATGACTAGTTGATCCTAACCACCCTTTTCCTAAGCAGGCTTAACCCAAATCCTTTCACAAGTACATGTGCCCAGTGCTCATCTTTCACTAGTAAATGTCAACTATAGTGAAAGAGTGTGCCCAACCTGGGAATAGAACCTGCAAACTCCCGACATTAGGTTGGACACGCTACCAACTGTAATACATGTAGCTAGGATCGATTCGTCCCGCCATGACCCAAGCTGTTGACTTGGAAGGTAAAGCAACAAAACAAAAAAATTAACTGGGACGGACGGTGAATAATAATGGATACCATCAAATATGTATATTGACTTCTGAAAAATGCCTGATTTTCTAATGTCACTGTCTAAGGTTGACAGGTCTGAACATTGAAATGTACACACAAGACAAATACAGACATATCTTTCAAATTTTATATTTAAAAAGGGCAAATGGGAGCAATATTCTCTAAAATTGTTCATTTACTGAAGATAAAATTGCCATAAAAATGACCAGAGATGACCTCCTGCTTTATTGGTTTTCAAAATTTTCTGGGGGAGGCCCCCTTCAAGATCAGAAAATGTGAGATTTAATTTTCAATCCAACACTGCTCAACCCAAGCCTCGAGTTCAAAGTGAGGTTTTCAAACTAGGGAGTAAAAAAACAAGAGTAATTTTCTATTGATTTGCAATAATTGGACTATAATTTTATTGATTTAAGGATTTGCTGTATCACTTTCATACCATCATCTATCATAACATGTATTTAAAGATTGGGATCCGATAAAAATACTAGAAAATTTTATGTTAATTTGCTCTTTATTTTTGTTAGAATTTCAATGAAACAACCTTTATTTTGCCTAAAATAGCCTTTATAAAAAACCTTTAATTTCATGAGAGTCTGCTAGGGGGCCTGATATTATTAAAGTCTGCTTGTTTGTGTTGATGCTTTATGTCCCATTCAACAATTTTTCAGTCAATCAGGACTGAACCAGTACTAAGTGGAGGATAAAGGGTCTTACTAGAGGACATAACACAAATGCCTAAGCCTCTAAGGTTAGTCTAGAACTAGTGACCCTTTTAGGATTTAGAGTCATACTCAAGGACACAACACATTGCAAATATTATATATGTATATTGTTAATGTCAAAGACATCTATGCAAAGTACCCTGTTAGTTTAGTCTGTTAAAAGAGAGTGTTTTCCTTCTTTTGAACAACGCTTTACCCTCATCCTGCCAATATTTATTGTAATGAAAATGTTGTCTGTTTTAAGATAAATACATTGCAACTGCAGTGTTACCAGGCATATCGGTCCGGTGTCTCTAGGTGCCTTTAGGCCCGAGGGCAAATACAGAGTGCCAGATAGATATGCCTGGTAATGCGTCGGCGGCCATGGTTTAAACTTTTTACTACATGTTTATGCGCTGGTCTTCACATCACAGCGACATGAACGACGTCATTTATGACGCTGAGGGGCACACCATGGCCGATATGGGTGCATGCAAGTGCTGATATAGGTTCACTTGAGGTTCAAGCGGGCTGTTATGAGTTTGGAATCTCAAGCAGTATCAGCCTGGGTAACTAAGCATTTTGTTACTATTTTATAGTAAAATGTAATTATTAGTACTTACTATTTAATGTACATCAACTGCATATAATTGTAATATTTTCTAGAATAGTAGATGTGAATGCAGAGACCAATTAGCGTGAATGAAAGGAAAAGATATGGATCTCTATTCTGGAGGTTGTTAATAATGGATAGCTAAATTAACCCTTACTCCATAATAACGCCTTTTGATGCCTTTGAAATATCATGTATTTGAAAATATTTTAGAAAATTGAGCATTGCAAATGCCCCGTTTTGTAGAATATTTTCAAAAGTAAATGAACAAATGTTCCATTTTCCATAATATTTTCAAAAGTATTCAAAACTTTACTTAAATTTTTCTTGACATTTTTTTTCAATGTTGTCTAAGAAAAAGGAAATGATGTCATGATCTAAAAAAAGCTTATGGAGTAAAGGGTTAGCCTTAGCCTTGTCCGGATGAGCCCTGATTTGTCCTTTTTTAAAACACTGTAGATTCAGATCAGCTGGCTTTTAGTGAAGCCATCTGATCAGGATCCACACTGTCTTGTTTTCACTGTAATAGAAAATACTCCCTTACAACTGGAATGCTGCATGTTAACAGGCTAAGAACTGGGGTGAGGTGTAGTTCATAAAAATATTCAGCATGACAAGTTTTAAACAAGCCCAATTTACATTTTGGGGGTGATTTTGGCTAGTTTTTGACTTTTCATCTTTTACCATTATCTCTAAATGCCAAATCGTCTAAAAGTCGTTTCATCTAAATGACATTTCATCTTATAGCCATTTGTCTAATGACCATTTCATCTAAATGTCATTTCATCTTATAGCCATTTGTCTAATGACCATTTCATCTAAATGACATTTCATCTTATAGCCATTTGTCTAATGACCTTTTCATGTAAATGCCATTTGGGCTAAAGCACAATTTGTCTAATAGACAATTAGTTGAATATAACAGTTGTCTTAAGTTAGTCGAAATTACACCTAAAACATAATTTATAAGATAACATACTATTTTGGGAACAAATGTTGTTGTTTTTTGGCAACAATTCAGTGATATTGAAAGGTACGAAATTTCTAGTAGTCAGACCATTAGTTAAGAGTGCCTACCATACATTAATTTTCTTATTTCACAACCAAAACATATGTTGTGGGTACTCAAAAGAACTGTCTCAATGAGACTGTTCTTTTGAGCACCAATAGCAAATGTTAAAACTGATGGGTAAGAAAATGTGTACAATGTTACGCTCAAAATTTGTGTTTATCTAAACCTATGAGTAGTACAATGTTTAATCCAATCCATATTTTCTCTGTCATAGTAGCTTCCACAGAACCACTTGATGCACTCACTAGTAACAACAGTAAGTGTATTTGAGTTAGGTGCGACACCTCGTCTAAAAGATCTTATTTTTAGATCAAATGTCACACCCAGGGATTTCCATTTGAGGAGTTGATCATTAGACCAAATGGTATTTAGACGCCATGACATTTAGACAGAATGGTTTTAGAAAAAATATGATGCACCCAACTTTGGCTGGGGAAACACTCATCTTGTTACAGAATACAGTTAAACCTATCTTAAGCAGCCACTCAAAAATAGACAAAACAAGGATCTTAAAGACAAATGGTAGATTTAATGAAGGTTGAAAGTCTTGCAGAATGTTCCAATGGGAACATTCTGCAATACTTTTGACCTGCATTAAGCAATAATAGGTCTTGAAAAACAATTTTAGGGCTTTTTGAGTTGCCACTTAAGACAGGTTTTACTGTATGGTTTAAGTTATGGAGAAAATCTCATTTTTGTTGAAGATAATAGTAAATAAAAAGATTTAAAATCTGCATGATTTAGTTGTCATTTAATTACCCCAACCAATATAAGTGTCAGAAACTAAAGTAGTTTAACCCTTAAAGCGCCACCTATAATTTGCAGCAGACTACCATTTCAAATTTTGCCGCTTTTTCAAAAATAACAAATAAGGCATGATATTTCATGGGAATCGTCAGCTGGCAGACGATTCTCATGAATATCATGCCTTATTTTTTTGTGAAAATTTGCAGAGATTTCTCAAAATTTGTCGCCTGCTGCAGTCGTGATTGGTGCTTTAAGGGTTAACCCATTTGAACTGAAATGGTTTGACCTTCCTATGATATAATACTCAAATAAGCATCACTATAAAGATTTCAATAGGGCTCAATGCACTGAGAATGAAATTTAACCACTGGAATTTAAAGGCCTTTATTTTGGTAGAGGCATCAGCAAAGAAACTGATATATTACTTTCATGCTTTGGCACTGGAT
The DNA here is from genome assembly GCA_964019695.1 of Loripinus fragilis. Classification (NCBI taxonomy): domain Eukaryota; kingdom Metazoa; phylum Mollusca; class Bivalvia; order Lucinida; family Lucinidae; genus Loripinus; species Loripinus fragilis. Next base: position 95,562,702 of record OZ026514.1, read on the forward strand.
AACTTTCGACATTTTCCTTCAAATTCAACCAAATTTTCAGTGGTAATTGAAAATGCAGTGGGCTACAGCTTTTCATGCCAATCACTGAATAGACAGTCCAAAGGATGCCTGTCCCTCGGAAAATGCAAAATAGTGTTTGTACTTAGTGTGCATATAATAATCGTCCGTAGATAAGAGCAAAAACTTCCAAAAATGGTGTATGTCATTCCCAATTTCTTAGTATTACATTTTTGCAAAAGCACTGTCTCAGAGTCCGGCACTGGACCCCTAGACTGCGGAGCTACGGGTCCGGTACAGGAACCGGAGCCTCACCTTTGAGAATCAGTGTCTAGGGGTCCAGTACCAGACCCATAGCCCCGCAGTCTAGGGGTCCGGTATCGGACTCCAAGACAGTGCCTTTGGCGAAAAGTTCATGAAAATCCGAACAAAAAAAGCAAAGTTACAGATGCATAAAAATGTGAATGAATACTTGTTAGCTCACCTGAGCCGAAGGCTCATTGGTGAGGTAATACGAGGGTCATCCAATAAAGAATGAGACTTTCTTCATAGTTAGAAAATCTGTGTGTGTATTTAGCTAAAATTCACCATACTAATAGTATAACATCTTAGCAATTCAGGAATATAAACAATATGCTTGTGATTGATCAGTTGCCATAGTAACGGAATGTTTTGTGGAAGGACTTGAAGATACATGGCCACGTTAACACTGTTTTTTGCATACACACAGTAAATCAACGTCATTTATTTTCGCTCATAGATAACATTCAACCTCTTGATATCATTTTTTCTACTGAACAATCTTAGTGTTACATAAAATGCAATGAAGCAAGAACTTATTATGCATAACCTTTATTTTGGTTGCCTAGCAACCGATTTCCCCGATTTTTTATAAACACTCTACTTTGCGTTGCTATGGTAACTATGTTAGTATAGGATTTCCCACCAAATGTATCCCTACGTGCAGCTGATTGTAATTAGGTATAGTTGAACAGAACCCTGTTCACTTAAATTGCCTTCGACTATTTGATATTAAATTTATAAGTCATGATGTCAGTGGAAAATACCAGTTTTTTCTTAAAAACCTGATTTTTTAAGCTTTGTTTCCATGGAAACAGCTCAAGACTCTGAAAAATTACTTTCTGCTTTTGGTTAAAGGTATATTGCTTGAGAATATATAAGTATTCATAGAAAAATAAACTATAAATTTTAACCTGTTGCCATGGTGACCACCTATACTGAGCCGGCCACAGATGTTTGCCTAGTCTTCTTATGTTGCCTAGCAACAAAAGTTGGAACTGTGTAACTCAACGAATATGGTTCATGTGAATAGCCAAAAAGACATGCTATCTTTGGACGAGATTTTATAAGTCTAGCATGTAAATTCACTGTACCATAGAAAAAGTCTCATTCTTCATTGGATGACCCACGTAGTATACCAGTGACTCTGGCGTCCGTTGTCTGTCCGTCCGTTGTCTGTCAACATTTTCAAACATCTTCTCCTCTGAAACTACTGGGCCAGTTGAATTCATATTTCATATGGAGACTCCTTAGGTTGGGGGAACGAAAGTTTGTTCAAATGGTCTTGGACATATGACCAAGATGGCCGCCATGCCCATATATGGTTAAAACCCTTCAAAAATCTTCTACTCCAGAACCAGAAGGCCGATGACCTTGGGACTTGGTATGTAGCATTGGGGTTGTTGTGCCTACCAAGTTTGTTCAAATGATGATCCTAGGTTGACCTTGACCTACTTAACGTCAAGGATAAATTTGCTTCCTAATGCATTTAAATGGGAAAGTTTCTGAAAAGTTGATTTTTTTGAAAACTGTGGAAGCTTTAGTAATTATTCTCACTTGATATGTTTAACCTAATGAGACAATGGCTATAAATAAGTTCAAAGGGCCTACCAAGTTTGTTCAAATGATGGTCCCAAGTTGACCTTGACCCACTTAACGTTTGCTTCCTAATGCATTTAAAAGGGATTATTTTTTAAATTTCATTTTTGAAAACTATTGAGGCCAAAGTCTTTATTCTCACTTGATATGTTAAACCAAATGAGACAATGGCTATAAATAAGTTTCAAAGGTCAAGGTAGACCTTTAACTTTTCAGCCAAGGTCGCTCATATTGGAGTCCCATCAACACATTAAAACATAGTTTCCTCAGAAACCACTAGGCCATTTGAATTCAAATTTCATATGAATACTCCTTATGATAGGTTTGCCAAAGCTTAAACCAATTGTACTGGTCACATGACCAAGATGGCCACCAGGCCCATATATGGTAAAAACCCTTTAGATATCTTCTTCTCTGGAACCAAAAAGCCAATGGCCTTGGGACTTGGTATGTAGCATTGGGGATGTGGGCCCTACCAGATTTGCACAAATGATGAATCTAGGTTGACCTTGACTTACTTTATGGCAAGGTCAAATTTGATTCCTAATGCATTTATTTGGGAAAAATCTTGAAATGCTCATTTTTCTATAAATGTTGAGTCCATAATCATAATACTTGCAAGACATGTTTAACCTAATGAGACAACGGTTTTATATAAGTACCAAATGTCAAGCTGACCCGTGACCTTTTATCCAAGGCCACTCATTTGTACTGTCACATACCTATCTAAACATCTTTTCCTCAGAAGTCACTGGGCTGTTTGATGGAGTATTTATAAGATTGTTTTAGGTCACTTGACCAAAACAGCCACAACCCCCATAAAACAAAATATGTTTCATTATAAGCCTTGGCTGATTTTGACCTATTTTAACATTATTAATGAGATCAGGTGAGCGCTTCAGGACGTCAGGTCCTCTAGTTTTCATTCAAATTTTCTTGAGTTTTTATGAATGGCAATTGAAGCAACAAATATGTTACATCTTTACACTGCTATTTTTTTAAAATCCATGGTTTTGAATCGATTTAAATTGAGGTCCAAATGCTTTTTCCCCAAATTCAACAGACCCCTTGCCCCATCTTCAGAAAGGTAGCAAATTCCCTGAAACCTCTTTGTCTTGATTGTCTGATTACCTGACATGGGATTAAATAGTATAGGCAAGCTGGGTACCACTGGAATTTAAAGGCCTTTATTTTGGTAGAGGCATCAGCAAAGAAACTGATATTTTACTTTTTAGAGACAGATAAGCTCATTAAGGGAATCCATCCATCATTGATGATTAAAAACAAATGTGACAAAGAAAAACTAGAATTTCTTGGAATTTGACTATAGCCCCACCTTTGCCCTTTTCAATTGTACATAAAAACCCAATCAACAACACTAGAATTCCGATAATCGGATTTGTCGCCGGGCAAAACAGAAGTCAAGCAAGACAAATTTGTCAAATATATTTATATGCCCGGCCAAGGGTTATTTTAGAGAAACTTATAAATCAGAAAACATAAATCCCATTTCTCCAACCCCTATGCACTAAGTTCATCCTGGGTATCTTACAGATCAAAGTTAAAAGCCCATTAACTTGTGTTCAGTGGTAAGTTCAATAAAAATACACTTATTTGTTTAATTGCAATATCGGACTTCAAACTGACCAGATGTCAGGGGTATGTGTAAGGTCCAAGTATTTGCTTCTATACTTCTTTCCCCTTAATTTGATATGCAACCATAACACAATCAGGTTTTTTTTACCTTTTAATCCAACCCACAGGTTGAAGGACTAAGGAGAGAATATGTGCTTGCATGGTGCTCTATACTCCATTCCCTTAAATTTGAATAATTTGATAACATTTTAAAAAAAATGAATTTTGACCTTGGGGGGGGGGGGGGGGGGGGAGGGGGTCTGCGGGTAAATTATTTGCTACCATGTAGCTGCATTCATGATTTCATTTAATTTGATAATATGCAACATGACCATGTTCTGAAAAAGTTGAATTTTGACCCCAACCCCAGGATCAGGGGGATCTGCATGATTCCATTTAATTTGATATGCAACATGACCATGTTCTGAACAAGTTTAATTTTGACCGTTGTACCTCACCCCCCCCCCCCCCCAGGGTCAGGGGTAGGGGGAGGTCTGCGGGTAAAATATTTGCTACTGTGTTGCTGCATTCGTGATTCCATTTTTGATATGCAACTTGACCATGTTCTGAAAAAGTTTAATTCTGTCCTTTTGACCCAAACAATCAGGGTGGGGGGAGGGGATTTCTGCAGACAAAATATTTTCTACCTTGTTGCTGCATTCGTGATTCCCTTTCATTGGAACATTCGGAAACTGATATGATTTACTGTTAGTTGGCTCTTTGAATATGCGGTTCAAGTGATTTTCTGCAAGTACATGTAGGAGAAAGACTAAAGATTTACAAGAAGGGAAAAGAAGATAGCCAATGAATGGCCAATCTGGCGTACTGACAAAAGTGTTGCCTTAAAACACAACATTTTGTTAGTATGTCAGGTTGGCCTTCTTTGGCTATCTTCTTTTCAATGCATTTGGCGAACTTCAAGAATCAAACAGTGTGACTCACAAAATGTATTTGGATATCAGAGGAACAATGGGAAAATGGTAAAATAGTTTCCCAAATGAGTTAAGACATATGAAGTCTGGAAATCAAAGGAAACGAGAGAAGTTTTCATTACATATTGTGTTTGCGACTTTTTCTTTCATGGGTACTCTTTGAAGTCGTCAGAAAATATAACGTTACATGCCTGAAAAGATACGGAATTCAAGCTACTGATAAGTGACCGTTTAATATAAGTATTCTTCTAGTTTAACAGGCTTTAATATGCACACTCTAGTTTCAGTTCTTTAGTACAGCCTTTGCCTCCAAGGGATACCTTTTTAAGAACATATTTAACTTTGACATTGCTCTAGTTATCTAACATTAGGTACAGTTTGCGTTTCTTTTTGTACACACTGTATTATCTTTCCCCAAGCATTCAAAAACTTCTATGAAGTCATAGTACTTCTGAAGTGCTGAAACAGAGGCAACTCTTTCCCTTCAGATAAACAAGCTAGATTTATCACAGTAGGTACTGTAAAGCAATGCAATGCAAGATTAACAGAGCACAAATTAGACCCTCTCACATCAAGGATTTAAAGGATGTATTATTAAAGGATGTAACATATATAACTTGACACAATAAATGAGCAAGGGGAACTGTCTTGACATCCTTTTTTTGATTACACAGTCATAAGCAAGTGTTTTCAATATCAGCCTTTTCAATGGATCATGAAAGGGTACAGCCTTATCAACTTGTTAACTCTGTATAAATCCTCTATTCAGCACAATATAGACCTACTGCTTATCCTATTCAACCCATAGTCCAGTGATATGCCTGCAAAACCAACTGAGAAATCAAAGGTTTTACATTCTTTTAAGGCTTGCTTCAATGTACGGAAAACAACCAAGTAGCAAATATAATTGATGGCAATGTCCAACTTCATGTTCTTTCTCGTATACCAGATGACTTTCAAGGTGTAACAGAAATTGTCTTTGACCGTCTGCCAAAACCGTCAAGAGTCATTATTGTAATATATACATGTATCTGAATAACTTAATCAAGTTCTTTGGGCGCATCAAAATACTTTTGATCTATGACCTGAAAACTTTAACACCAAAGGACTGGAACGGTTCTGTGGCAAATGATGCAAAGACAAAGCAGCCCTTCAAATTTCTGCTTAGCCAATGCCAGAAATCTTAATGTATCCTTAGAGGTACACGGTAGAGACATATCTTTAGTAAAATCAGAGCAATGCTATCACTTGACTAGCACGGATGCAGAGGCAGTTGCAAGAGACTTATACCATAGTCATACTCCAAAGTATACTTATATGTGAAAAAAACCAAACGCAAACCATATTTAATTTAGTGTTCGATCCAATGACACTGACATGCTGTTTCTGCTTTTCAAGAATGCTAAAGATTCTAGTTATAATCCAGTCATTTTGTTTGATACTGGCACAGTCGATGCATACAAAGAAAGTTCAATATGACAATAGATATGGAACAAAAGAAGCTCTTTTAGGTAATTTTAATAAATGTAACGCACTTAGCACCATAGGAAGCTTTATTTTTTTTTTGTTAAAAACGTTCATATGTAGCATTTGTTATAATTTCAAACATCTCTGTAGTAACTGTGAGACATAGGAAAATTAATTTTAAGTTCTGTTGCATCGACAGGGATTACTCTAGAATCAATGACGTCACATGAATCGGTCAACAGAATCAGATCAATGAGCGTTCATGAGTTTGTTGCTACCCTCGTAGGTTCCGTTATTACCTTGGCCAAACCATACAATGTCAAATAGTCCTTAAGATTAACATTTTTTCAAATTGAAAAAAAAATCAATATTTATATCTCGTGAGATGCGTTATTGGGAAGGGGATAACGACAACTGTCCCCGCATGGTGCGTTTCTGTATAACCGTATAACCCAAGGCCTCTTATATAGAAGGTTGGAGAGTGGACACACCGAACGTGACCGAATTATGTCGAAGATTAATGAGTGAGGTAAATATTGTCAAGCAATACGCGTCTTCTGTATACAATGCATGTATTTAGCAAATAACGTCTTTTGACGTTTTGTATGAACGTACGTTGGAGTTTCAGACATTGATCACGTAGAATGGATATTATTATTTTCCTCGCTGTTTTATTTGGATCGGTCTTGTCGCAATCGTCGAGAGGAACAAGTAAGATATAACCTCATCTAATCGACGTGTTTTTAAATTCCTTTGCGCTAATATGTCCCTACAGGCCTTCAGAAAAGAGAGCGTATTTAAAAAAATATATATATTTTCTTATTTCCAAACCAATACATGTGTTGTGGGTACTCAAAAGAGGCGTCTCAATACTGCATGAGAGGATGAGTTCACTTTATCTTTGAATGACCGAGATATACCAATATAAGGAAAAATATATTAGTAAATATTTCTGGTGCAGACCAAACATCCAGAAATTTAATGAGTTGATGACCTCTAGTAACATACGAATACTTAAGAACCTGGCTTCTTTGTATTCTAGGGCTTGCAAAATAGATAAACAGTGTGTACAAAAAGAAACGCAAACTGAGCATAATGTTTCATAACTTGAGCATTATCAAAGATAAGCATTTCAAACTTGCAGGATACTTAGACTAAATTGTCACGCATTAGTAAGTTGAATTCCAGATTTTTTCATGCATTGTTACATCATGTTTTTTGTTGGCTTTCAATGGTACCCATGGATCAAAGTCACAAACGAGCATCATATATTCTTTGATTTACAGACTTCTTGGGGCCCACAGACATTTGAACGATATTTAATCATTTCACCATTGTTCCTTTGATATCCTCCTATAGTTTGGAGGCACATTGTTCAAATTTTCGCCAAGACCATCGTAAAAGAGATAACTAAAGAATTACCAATCTGGTATAATGACAAAAGTGTTGCCTTAAAACATAAATTTTGTCAGTTATGTTAGGAAGACCATTCTTTGGCTATCTTATTATCAATACTTTTTTGTCAAACTTGAATAATATAACAGTGTGACACACAAACTATATTAGGATATTAGAGGAACAATAGGAAACTGATAAAATATCGTTCCCAGTGTGACGGCATATTTAAGTATATAAATCAAAGGATACATGAAGTTTTTGTTACATGTTGTGTTTGCGACTTTAAGATTCATGGGTACCCTTGCAAGCAGACAGAAAATATGATGATACAGTCCATGAAAAAATATGGACCTTGATCTGCTGATTAGTGACAAGTTAATCGAGGTATCCTGAAAGTTTGAACTGCTTTATATCTAGTTATCAAGTATTATGTTTAGTTTGCGTTCCTTTTTGTACACACTGTATGTTAGGGACTGCTTAGATGTACTTCGGATCACCATATAGGATAAAGTGTTTTTCAAATACAGACGTACGTATGTTTTATGCTCTTTCAGTTTGAGAAGGCATATGTTTGTTTGTCAGTGTTTGGTTACAAATACTCCATGCCTCTCCCATACCAACCTTGTAAAACTTTGGTGGAATTCTTCTCTGAATGGAAACATACACACTCACGTAGTAATATGCCATCTAATCCAAAGCAATGGCGTAGCCAGAAGGCTTAAAAAGTTACGCACATCAAAGGGAGACTACTGTATCAAGCGATGATTCTCTACAATTAAGTCCTTTTCAAAATGGGAACTTTCTTATAGGAAAGAATTTGCTCCCAGAGGGAGCGAATTCTTTCCTTTAAGAACAGTTCCTTAAAACATGGAAAATCACTGTTGCCACATTTGGTGAGCTCCCTTGAGTGTTACTATTTTTATTACGCACGCGCGTAAACTGCGTTATGGGAGCTACGCCAATGCAAAGAGTACTCTTAAAACACATTTCTTACTTCTTCACATGATCAAATGGTATGCGACTCACTAGGTGGGTCTACTTATCGTTGCTTTAACACATACTGTTGAATCATCGTTGGTTCAACATATGTCTGTTAAATCAAGGTTGATTCATTTTAGTATATGCAAGTGGCGGGTCTTTTCATGCCAGATGATTGATAAGGGCAACTGACTATAATTCGCTGAAAATTTCATTTTCGGCAGAAACTTCTCTTACTCAAAAATAGTAAGTGAGTATGATCAGGAAATACCACAATCACAAACTGCAGACCTGCCCATGGCACCGCGAGGAAGAGCCACTCAACCATCACGAGACGCCAGGAAGACAAATTAAGCAAAGAAACCAGCTCTCTCTTCCACATCAAGATGATTGCAATACTAGAATGGACATAAAGTAACGTACAACAAAACATATAACAATTACAGACTCCCACAACGGGAGTAACAATAAACAAAAAAGTCAACAACAACAGAACCCCTGCCTTAGAACGGTCAAAGTCCGGCTGTTGAAGCAGTGATGATTCGGTATTTCCAAGCACTTTGGATTAGATGACGACCACAGTTATCATATTGCATAGAATTGTCTGATTTTGCTAGAAGCATTGTATTTGTATTCTGTTATACTCATGGAACTAAACCATAGTTTAGTTTCAAAAACAACTTTGGCTGGGCCCACCGTAGCTCAACATTGGTAGAGGTTTCTTTAGCTCTATCTGTGAGTCATGAGCTCTTTTCTTTATTTCATCATAGTGTGTTAAGGATCATTGACACTTGCTATGGGTAAATGCCTATGGTTTTCAGAAAAAAATAAAAGTTTGTCAATTGTCACTTTCTTCACCTTAAAGCTACCCTGACCTGAGTACTTTATGGCTGTTAAATCCGTTTTCGATATTTAATGCTTCAAAGATGTAAAATTTTGGGTAGAACAATCAGTTTTACATTAAGATATATAGAAATCCGAAATTATTTTTTAAAATATCATTCCTCCCCGTGTGCCAGCAAAAGCTTTTGCATGTATATGTGTTACCATATTTTACACATTGTATGAAAGTGGCTTGCTGGCACAAGGGGGGAAAAGATGTTCAGCAGCCCAAAAACCCAGGGTCTAAGCCCATAAAATGCCTTTTCTACCAAATAAGAAATTTATGACAGTAATGAAATTCTCTAGAACCAACCTCCTAAATTGCTTTGTATTCTGTGCTAGTTTAATATAAAGTACTTAAAGATTAAAAGTAGAATTAGCAAGGTTTTATGCATTTTTCATAAGAAAAAATCTCACTGTTATTAAATGACACATTATTTTGCAAACGTCCTGTACTTATCTATTTGCATGCTAGGGAATTGTCCATGTTTTTATTTTCGTCTGCTGACTTTCTTCAAAATAAAGTTTTTAAAAATAAACCACCCAGGACCACCATCAGAGTGTCAAACAATTTGGATCCAGATCAAGACGGACATTCTGTTGATCTTCATCTGGGTTCAAAATGTTTGCAAAAGGCTATTGGCAAACGACAAAATTATCCACTGGCATGCAAAGAGTTATACCAGGTAAATACTTTAGTGTTCAATATATTGTCTTCTATAGGGATATACATGCATATGTATACCATAAATATTCGGACACTTAAAATACATTCAACATGCTATGCCCTTTAAACAAAGCAAAAGTAATATTCAAAGGATCTAGTTAGAATCAGATTTACTTTCCAATGCTAAATTGGACACTTTCATTCCTTCAAAAATATTTATTTCTTTTGTTGAGTTTTCAGTTTTGTATTATTTATGGTACATGTAGTCAAAAATGTACAGGTAACTTCTAAATAATCTCCCCAAAATCATTTTATTACAAAACATATTTTGTTTTTAAAACAATTTCATCAATTATCACGATTCGTTAATACTCTGCATATGGTATAATCAATAGATATCACCATGCCTATCAAATAAACCAAGAAAACGTGCAGAAATCACTTTTTAAAGCACTTTTCATTTTCATGAAATTTCAGACCCCCTCCCCTTTCAACCCGCCATAACTCTCGAGTGCGTAGGAATTTTGAAAATATTTTGCTAGCTGGCACTTGCCATTAGATTCATCTATTGCACTGATACTACATGCACCACACTAGAAGCTCAAAAGCAGCGTTCTGTGAATCAGAAAAATAGGCGTATAAGGCCCAAACCGTCAATGATCCTTTCATTTGATTGTTTTTCTGTGATGATATACATTGTATTAGTTAGAAAGCCTCCACGTGAGCTAAACAGGTTTGTGTTTTAACAGCAACAGAACCTAGGGCGAAGATTTGGCTCCAGTAAAATGCATTTTAGACTCCCCCGGTAGCTTAGGCTGCTGTCCTTTCTAAGCCGGTGGTTCTGCTGTTGTTGATCTATTGTTTTATGTACCTTCCATTGTTTGTGGGAGTTCTGTGTTGGTCTTTGTATTGGTATTCATTACTTTGTGTCCTTTCTAGTTTTGCAATGATCTTGGCGAGGAAAAGAGAATTGGTTGCTTTGCCTTTAATGTCTTTCAGATGTCTTCGTACTGTAAATGTTTTGTGGCTCTGTCTCGCGATGCCGAGGGTTGGTCTGCAGTGTGTGATTGAGGTATTTCCTATCATACTCACTTACTTTTTTGTAACCAAAACTCATGGAAGCCTCCAGGCGTAAGCCATTCCGTTACACTGCATTCATCGTTAACCCAGGCATAACCCATTGCCCACCATCCAGGCGTAACCTAATGAATGCTCTGCAACGGAATGGGTTACACATGGGTTAACAAGGATGGGAAGCCGCATACCGTTGCTCTTTTCCTCAACAGACAAGTTTGTCAATGGATTGATGCATCACGAAGATTAAACATTTAAAGACATCATGATCAGATCTAGTTTAGTAATAGTATTATGCATTCAAACGATCTCATATTGTCAAGCTGTTGTTGCATAAAAAACAATAATAAATAAAATAAAACAGATCGAAGAGCCTCACATTCTATCTCTTTTTCCAAACTCGTTTAATAAGTCCAATAATACAAGAGCACTCGTGTAAAATCCTCTATGTTATTTTCAGGTGGAATATGCCAGGAAGGCGCTCCCCTAAGCGGTGTTTTTTGTGGTCGTGGTGGACAAAGATGTCCTAGTGGATACTCATGTGAGAGAGCGCCAAACGATGCTTATGCCGTGTGCTGTCGAAATTCAGGTACACAATAGAGACTGTCCGCATACCTCTTATATAGCCCCAAAACTAAAACCTCATGATGTCATTGTGTAGTAATGACATGACCAGTCATTATGTAGTAATGATACTGTGAGCCTTTGGTTATGAGGCTATACGAGGGTTGTCCCAGTAAATCGTGGACTTTTGCTATAACACGAGACTGTGTACCAGTAAGTCTATGATATTTTCATAATATATACTTATGGGAACCATTTTGTATAAATATGGGTGGAATCGCAGTTTAGATAACAAATTTATGAACCTTTACTTGACGGTATGTCGGTGTGAGCGGCGCACGTCAAAAAAATTGTAATGAAACTATTCTAGTACAAAAGGTAGTAGTGTACATTCAATCAAATTTTAGCTTTTGTTCTTTTTTAACAATGCATTACCACATCAACTAGTAACCATGCAAGGTAAAGTGTTGAACATTTGAGACGTACGTTTAGGGCCATTCGCATTGATCTTATAAACGATTTAACATACCTACTACATTTTTATTTTTCAGAAAATACTAATGTTAGAGAAACGGTACGGCTCAAAAATTAGACTTTCAACAATTTTAAGCTAATTAATTACATAAAACTACGTTCTTTTAATGTTAAATGATAGGTCGAAGAGTCACAAGTGTCGTAAATGGATTTTGTGTAAAATTGTTTTAGTAATATCACAAAGACAAGCTAATTTTCGTCAATTTAACGGAACGCATGCTATTTGTCTGTAAGTTACTCTAATGATAAATATGTTGTCTCTCATTAAATATAAAAGATCGCGCTTGTTTGATTGCTTAACATGTCTAAACTAAGTATTTAGTCTTTACTGGAGCTCGACTAAACCCCAATACCGGGTACTTCAAATCTTTTCAAAAAGTGAAGACCGAGATGAAATGTCACAGAATGCGGAGTTACATCAGGGCACGGTCAGCACTGTCTGCTAAGACAAAATCGACATCTAGAGAAAGGAATGAATATTATATGAAAATTATAACCTGTGACCCCCTATATAACCAGTGGACTTTACTAACTCCAATAGATGGAACCGTATGGAAAATCCCATTAGTCTACAAAGGGTCTACGATTTGCAGTTTTCGTCCATTTGAGTACGCTCTTGTACCTCTCAGTTGTTACTCTTCCTATCGACACATTAGTTAGGCACTGGTCAGTGATTGTATCATTAATCACAGGATCTTCAAGTTCGGTCCTCATAATCACATCTACAGTCTCAAAACCAAAAGCTCACAAAGTCATTACGTAGTACTACGTAATGATATTTAGAGCTTTTGGGTTTTGAGGCTATAGATGTGATACATGTATAAGTACCGAACCCCAATCTCATATGCATTAATGATTATCAATACATGTATTTGCAATCCACTTTTACTTTGACGCCACCCATATACAGTCCCACGATTCCGTTATGCAAGGCAGAGTGCTTCAACACTTCATAGTTCAGTTTATTAACACGTTTCATTATGTCCGTAAACCAATCAGTATATGTATAATGTATATTGTATTATAGTCGCAACAATTAATCATTTTCAACATCAGTAAAATAATTAGCAAATGCGTTGACGTACGTTGACGTATATCTATTTTAATTGCTGCTCATTAGGCCACGGCGCGAGAAAACCTATCTTCAGGTAAGACACAATCGAGCCTGCTCAGCTACAGAGAACAGCTAGAATATTGAAATTTTGTATGCAGTAAGTGAGCCGCGATATGAGATTTCCAATATGTGGAATGTGCGACCAGCAAGGGCTCAGACCAGCCTGCGCATACGCGCAGTCTGATCAGAGCCTTTGCTAGTCACATGAAAATTCTATAAATATCAAGCTACTGACTGAACATCATTTGGAGTTTCTAAGCTTAAAAGGAGGCTGCACAGACTTGTCTGAGTCTACACTTGTCAAAATGACACATTGTTGGAAATTACATGTCTGATCTGCCCCTTTGTTCTTTGCACGCCACAATTTATATAAATCATATATTTTTTACATTTACAGTAACTCTGTGTAAAACGGCCACTCAAAAATAGACAAAATAAAGTTCTTAATGACAAATGGTAGCTTAATGAAGGCCGAAAGTATTGCAGAATGCTCCCCTCGGCGCATTCTGCAATACTTTTGACCTGCATTTAGCAATACATGGTCTTGAAAATCAATTTTTGGTCTTTTTGAGAGAGGCCGTTTTACACAGTTTTTTTACATTATCTTGCTTTTTGTACTTGTCATTGTGGTAAACATGTATATTGTGTTTTTTTTGTTGATGCTTTAATGAAGTGTTTTGTCGGTTCTAATGAGAGTCAACGTTGTAGGAACAGGAGACAAGTCTAATGAAAGTTTCTTCTTTTTAATTAGTTTTCAAATTCAATAACAATAATTATAAACAACAGTTGCTGGTACTTCCAGTAACAAATGTCCGCAGTTCAAGTTGGTTATATCCAAACTAAATAAATATTAAATTCGTTTATAAAAAATAGTTGGTTAAATCCAGACTATGAAAAATATCGTCTTTACAGTAGAGATGGCATTCCAAAACTGAAGTTTTCGAACTGCGTGCCTCGCAACTTGTCAAAATCTTTGCCTGAAGGGTAAACAAATAAACTATCTTCAAAGAGCATTAAATTGTCACAATATTGGATAAGAGTAAATACATTGTATTAGCTCGAAGATAAAATCTTGTAATGTTATGCAAACCAACAAGTGTTCTAAATAGCTAACCCTTAACATGCCAGGGAAAATGTACACTAAATGTCGTCTGCTAAAGCGGCCTAAATTAAAACATACACATATCTGCTATGATTGGTAAACAGAGCAGATCCTGATCAGAAGTCTGATCTGGATCCACTTTGTTTGCAGCAGTGGCTTTTAAAACATACGAGCAAATGACGCAGAAGACGGCTTTTAAAATGTTGTTTTTGGCATTTTAAGGGTTAAACGTCAAACAAGATCTAAATGGTTGTATGGTTTTTTTATAGCTCGTCATATATGAATTATATAATATTACATTCGAGCTAGCACTTAAATTGACTGTTTGGACCAAATGTTTCCGAGTCTCGCAAAAAGGAAATATGTCTATAATAAAAGGAAAATGACTAAATCCTACAACACAATCTACTTAAAGTGTGTGTGTTCAACGCACGAACGTACATGTGCGTTTTGAATGCGTGTGTTTATTCAACGTATACACGTACATACATGTGTGTGTGTGTGCGCGCGCGCAGGCGCGTGAGTGGATGCTTTTAGCTAATTTAATGATTATAACCCATTTATAGGCTGAAGGTGCTTTTTGCGAAAAATTACCACATAATAAACCCCTGCTGCACGAAAGCTTTGGCCCCCAAAGCTGAAAAAAAATGTCACAATAAAGAAAAATATCTCAAATGTTGCGAAGATCGCCATAAAGGTAAAATATTAGTCTGGCAATGAAAACAAGTTAAATCTCGTTAGGAAAAGAGAGCGAGAAAAAATAATGAAAAAAAAAATTAAAACGCATCTTATGTATGAATACTCAATTTGAAATATGGTGCAAATATTTAAATTACTTTTGTTAGAAATAGTAAGTAGCGTGATGTTGAAATGTGAATATAACGCTAATATAGCCTGACAACAACAAAAAAATATAATTTTGCTTAACCCAAAATATTTATAAATGTACATGTAATTCCAGATGGCTAACGGCGACGTCCTCTCCGAGCACAGTACGAGCCTTTACCTGGGCAAGCTTTCGTACCCTGAAAGTGCCCTTGAATACCACAAGCTTGGCACTTTGATGAATAGGCAACGGCTCGACAGTGTTCTCTTCTGTGAAACTCGACGTCCCCGCACGTAGCACATATTAAATTACACAGTTTGGTGAAGTGACCTCTCTTTGAGCAGTTTTTGCAAATATTGAAAAGAGCAGCACAGTTATTCGGACTACATTCACTTTCATAGCACTTAGTACAGTTTAAAGAAGAATCCTTATCATGCAATTGTTTTTCTAGCTCTTGGATTCGAATAAGCTTCTGAATAATCTCTTGATTTTGCAACTTGAGTTTATGTTCCGATTCAAGTGTTAATCCATGACACTCTCTTAGTGACGCATCAAGCTGTTGTTTCAATGATGAGTTGGTCTTTAATTCTTCAATTGTCTCCTCGCGCATTTCCTTGAGAGCTGTTGCCATATTTACTTCAGCCCTCAGTTTGGTGATCTGTTCCGTAGACAGTACGGCCTGCTCCTCCGCGATACGTAGCGATTTCCGCTCCTCAGCCAAGGTATTTTCCAAACGTACAATGGTGGTCTGTGTCTGCTCCAGGTCTGACGTCAACTTATTGATTTTTGAAGATTTAGGATCCAGGTTAGAGGCCCGAATCATGTCTGTGTCCCGCTTACATGGGAAATGTTTTGGCATGACTTTTGCCAAATCATTATTTGATAAGTCACTGAATGGCATACTGACACACACTGATTTTCTTGAATTAAATAGTTCTCGTCGTTGTTCATCCCTACGCTTCTGTGACGCACTTTTATGTTTTGTAATGTTCCTACTTGTATCTAGTATCACACAGAAAACAAGCGGGTTCTGGGAGTATGGATCAAAGTATGGTGAACTCCGTCGAAACTGGTATGCATTGTTCATCTGATTATTAAATCTCTTCCAATTCTGACGTCTCCTGTTATCCTGAAATGTCGCCATGTTTCCTTATATGTCCGAATAAAAAGTCCTTGGGGAATTCAACTCACTTTAGCAGGAGAGGTACAGGAACGTCGAATGAGCTAAAAAGTCATTCACCCGGATCTCTCAACCAATTTTAATGAAGTGTTTTGTCGGTTCTAATGAGAGTCAACGTTGTAGGAACAGGAGACAAGTCTAATGAAAGTTTCTTCTTTTTAATTAGTTTTCAAATTCAATAACAATAATTATAAACAACAGTTGCTGGTACTTCCAGTAACAAATGTCCGCAGTTCAAGTTGGTTATATCCAAACTAAATAAATATTAAATTCGTTTATAAAAAATAGTTGGTTAAATCCAGACTATGAAAAATATCGTCTTTACAGTAGAGATGGCATTCCAAAACTGAAGTTTTCGAACTGCGTGCCTCGCAACTTGTCAAAATCTTTGCCTGAAGGGTAAACAAATAAACTATCTTCAAAGAGCATTAAATTGTCACAATATTGGATAAGAGTAAATACATTGTATTAGCTCGAAGATAAAATCTTGTAATGTTATGCAAACCAACAAGTGTTCTAAATAGCTAACCCTTAACATGCCAGGGAAAATGTACACTAAATGTCGTCTGCTAAAGCGGCCTAAATTAAAACATACACATATCTGCTATGATTGGTAAACAGAGCAGATCCTGATCAGAAGTCTGATCTGGATCCACTTTGTTTGCAGCAGTGGCTTTTAAAACATACGAGCAAATGACGCAGAAGACGGCTTTTAAAATGTTGTTTTTGGCATTTTAAGGGTTAAACGTCAAACAAGATCTAAATGGTTGTATGGTTTTTTTATAGCTCGTCATATATGAATTATATAATATTACATTCGAGCTAGCACTTAAATTGACTGTTTGGACCAAATGTTTCCGAGTCTCGCAAAAAGGAAATATGTCTATAATAAAAGGAAAATGACTAAATCCTACAACACAATATACTTAAAGTGTGTGTGTTCAACGCACGAACGTACATGTGCGTTTTGAATGCGTGTGTTTATTCAACGTATACACGTACATACATGTGTGTGTGTGTGCGCGCGCGCTGGCGCGTGAGTGGATGCTTTTAGCTAATTTAATGATTATAACCCATTTATAGGCTGAAGGTGCTTTTTGCGAAAAATTACCACATAATAATGCTTTACGTCCAAGTAAACATTTTTTCAGTCATGTTGAGACGATTTCCTGTCCTCTTGTGTTAAACCAGTACTAACCAGCGCATTTATAAAGTGTCTTACCCAAGAACATAACATCGACTACGGTGAGACTCGAGCTAAATTGCCCGAATTGATGCAGTATTTGTGGTCAAAGATATCATTGTGATCTACAGAAAAAAAGGACCATTTTTTTTATTTTAATCAGTTTGGCCTGGCGCGGGTTAGCTCCCATATACGTATGATGGGAACCACTTTAAAAATCTTCTCTGAAACAATGATGCCCATAGCTTATATATTTTACATGTAGCAACTTCTAGTAGTCCCCCACATCAATCCTGCCAATCAAGTCCTTGAGGTTCAAACTGGCCCGCCTCGGGGATCAAGAGTTTTCATAGACATATAATGGGAAAAAGTTTAAACATCTTCTTCTGAAAATATGAGGCACACAGCTTATATGTTTGGTATGTAGCAATGTCTAGTGGTCCCCTACAGAAACCCTGCGAATCAAGCCCCTGGGGTCCAAACTGGCCCCGCCCTTGGCCCCGCCCCGGGGATCAAGAGTATCTATAGACTTATGATGAAAAACACCTTTAAAATCTTCTTCTGTGAAACCATGAGGCCCACAGTTTATATCGTTTGTATGTGGTCCCCTACATAAAACCTGCCAATCAAGCCCCTGTGATATAAACTGGCCCCGCCCTGTCTGATCAGAGCCTTTGCTAGTCGCTTGAATAGTCTATGAGTGTTACGCTACTGATTGAGCATCATTTGGAATTTCTCGCTTAAAAAGAGGCTGCACAGGCTCGTCTGAGTCTACACTTGTCAAAATGCTACATTGTTGGAAATCACATGTCGCAGCTCATATGCTCAGATGGAATTTAATTGTATGAAATTAATATCATGAAATAACTGCACTTACGTTTACCTAATATTGCAGGTTAAGGGGCGTGCCCTCCACCAACTGGACCTGGTGTATGTGCTAGTAATTGTCAACAAGGAAGGTTCGACCACTGCCGACGGTCTGGTAAATACTTGTTGTTATTATATTCATTTTTTATTGTTCTTTTTTTATGCGGCTAGCTCAACTTACTACGGTGATACACGTAAACACACTGACAATTTATATGTACCACGACCTCTGAGTGATGACCTTTGGATCATTCTTTTTCAAAAGGTGGATGCGTAACGCATAAAATGAGCCAGTCGAGCTGAAACATCTATGTGTGTCAAAATATTACATGTATTGGTTACTTTATCTAATAGTAGAACTATTCTTTTCTCCTTAATGATTTTGAAAACAAAAGTATTCAAAAGAGAGAAATCATGACCATATTCGAACCCACACCTTTTGAATGCTGAGAGCCTGTTATCTGTTAGGCTATTGAGGAATTGTAAAATAGTTTTATTATTGTACGACCAATCTAAAGTGCACTTTTTACGATGATTCACGTAGATTGAATGAAAGGTCATTGAATATTCATATGTCTCAGGTCAATGTCGACATAATACTACTACTACTACTATTATTATTATTATCATTATTATTATTATTATTATTATTATTATTATTATTATTATTATTATTATTATTATTATAGGTCGATTATGTTGTCGTAATGGCTGCGGTGCTTACCAGTGTACAAGGCCCAGGAGACCTTCGCCTGGAATTCCACGTAAGTTTTTTTTGTGATTTTGTTTTCTTCATCTCGATTATTTACATCCCACACAATGATTTTTCTGTCATGTCGGCCAGATTTTCTTAGGTTGAACCAGTACTAAGCAGCTGATAAAGTGGCTTGCGCAAGGACACAACAAGGTGACTCCTGGAAATAGCAACCCTTCGATATCCAGTCTGACACTCTACCAACTGAGCCACTGCACTCCCCTTTTCGTATTTTTTTTAAATAAACGAATTGCGATCGTAATCTTGGCTGGTTGCTTTGCTTTAATGGCACACCCGTGGTTTCGTTCTAAGGCGGTGGTTCTTTTGGTGTTGATTGCATGGTTTAATGTTGCTCACATCGTTTGTGGGGGCTTATTGTTTGGTCATTGTTGTTTTGTGCAAAACTTACTGTCCTTCCTAGTTATGCAATCATCTCGCTGGGGAAAAGAGAGCGTGTTGCTTTACTTTAATAGACTTCTAAATGACATGAGGCTGTTAGTGTTCTGTGTCTCTTCCTCATGATGCATTGTGTGATTGTGGCATTTCCTAGTCATACTCACTTACTTTTTAGCTCACCTGAGTCAAAGGCTCACAAGGTGAGCTTAAAGCCGGGATGGGACTTTAGCCAGGGTCCATCTGTCCTTCCACACTTCCAAACATGATTATCTCTGAGACCAACAGGCCGATTCATATCAATTTCATCTGGGGCATTATTAGGATGGGGAATGGCTGCATAAGATTTTGGGCAAGATCTGATCAGAACTCTGATTTCCATGGCCACATATATCTCCTGTAGGGTTATAATTTGAGCACTCTGGCTCTTCCACAGTGACTGTTAATTGGATTTTCTTCCTTCTTGAAGATAAAGAGTACAACAATAAAATATCGCAAAGGTTTGAAATTCAGCAAGATACGACCAGAGATTGCAGAGTTAACTGCCCTTGAGCGTCTGGAAAAATCGCCAAAGGCTTGTAATGGGAGAAATGTTGTGACCACTCTAGTGCCTTCATTTTAGATGGATCTTCTTCATTCTTGCTGGTAATGAGAACTTAGAAAACATTTTTGGATTTAGGCTTTGATATATTCAAAGAACTTTTCAGTTTTGATATTAAAACTTTTTCGACACCGTTTACCGTTAAGTTACTAAATCGTACGCTGTACAGTTTATCTTACCAAATGTTACAGATTGCCAAAGTAAAGAATATTTGCATAGATTCTACTGAAATCGTTTCAAAACTTACGTTCTTTTTGTGCTATGTGTAAATAGGCAGAGGATTATCTAGTCTGTTTAATGAAACAACAAGCTGGCTTCTTTCAAAAAAGGAATCCAATATGTGGGCTGCAATGGTTTGAACATTATTTGCATACTGCGTTAATAAAGAAAATCCATATTAATATTATGTTTCATTTCTAAGAAAAATCTAGAACTAGTACAAAAATCTACAACCTACATGTACTAGTAAAGCAAACAAAATTGACAAAATGATGTTCCTGCCATGTTTTTCTCTTCGTTATTAACTAGTACAGCATATACATCGATGCGTTGTACTCGACGAAGTGGCTATTCCATAAAACCTTTGGACGGGGAATAGTAGTAGACGTAGTTTCGCTCGATGAACTGTCACACACAGACACAGCCCAATCCATTCCTTAAATGACAATCTGCAGTACCCAGAGATCTTGTTACATATTGCATGCAGCTTAGGGTCAGATGAGATTGCGCTGGATCGTCATTCTCACTAGAACCTTCGATGCTTTCATATGCACAGTATGGAAGTATATGAAGGCCTAGGCAAACAAGAAATATTATTATCGCTAGTAGCTGTTGTGAGTGGTTTGGTTAAGCCGCTGTAAAAAATCACGTGTTAAGCATGTTTTAGCTTTTGGTGATTGAATAGCTATATGTACGTGTAGATCTAGATCATATTGTGTAATCATTAATGTGCAAGCTTTCTTTAATTCATTCCTGCTACAAAAAATCCACGTAGTTTGTGGGGTTTTGTGAAGACAGCTGTTAGTTTAACGAAACCCTAAGTCCCGAATAGAATTTGATTACGATTTTAGCTCAAGTTAGACAGTGCAGCTGCACAGACTGAACTGGTTTTCCTCTGTTTTCATTGTGGAATTTAAAGATTTAATATAAAATAGGAGTCAAACATTGGAGACTCAGATCAGACTGAACATGAGCATTTCATGATTGATATGAGTACCAAGTGTTTGATTGCTGGCTCAGTTGGCCATGTCCATCGGTCCTGAGCCGCTTTTGTTTTTTGCTTAGAGGAAAAGACAGACGTATTAAAAAAAGTTAGTCCCAACATACCTTCATGTCGGATTGTGCAGACGCACAGACAGATAAATGATTTTCTTTGCGAATTAAATGAGTTGGGCCATTTCATGAGATTTGGTATATATCGCATATGCGTAAAGTCAAGCTTTAAAGTGCATGGCCAGCAATATGTATCTAGTGAGGTTAGAGATCTGGTCTGAACAGTCTGTCTCAAGACTGTAAGCGAGCATATTTATACAATCAACTAAGGCTCTGGCAAGACAATGTGTTGCACAAGCACGCCTGGGCAGACACTGCTCGTCGATTCAATAAGTACTAACATATCACGACAGGCTAAATTCTTTCAAACAACGCATGCAGGCTTAGATCAGGCTCAGATTAAGCTTGTTATGTGTACTTTCTGATTTGAGCCTTCACTGTTTAATTGTTGCAGCATTTGCCCCAGTGTTGACTTTATTGCTCGGTGAAAGAGAAGAAAGAAACGTTACAGAAAGTTAGTGCCGTAAAACATTCCTTTTCTGGTTTTGTCTCTCCCTTCGACATCAGATAAAGAAAATCAGTAGGGCATCTGGATCTGATAGCTCGAAATGACTATTACTTGAAACCTTTGCACTTCGGAATAGCAATTCTTTTATGTAGATCAACTAGTTTATTTGTCAGTAACTGCCTCGATGATTTTACATCCTTTTCATTTAAAAGATATTATTTAGGATGCATATTTTCAACAATGCATTATAAAGCCAAACAAGAAATATCTTTCAAAAAATACACAACGAAGAGACAGAAGACATTTTGATATGAGTAACGTGAGAAAGCGAGCAGCGAAAGCTTCATCTTCTCCAGCAAGCCTCGTGATGCCAAACAGCGATCATCGGGACGGATTTTTCTCTCATGATAGATTCTAATGATCTCTCCACTTTACGTGTCGGCCCACGCAAAAACTGTACCTATTATTATATCTTGTAAATTTATACCACTGCTATATCCATCTATTTTAATTACATGATCATTATTAAGAGAGGAAACGAGCAACACGCATCGTGGCATTACTTTCTCAATAACCTACAACTGGTAAAGATACTGCTACCAAAAAACTTTTACTGGAAGATAGGAATTCATCATAAGTGTGAGAGTAGATAGAAAAATCCGTCCCGAGGATCACCATTTTTCATCATGAAGCTTGTCCAGTGATGACAAACTGTGATCGCAAGTGGCAGTTTTTTCTGTCCCATCCTCACACAATAATGGCCTCTTTTTACTTGCTCACCATTAAATACCTCATTTATACATTTCAAAAGGGCTCCCAGATGTTGCTGAATACGCTGAAATGCGACATATTACGATGACGTTATTTGTCCTCCGAATTGTGGCTGTTCGATTTTGATCTTTCTGTGGTATAGTATGAGATATCTCAAATTGATAAAGACAAAAGAAACTCCGATCTGCTGTTCAAGAATATAATAACCTATCATGAATGTAAGGGTGCGATCACGAGGCTTGCGGAATGGTGACAAACGGTGATCGTGAGGGACGGATTTTTCTATCCTATCTTAACACTAATAATAAATTCTTTTTCTTGCTCACCATTTAATTTTAATACCGCATTTTTATATTGAAAAAAGAGCTTCCAGAATTTCTTGAATAGCTTAGACATAACATGATGACGTCACTTTAACATTTATAACAATTATGACATCACTTGCCTGTTTGAATTATCTTTTCCACAGGTTGTACGGGGGTATGTGTGAATGAATTTTTGCATGTAGGAAAAAAATGGCGAAAGCTTCAATCTGGTGTGCAAGAATTAATCTTCTTAGATTGTTAAAGTTCAAAGCCAGCAGAGAATCGTTGGCAAAAAGAATACTATACGTTTACCTCATTTGGATATTGTGGCTGTGTTTAGGACAAGATTTAATTTTGTATTTTCCAGGCCGGTGTCCCGAGGGCAGCCCTAGAATTCGCTGTTTAGTCAATCCTTGTACTATCATGACCTGTCCACGGTTTCCCTTGGCTCGATGTCTGTAAGTTAACAAAAAATGAGTATGACCCAGGAAATGCCACAATCACATACTGCAGACCAAAGAAAGAGTCAAACATATTTGTACTAAATAGTTTGGCACCTATCAAAACACCATTTACACCGGTTCCATATATTCGAACCGTAGACGATGCCAACAGTATTGTTTACTATGATAAGTGCGTTTTGAAAGAAGTTCAATTCAAAAAGAAGTATGTATAACCAGGTAAGATTCATGGAACTCCATCTATTGGATAATTAGCTATTATGGCTGAGGGCCTAAAAATTCATTGAGATTTAGAAAATCGAAGGACAATAACTCCTCTGTTACCTAGGATATCCAGACAAAACTTCACGTGTATTACGTGTATTACCGTACTATGGTTATATCTACTCAGAATAAGTTTAATGAAATTCGATCTATAGCTTACATAGGTATGACTGAGGGTTAAATAAAAAAAAAATAAGCAATCAAATGGCAATAACTTAGGATATCCTGACAAAACTTCCGGTGCATAACCACCCCATGGTCATATATACTCAGTATGAGTTTCATGAAATTCCATCAATTGCTTACTAAGTTATGGTTGAGGACAGAAGAAAAACTCATTAAAATGTAGGCAATCAAAGGTCAATAACTCCTCTATAGCTATTTGCAACTGGACAAACTCCAGGTGCATAACCACACTATGGTCATACAATTCAGTTTCATGAAATTCCATCCATTGCTTAAAAAGTTATGGCTGAGGACTGAAAATTCATTGAAATTTAGGCAATCAAAGAGCAACTACTCCTCTTTATCATCTGTCACACTGTTGAAACTTCACATGCATAACCACACTATAGTCATATATATTCAGTATAAGTTTCATGAAATTCAATCCATTAGTTATGGCTGAGGACGGAAAAAGTGTTGAAATTTAGGCAATTAAAGGGCAAATAATGATACCTTGATGAAACCACGTGCATAACCACACTGTAGTCATATATATTCAGTATAAGTTTCATGAAATTCCATCTTTTGGTTACCCTGTTATGGCTGAGGATGGAAAGAGGGAGGGAAGGACGGACAAACGGATGAACGAACCCAAGCAATATACCCCCTCAACTTTTCAAAGTTGGGGGCACAAAACTGATTAGAAACACAGAGACACGCGTCTCTTGACATTTGAATGTTTGCAAAAATGATTGCAACATAGAGACACACGTCAGTCTTGGCAATTGAACGTTTGAAAAACTGATTGGCAACATAGAGTCACGCGTCAGTGTTGACATTTAAATGTTTGAAAAACTGATTGGCAACCAGTGTTGACGTTTGAACGTTTGAAAACTGATTAGCAACACAGAGCCACGCGTCAGTGTTGATATTTGAAACTTGCTTAGTCACATTTGAATTTAGTAATATTGGCTACAGGTCTTTAGCCCATTCTCCAATGATTTCTTACAGAATATTCTATTATAATTGTGGGGTACACACAATCAATGAATTTGCTTGCTTTCTTACAATCCAGACCAACCAATCCATGCGAGCCGGCGTGTACGGGGGCCTTCTATCTTTGGGGCAGACGACGTATTCCCAACTGGCTGTGCAACAGTAGAAGAAGCAGACAAGATGATGTGGATGTTTAACCCTTAATGCGCCAATCGCAACAAAAGTCGTCTGCTTTTTTCGTCTGCTGAAATGTTTAAGAAGCTTCTATGGCAAATAGTGTGGACCCAGATCAGACTGCTCCTATTGGAGCAGTCTGTTCTGGGTCCACGTTGTTTGCTTCTATACTTAATTCATCAGTAATGCTAGGCAATTATTTGCAGCAGACGACTTCAGCAGACGACATTTTCAGATGCATTTTTTTCTTGGCGCTTTAAGGGTTATAAGACCTCAATAATAATAATAATGAGCCGCGACATGTGATTACCAACACTGTGGTATTTTGACTAGTGTAGACTCAGACGAGCCTGTGCAGCCTCCTTTTAAGCTGAGAAACTCAAAATAATGTTTGGTCAGTAGCCTAAGAGGCATAGGATTTTCAAGCGACTAGCAAAGCCTCTGATCAGCCTGCGTAAGTGCAGTCTGGTCTGAGCATTTGCAGGTCGCACATACCACATTGTTGGAAATCTCATGTCGCGGCTCATCATACTTGATGACTTTTTTCAGTAGCCGTCTTTATTCGATGCAATGTGGCTGACTTTAAACTAAAACACGCGAGTGGGTATAAACCAGGGACTTCATGCGCGGATCCTGATGGGGTGGGGTCTGGTACCCCTGGTAAATTACAAGTGGCTATATTTTTCTTAGGGATACTGGTACAGACCCCCTCTAGAAGCAGTTCGACCCCCTCTGTAAAATAGGTTGATGACTAAAAAACAAAAACAGAAAAGGTTATCAAACTTTTTATGCTCGACTCAACTTAGCACGACATTTATCATGCTCATGTATGCAATGCCAACAATTGAGGGCATTTTTTTCTGAAGAATTCCTAAAGAAAATTGCTTTTGACATTTTTTTTTCCGTTTGCATTCCGAAATTTTGGTTCATGCGGAAATATGTGTTTGCGTCACTTTTAAATATTATATCGTCGAGGATAATTTATATTTTGAGGTCGCCAACTCTTATAAGGAATACCTACCAACATAACTGAGTGGTCTGTTCCTTCACATCGCTAATCGTATCATTTTTTCTGGCTCTTTCAAATTAATTGCAAACTGGAGAAAAGTATGAAGCAGTCATCGTTTTTGTATCGTTTCCTATAGCGACGGTGTGTTACGTCACTTAACTTTGCACGGTGTACTTGAATTGCCAGGGCGAAAAAACGCAAAAATGGCATGTTTTAAACTCAAATTATTTGAAAATGCCTGAATATTTTTCTGAGGACTTTTTGTTGGTTAATGAGTCATAAATTATCTACATGTTCACGCCAAAAAGGCTTCTGAAGGAATTAGTTTGACGTCGAAATGTAGATTGACTGGACTATTACTTTAGCATGTTTCCAAATTGACGGAAAACACCAGAAGAAATGCTTTTATTGATTATAAAATTTATACTGGGTGACAGAACTGTAGAGCCAATTTTAATGTTAATGTTAATTTAATGTTAATTTTAGTGTTAATTTTCAGTAGAGAGGGGTCTTACGTTTGTTGTGGCCAATGACCCCATGAATTTCATTTTCCCCATTTGTTCAAAATATTACACTGTACGATTACTATACATGCAATATGTTTTCATTTTTCCTCATTTATTGGGACCATAATTATTTATTTTATCTCATGTTGCCAATACATTTAACATGTTAAGACTGAGAGAAAATAAAGAATGATTTGGCTTGATAAATGCGGAAATACGGGCTGTAACTAATGTTGGCCCGACCCCTTGCTTTATATTGATAATAAATATGTTTAAACTAAATGATTTTTGTGTTTATATACTGCACCGACGTTTGGTTTAATCCCTTAAGTATGTAAAAAAATCCTTTGGACGATCGTATTCACTTATACATCCACCACTTTCCATCCCTATATTCCGGATTTATTGATACCATGTTAACCTAAAAATGTTCCCATGTAATTTTACGACGATGGGTCAGGCCTCAAACTCAATGACGACCGTGACCTAAAATGTTCATCGGTGGGTCAGTACCTGCATGATGCTTATCTTTGGCTAGGCCCACCGTGACCCAATAGCACTGGGGTAATACCAATTTCGCTAATTTTGCTGGCGACCAGGACGGTACTGTGTAAAGCTGCTAACGACCAAGGAGTACGGCTTTCGACCGGTCGGTACGGCTGTCGACAGTTAAAAAACATCAAATTCGACGATAAGTGTACTTATTTAGTGTGTTATCCTACATTTCGGGTGTTTAAATCCTTCCTTGAATAGCTTGCTATTGTTTTAAATGATTTGCAGGCCTGGCTATAAGCCTGTTTAACGCTTAGCCTACTTCAACGGATATTCAACAAAAACTAAATAAAATCAGTATTTACAAGAAAATTGGCAAATCGAGGCGATATAATGCAGATACATCATAAACATACATGATTACCTTTAATCTGGGAATGTACATGTTGTTATATGACTCTGTGGTACTTTTATATTGTTTGTGATACTGTAAATTTGCTGGGTACGGTTGTCGACGTTACTGGATACGATGTAGACGATTCAACGAGAATGTAACAGATTTCTTTACTGGAAAATTAATAATTTAACACTTAAAAACCTGGCTCTCTTCGTCATTTCGTTAGTATTAATGTATTAGGACACTGTTAACAGTTTTTCAGTCATACTGGGACGATTTTCTGTCTTCCTGGGTTGAACTAGCACTGATCAGCGGATATGGTATCTGGCTCAAGGAAATAACTCACTGCCTCTGACGATTCTCAAGCTAGCAACCATTCAATCCCCAGTCTAACGCTGCACCAATCTGAGCCGTCACTGTGATTGGTACTGAGCAGTTTGGAATAGCATATTGGACTACAGCTAGTAAGGAACTATTAATCCACGAAATCAGTTATTACTTCATGTGTGTTCTAGTTTTGCAATTATATTGACGGGAAGAGAGGGCTGATTGCTTTGCCTTAATTGTCTTCCCTATGTCATGTGACTGTTTGTGTTCTGTGGTTCTTCCTCATGGTGCTCTGGTTTAGTCTGTGTAGAGCATCCTGACCCACGCTGGCGAGTTGTACGCACGTATTATTTCGTGTACATGTACATGTCAAATCCTTATGATATTCATCTTATACCCGATTTTTGGGTCGGACATGCGTATTCGTAGTTCTAACATTTTCCTTGGTGGTATTGCATCACTGTGACAAATGTGTACCATGGGGATCTTCTTTACCCTCTCTTTAACGGTAAAATGACGTGCACTATCCGCCCCTGTTCTAATAACAAGTTTCATCAAGCTAGCTTTTATCTCGGAATTTTATTTTGGCAACAATTTGACAACATCTGCTAACATAGCAAATGTTGACGTTCATAATTAGCGTATTGCCACTTAATCGCATGCCAAGTTTCATGAAGCAAGTTTGAATCGTCTTTTAGTTATGAAACGGCGTTTTGCTGACGGCCAATTTCAGCTGATGTTTAAAGATGGTGTACGTCTAAAGCTCCGTTTTACGTCTGCATACAGTCATTGCAATTGAAATTTCTCTAAATGAGCATTTGCTGAAATGTCATGCGCGGATCCAGAAACAATTTAGGTCTAGAGAGCGGGATTGACCCTCCAGTGAAGCGTCACTGAAATGGCGTTTTGCTAGCTGGCCGATTTTAGCTGATATTTGTAGAGGTGTGTAGGTCTTAAGTTCTGTTATACGACTACATGCGCGGATCCAGAAACGTTTGTCTGGAGAGCGGCCTATTATAGGCCCTCCAGAGAAGCGTCATTTATATGGTGTTTCGCTGTTGGGCCAATTTTGGCCTAATATTGAATGCTGACTTCGTAGCTTTGCAAGTTTTCAGGGGATCGGGACCAGTATTGCTAAGGAAACCTATAGTTTTGCCAAGGTGGGGTCGCCCTCTGGATCGGTGCATGAATGTACAGCAGCCCAATTGTTAATTGTTTCCGTATCACACCCAGAATGTCACTCAAGTCATCTTATAACCAATAGAACGTTAACCCTAGCAGGTGACATAGTGCCACAAAAACACATACATGGGTTTAATGTTTGTCGATCCAGAGGTGGGGTATGAAGGTTATTGACCCCCCCCCCCCCCCTACACACACACACGAAAATTCAAAAGACGCCCAACCAGCATTCAGTGCTGGACCATCATCCACCTGTCAGCAAATCACCTGGTACCCTACCCTTGAATCAACAATCTGGATCCGCGTATGCAATCTTTTAACATTACAATTAATGGATGCGCGCTTTTATAAGTCAGCGTGTTTACAGGAAAGTGAATTGTTGAGAAATGTTCCTCTCTACACATGTGCTTGAACTTCTGTGCTCACCGCTGAACGCATCCGTTCATTTTTCGAAATGGCTAATCCAGCCTAAATATATTTTCTTTCAACATGTCATTTATCAGTATTTAAACATCAAGTGCTATCTTTTATCCAATATCATTCTTCAAGAGTTTCTGTTGATGTTTGCAATCCTATTCCTTTAACATTTATTTTCTTTATCTGATGATATTGGCCTTTTATATGTTTAAGTATCAGGCCTTTAGTTTATAGAGCGTAACCAATATATTTTTTATGATTTCTCAACCAAAACACATGCTGTGGGTACCCCCCAAAATAACCGTCTCAATGAGACGGTTCTTTTGAGCACCAAAACACATGTTAAATCTGATGTATAAGAAATGTATTCAATTTTACGCTCATATTCTATCTAAACCTGTAAGTTATATTCAGTGACCAGCCTTGTAGTCTGCATTATGAGTTTAGATATATTGGAGAGATGGGATGGGGTGGAGTTATAATTGGTGAATTTTACGCCTTTTAGATAACAATCCGCATAAAACATACAATTTTCGTCATTGCTGCTAGTGAAAATTGTCTGAAAAAGAAGATTTTAAGTTATAGTCGTAGAATAAATCATGAATTTTGACCCCAGTGCATGATAGATAAATTTCACATTTCGTCAACAGCCGTATCATTTAGAATAGGATAGCCTCGACAGTCGTATCACTGGCAGTTGACAACCGTACCATGGTACTTTTCTGGGGTCTATAAAATCTTCCATAGCGTAAAAATATGCCATTCGCACTTGATTGAAGAAGTACAAATGCCAAATAACATAAATAGGGTGTTTCGTTGCTTTCACGTCATTCTTAATGCTTGAGACTACTGATTTCTATGAAAACTGATCTTTCGAAAGAACATGTAATTTATAGTGTTTTTTCGACGTCACAAATTCTAAAAAATTAATCAGACAAAGCTCTATAGCGTGTGAAAATGTTAAAACTTGAGCTATGACCCCTCCCTAGTCATTTACATACCGACAGTCGTACCGACCGGTCGGAAGCCGTACTTTTCGGTCGATAGCACAGTACCGTCCCGGTAGCCAGCAAAAATAGCGAAATTGGTATTACCCCCGTGAATAGCACAGTGACTCAGTTTGTAGAGTGTAAGACTGGGATCGAAGGGTTGTTATTTTGATGAGTCAGAACACTTCTGATTTCCACGACCAACTTTTGAAGCGCTCGGATCTTATCAATACACTGAACAAAACTTCTAATTGGTCATCTCTAGAAATTGGTCATCCTTTGTGTTTGATTTTTGCAAAAAGTATGAAAGATATGACGTTGAAAATTTGCATATATATTTCAATGACCCTGATCATTTGTTTACCATACTACAGATTCAACTATTGATTTTGAAATTGTATGACTTTATTGTTAAATAATTGAAAAAAAACAACAGAGATGACCAATTAGAAATTTTGTTCAGTGTATTCCAAGTGAATCTGGCATTAGACAGAAAGAATCCTCGTGCGCAAGCCAGACTAATTGGTGCTCATGAAAAGAGGTGTTCATTGCCTGGCTTATAGTTTAACATTCCTGTGTAAAAGGTAAGTGAGTATGATCAGGAAATACCACAATCACACACGGCAGCCCAACCCACAGCACTGTGAGGAGCAGCCAAAGAATACTAACAGACATAAGACACCAGAAGGACAATTAAAAAAAAAGCAACCAGCTCTCTCTTTCTCATCAAGATAATTGCAAAACTAGAAAATACATTAAGAAATGCATAACAAAACAAGAACCAAAACACAGAACTCCCAGAAAACAATTCGAGGAAGATTAAACAATTAATCAACAACAACAAAACCACTGCCTTAGAGAGGACAGTGACCTAAGTCACCCGGGGGTGGGGGCTAAGTTGCATTTTACTGGTTGAAAAATTTCTTAATGCAATGCAAGCTGCCTTACAAATGTCTTGTGACAGTCAATGTTATGTGGCTCTTCCTTGCGGTGCCGTGAGTTGGTATGTGGTGTGTGACTGTGGTAATCGCTTGCTTTTATGCATCATTCCAGAGAAACAATCTAATAAAATATACTAACTATGATGAAACAATGAAAAATGATCAGGACTCACAGATAGTCAGGGCTAAAGAAAACCTCAACTTTAGCCATGGTGGTCATCAGCATCAAAGCTATTTTCGCGTCGTGTGAGTCTGTTTTCTAAATAGTGATATATTTGATCGGTATGCTATAGGGCTGTATGAAGAATTATTTAAAAAGATATTTAGCTCACCCAAGCCATCGGCTCAAGACGAGCTTTTGTGATCATTGGATTCTGTTGTCATTTGTCAACAATCGCTCCATAGGACGTCTCTTCCTTTGAAATTGGCTGGATTCACTTATCTTAGCAGGAATTGATCGTCTATAATTGTTCAAATGGTCCCAGTCTGTTGCAACTAGGTCAAATGTTCTCGAAATGAAAACTTTAAACTTCTTCCTGTCTAAAGCCACATGGCATAGAGCCTAGATATGTGGTATGTGGCCTAACCTAGTAAACGTTTCCTAAAATGTGAGTATGATCAGGTAATAAAATATCACAATCAAACACTGCAGACCAACCTAGGACACCTTTAATTCTGTTCAAATTAAAGCATTTGGTTCAAAAAATGTGCCTCCCTAAGTAGCACATGCTTTTTTAATCAATAAATTGATAAATTAACCATGGGTTAAGAGCAGTGATGACAGATGTCAGACCATTGACATACTAATAACTCACATGAGCCTTATGCTTAGCCCTGCCAGCAAACAGTCTGGATGCATTGCATAAGTTAAGAAGCCTCCATGCGAGTTAAACATTTTTTGTGTATAAACAACAACGGAATCTAGGGCGAAGATTTAGCGCCAGTAAAATGCATTTTAGCCCCTGGTAGCTACGACTGCTGTCCGTTTAGTTCTAAGGCGGTGGTTCTGTTGTTGTTGATTTATGGTTTTATGTACCTCCCATTGTTTGTGGGGGTTCTGTGTTGGTCTTTGTTTTGGTATGCATTACTTTATGTCCTTTTAGTTTTGAAATCATCTCTTGACGAGGAAGAGAGCTGGTTGCTTTGCTTTCATTGAATTTTTGTCTTGTTACTGTTAATGTCCTATAGCTCTTCCTCACGGTGCTGTGGGTTTGTCTGCAGTTTGTAATTGTGATATTTCCAGATCGAACTCACTTACTTTTGGGTCATGAAACTGCTCTCCAGCAAAACACCATTTAATGAAATAGCGTTTCGCTCAATGGACTTCAATTGAAAATTTTTATTTGTCTACTGGGTAGGTATGCTTATAAATGCCAGTTTCCACTTTTCCCAATATACATCTATAAAATCTTTAAGTTGCCATCCTGGAAGCGGATGGACAATGGCTATGAAACAGACTAATGCCACCAAATATATATACAACGTTTCAGCTTTTTTCCCTCTGATGATTTCTGAGCAAAGCAAGTTTCGAAAATTGATAATTTACTGTGGATTCAAAGATATATAAGAATCACTGCAGCCCAAAACCATTAAGCGCCCATATTTGACATATCCAGTATAGCTATAGACATACATTTTGGTCACAGTCTTTATCTACAGCCATATTTTGTGTATGCGAGCAGCGAAGATTCTGACGAGTGGTCGTGTGTGTGTGTGTGTGTGTGGGCGTGTGTGTACGTCTGTGCATGTGTGTGTGTGTGTGTGTTCTGGTGGCTATTTTTGACCACTGTACGAGATTTGGGTACTTATCGCACATGGGCTAAAATCCGACTGTATATGGCTTGGTAGAGATGTGTGTAGGCGCTGGGGATTCCATGTTTTATATCTGTCGTGGTTTTGTGGAAGTTGGAGTGTTTCCATTGACGTCACTCTTCTCACGTTTATCGGCCGGGAATCACCCTTCATAACATCGGGAGTTGCACGTAAAACAGTAAAAAGAAATTCTACACGGTTTATTTTGACAATATAAATAGTATAGATTTTTATCTATGTCTAAGCTACGATGTTTAAATAACAAAAATAGTGTTTTAAACATTAACATTATTCTTGTGAAAAATATAATAGGTATACACTGAACAAAATTTCTAATTGGTCATCTCTATTTTATTCAATTATTCAACAATAAAGTCATACAATTTCAAAATCAATAGTTCAATCTGTAGTATGGTAAACAAATTATCAGGGTCATTGAAATATATATACACATTTTCAACGTCATATCTTTCATACTTTTTGCAAAAATCAAACACAAAGGATGACCAATTTCTAGAGATGACTAATTAGAAGTTTTGTTCAGTGTATATGAGTCTTAAGATGAGATTGGAAGAGCCTGCTGTGATTTCAGTGAGCTCTTAAGTATTTACGACAAAAACTATTGCTGCAAAAACTACTTTATTGTTGGATAATTGCTCCTTTGAAGTTAAACCATTCCGTTTCCTTCACTTACTAATCCGTTCTCTTCACTCAACCAATCTGTGGTTTGAACTAAATAAAACAAAACCAATCCAAGCCATGACGATTTTGCCTATGCTTTAATTTCATTTTAAAGGTCCATATGTGTGGTACTTTGGCGACTGTTAAAATAATTAAATCAAATTGATTAAAATCGCTTTATCGCACACTATAACGTGTCATCGATGCAAAAATGCTTTGTTTTATTATCTTGACTCGATTCAACAAATTTATGTCCGAATGAGCACGCAAATTATGAAGGGCTGCGAGTCATACGGTAAGCATTTCTGACTGGGAAATCCAAAATTTACGTAAGAAACAATAGATTAGTGCTTTATTATCACAATTTTGTTTTATGCTCCCGTTCTCAATGTATTATTGAACATTTGTATTTTAATTAGTGCAAGTGTTTTATGTAATTTTTACTGTTTTATATTGTATGTACTTGTATATATGTAAATATGTATAGAGGACCGCATGGTAGACTAGCGAAAGTAGCTAAATGTGTAATCCTCTTAAAATAATGTATAAATAAATAAAATAAATATTAAATAATGTTGCTAACTGCAATTACTTCTGACGGTAAAAAAGTGGTAAAAAGCTCAATATTACCTGCTGGCATCACAATATATTCCATCATCGCCATATTGAAATTTAAACCAATCATGTTTCCTTTTGAGGCCTACATTATCAATCAAAGCACATTTGAAGGAGGTAGACAGCAGTGTATTTCTCTCCTTAACTCTGATGACAAGCTCTTTGAAATACTATTCTTTAAACATATGTTCAATCACTTTCAGGACAGCCACCTTCTATCCGCCTTTCAATCAGGATTTATTCCTGGAGACTCTTGTATCAACCAGTTAACATTATTATACAACTTATTTGGCAAAGCAATTGATGCAGGCAGGGAAGTGAGAGTTGTCTTCTGTGACATCAGCAAAGCGTTTGATCAGGTTTGACACGCTGGTCTAATTCACAAGTCAAAAGCTGCTGGTGTTACAGAAAAGGTTTTTACCTGGTTTAAGAGTTATCTTTCAAACAAACGTCAAAGGGTTGTGTTTGATGTGCGTTGCTTTGTGTCCATTCTAGTTTTGCAATCATCTTGATGGGGAAGAGAGAGTTAGTTGCTTTGCTTTGTCTGTCTTCCTGGTGTCTCGTGATTGTTGTGTGGCTCTTCCTCACGATGCCACAGGTTTGTTAGCAGTATTTTTATTGTTGTATTTCCTGATCATACTCACTTACTATTTTTAATATCAGTTACAGTCAAACCTTTATAAGAGAGCCACCTTTTGGAAAGCCAAACCTTTCTATTATACGAGGGCGAGATAAAACGTAATGCAACCAATGGTGTTTACTGACAAGTAAAGGTGTGATTGCAGTTTCGTTTATTTCAAACTGTCAAAATACCCTCCCTTCACAGATTTACAAGGTTTGAAACTTTTAACCCAATCATTGAAGGCTTTCTCCTAGTCTGTTTGGGGTATACCTATAAGTAGGTTAAATATTGAGGCAGCTAACATTTGGCGCGAGGTATATTTCTGCCAGCAAGATTTTTCTTGAGACGAGGGAAGAGAAAAAAGTCACAGGGGACTAGATCAGGGGAATAGGGTGAATGTTCTAAACGACGTCACACTTCTGGCCTTGTGACTTGAGGCATTGTCATGTAACAAATAAATATAACAGATGCCTGTCTTCGGTCAACATTTCTGGTAGAATTTGACAAGTTTTCTAAGAACTTTTTACTGTAAAACCTTGTATTCATTGACTTGCCTTTGGGAATAGAGACTTGTATTGCTAGTCCCTTAGGAGTGGAGTAAGATAGTAAGTAAGTATTCTTTATTTAACGAGGGTGACCCAATTGGCATAACCAATCTTCCTTTGGACCCTCTTTAACAAGTTAACACACAATTTATATACATGAATTAAATAGATATGTAGGCATGAAGTAATGTGAAATGAAAAATAACTATTGATGAGCCATGACAAAGAAAATGGTACATTCTTCCTCTTTTGAAAGCTGCCATCAAACGGTCTTTACTTAAAGATCTAGTTTCTTACTTTCGTGATGTATGTCATATGTGAGGTAATCGCAAGACCCAGGAGAGATTGCGATAATACTATCATGCCTGGTCCCTCGCAGCCACTCACAAAAACAAAACTCGATAAGTACCATGTTCACATGACTGGCTGATCTGATTGGCGCGTTTCAAGTTAAAACAATATAATACAACATAATGATGCGAAGAGAGAGAGAGAGAGAGAGAGAGAGAGAGAGAAAGAGAGAGAGAGAGAGCGCAAACATCCATACATACATGAAAAATATGACATGCATTACCTTTTTACACTGGTAATTCTTTTGGCAATACAAGGCCTTGTTGCATTTTAGTGAGCTATGCTCAATTACTTATTTTTCAATGCGGTTCGAAATAATGAATCCAAGATTCATTATCTGTTTCTACATTCATAAATATTTTCTGATCATATCCTGGAAATTGTTTTAACAGTTTGCGCGCAGTCCTAACATGCGTGCATTTTTGAACCTCATTGAGCAAATGTGGAACCCATCAATTGCTTTCCTTCTTCATTTTCAAAATATTACGAAAAAAGCGCAATGCATATGCTTTTGAAATTCAAACCATGTCCGCAATCTGCTGAGAAGTATATCTTGCGTCTGATTTAACTAAAATTTTATTTTTTAAACAATCTTTGGACTACTTGCAGATTTAGTTCTACAAGATTATGAAGCACTTGTTACAGACTTGTTACAGACCTACGACAGCACTGAATTTCCTAATCCGTCTGCAAACTGCGAAAATTGACATTAAATTACTATCATAAACACTACATATGTCAGCATAAATGTCCATTGAACCTCTGCTGAGTAATGCGAGAGTCTTAATGTCAGGCCTGATTTCGTTCGCATTTTCAACGCTTCTCCCAACCATGTTGCCAACCATAGTTGATACATCGATTGAAAGGTGGGAGAATGGAGAACACATACAAGGCGTAGATTTTGTCTTCCCGCTTGCATTTGCAGTGAAAATTAGCCGGTGGCATTACTTTTGGTACATGTGGCTGTCTTATCAAGGGTCAGTCAGAAGGTCTGTAAGAAAGTCTTCTTTCTGTCAGATTCATAGCAAACTTCTATCTTAATAGGACCTACCTGTGTGTTTGACATATTTCTCCATATAATGCCTCATGGGCATTTCAGTGGTCTCATAGGTTTGTGCATATACCATTGGATTATTTTGTAAATCTAAGTATTTATTGGCCAATTTTAAAACAGCTTGTTGATTGAAATTTGGCTTTTAGCAAGCAAGAAGACTTAGTGGCTGTCTTATAGAGAGTTATAAGTATTTTTGGAATTACTATGGTGGTGACTGTCATATGCAGAGACAATATATAGTGAAAATGACTTGGAATGTTTCAGACTGGCTCTCTCACATTTGTATGCAGATAGAGCTCTTTTAAAGGTGGCTGATTCAGCAAATATTGTGGTCGAATGATTGTAGGTTATATTCATGCAAAAGGTTTTCTCTAAAGTTCATCCAGTGTGTCACAGCATTGTTAACGGTATCAAAGCAGAAAGTAACACTAAAAAGACTGATAAGCATGCTGCCGATTGCTCAAAAGCTGTATGTTAGGGCGTAAAGTGGTCTATGTGAGATGTATAAGCTTTTCATACAACAAGGTGGCCAAAGGTATCCGTCTCCTTGACAAAAAAGCAATTCTTTTTAACACAGGAAAATTTTCATGCAAGTTAGAGCTTTTGAAAGATATATCCCCTTAATATAAGTATCGATATTTCAACATGCACATTAAATGCTTAATAAATTGCTAGGACCGATGCAGTACTTGAGGTCAAAGATATCATTGTGATCTACAGAAAAAATGAAACTATTTTGATTTTAATCAGTTTGGAAAATGACAATTATATAATAATTGTAGTTAATAGGCAGAAGAAGGGCCCTTTTCTCCCTGCCCTTTTTCCTCAGCCAGTTCTGATACCACTACATTGACCACCTGTGGTTGTGTATTAATACACAGGTTCCAGACTCTGCATATCATTATCTATGTGCAAAAGGATAAGCTCAGTCTTGCTTTTAATTCAGTGGTTATAGACAGTTAGGGGGAAGGAATATGCCTATTTTTTTTTTGTGATTTTCTTTAGATATATATTACTGGACTTGTATATTAATCTAGACACAGGCAGCAGTTTTATTTCTCACAGTATTTATATACACATTGTTGTTCTAAGTGTGAAGGCAACATTAAGTATATGATGGAGTGACCACACTATAACAGGATACAGGACCATTCGTGCGGCCTGGTCACCTAGAATGTGCAGACAGCTTGACCTAGCAATACTGGGAAGGGGAATTTGGGGGTGGGGCAGGGGGGGGGGGGGGTAAATCCAACTACCTTCTCATCTGATCATCATGCTTGGCTTAGTTCATGGCCTCAGGTTTTCACTTAAACTCTCTGCATATATCATCATGCCAAGCACATCATTAACCTAGTACTTATCACTTTGCAAATTCTCATACATATTTTCGTAGCATCTGATAAGGCCTAGCTGTTGGACTACAGCCCTACAAGCTTGTCGGCATGCTGGGGGCTATTTCTATATGCTTATAGTATGTTGCCCTAACCCTGCTAAGAATTGGATGGGATAGTCACATTATCACATCCAGGTGATGGGAAGTATAAGCTGGCTGGGATACATGTGGGGTGACCTGCTTCCATGCTCCCTCTCATTAAGCAGCTACGGTTATCCTCATACTATTTTGTGATTCACACATATTGTCAATACAGGGGCGTTATATCTAAGATATTACAGCATGTCAAGATCTTGTCTGCACACTCTGGTCTAGGCCAGTCCTTGGAGGGGTTTATTTGCAGGTACAATGTATGGCAGCTGACAGAAAGTTCTGACGAACTTATGGCATTCTACTGGTCCTCACACGACAACAGTCTGTCAGGGACTTGGCAAAAACTGACTGGAAGCTTGTCACGGTGGGCTTTATTAAAAAGGAGAATAATTAACTCTAAAACTTGGAATTATAGGGATTTGGAACTTTATCACCTAATTATACTACATGTTACACAGACAAGTATCAGGTAGATCCTACCATCACCCTTTAAAAGTTTGACATTTCATCTTTTCCTTTAAAAACACTGCTGAAGAAAAATTGATGTTACACAGAAAATAGGATATCATATTGGAGAATATACTGAGCATTTACTACGGAAAGGAGCCATATTTTGGTGACACTGTTGTTGCATCCTGAATACACTAAGGCATGGTGTGAAACACTGACTGGAATGGACTCAGTTAGTGGAACTAGCAGCCACATTATATACAAACTGGACAGAGGTTACATGGATTATTATAGTATTCAGCCCTTATAAGCATTAACATGCTGTATTCAGAAGTGACAAAGTGTTATTTTTTAGTCAAGATGACCTGAAATGGGGATCACCAGCCCTTTTTCAACGAATATTATGACTTTACTTAATAACAAAATAAACAATCAAAAAACAGATGCACTACCTGGGACAAGCGGTCAGGTAGACGGACAAGCGGTCAGGTAGAGGACTTCGTTGAAGAGATTTTACTCAAACCAAGGATTAAATATTGATCAAGTTAGCATACAGTGAGCTTACTTTTCGGAAACAATTATTATACATGTTCACAGTGAAAATGTATAAGCAGGCGAGACAGCTGGCTTGGAAGGAATGATTTTCATCCTCATTATGGACTATTATCTCTACTTTGTCCTAGTACTTCAAATGGCTACATTGTATTTGAACTCCTATTCATTGTGAATGAACATGTACATTGAAATTGGATAAGTAGCGGAAGTGGAATGTGCAACGTACACTATAGGATTCAGTTCAACCTAGCTATAACTAGAACTTATACCAGGCAGATGTACGCCACATACATATGAAATTTCCCCTACATGGTGTCTAATCTGTGAACTGGTTGGTTGGATTTACTCAGAATGCTGATAAACTGTGTAACTGGCCTCGGTGTAGGAATGCTCATCAAGTGGGCATTCTGAAAAGGTCATATTCAATTTAAGAGAAGTAATATAGCTCTAGTTCAGATAAAATATTAATATTTGTCCTGCTGGTGTTTTGTACCACTCAAACCACAATTTTATCCAATACAGGATACAGTTGCTGACGTGCACAGTGGAAACGTTTAAACTGACTCATTGTAAAGAAAACATTCTTTAATATTTACATTTCCACTGCGAGTCTTTAAATGAACCTTTACATTTGAGATGCTGTTCATACCTTCATGAACAAATCGATTTAAGCCACATCCCCATACGCGCCATTTGAGCGGGCTAACGTCAATTTCATCCAATAACGTTGCTTGTTTACTGACGTTTGCGTGACGTTAAACACGTATCGCCATGACGTTAAGCGCGGAAATTTGGCGTTTTGGCTATTCCAAACCCTACGTTATGTATGATTTAATTCAAAATATCTGGAAAACCAGCCAAGTTAGGTGAAAATTGAAAAGTGATACTTGACTGATAATATAAAATGTAAATATAAGTAATAGATTCAATTTTTTGAATGTTCATGGAATCATGAATACTTCGGGTCTCTTGCAAAATTAACGTGAAGCCCTTTGGGCTTCACTTACTTTGCACGAGACCCGAAGTATTCATGATTCCATGAACATTCCAAAAATTGAATTCATTTCTTAACTACATCATTTGTATTTGCACAACATACCAGTCTAGGCTGATTTGTTTTCAGTACTCACATAACCATATTTGGGGTCAAACACTGTCATGGTAAAGAAAGTTAATTGTACATACTTTGTAACTAACAAGCAGAGCAGGGAAGCAGTGTGAGTGTTGATTAGAAGCCAGCTGATCTGCATCTACAATTCTTTTAGTTTTTACATTGGCCATTCATTTTCACCCCGATATCGGATACCTTATTGAAAAAATCAAGATATGCTACCACTCTTCCGCAGAAGAGTCAGCAAAAAATCAAGATACGCTACCACTCTTCTGCAGAAGAGTCAGCAATTAATCAAGATATGCTAACTCTCTTCTGCAGTAAGAGTCAGCAAAAATCAAGATACACTACCACTCTTCCGCAGAAGAGTCAGAGAAAATCAAGATATGCTTCCACTCTTCTACAGAAGAGTCAGTCTTTCAGTCCTTGGGTTGACGCATATTCCCCCAATCTATGGTCACACTGCTAGGGTTGACGCATATTCCCCCACATAAAATCATCATGGGGCTGACGCAAATTCCCCCAAAGCTGAGTAAGCATGTGATCTAAGGTATTTCCGATGTTGGGGTGTGCATGATGGTTTATAGTCACAATAGATAGCAAAACCTTTGTGGTTGTTTTTTTTTGTTTCTTTTGTTAAAACATATTAATGGATAAGGATTAAATGTACAATGTCATGTTCTTCATAGTTAAGTCTAGAAATGCTTCTATAATCTTCAAGATTGATAACAATAAATTTAGAAATTAACTTTTTCTTGCATTGTCAATAAAAATGCAATTATATAAGTAATTGTAGTCAATAGACAAAGCAAGACACCCTTTTTCCTCTGTTGAGCTGTAAGACAAATGAGGGCCCTTTTTCCTAAACTAGTTTGAATGTGAAGGCTGGACACACATTGGAGGTGGTCAGGAATTTCTTTGTGTGGATTCCAGCTACTCTGTGTATTATATACTAATGACCAGTTAGGCTTGTTCTTATCAAGCTGTTATGTAATTATTGTCTTTGAAGTTAGGTTGTAGGCAGTATCTCTAGCTGTGTAGATTTTGACTCAGTAGCAATAAGACAATATTGGTAGCAGCATTAAACTTGCTTATCCCGCCTCAATCCCCGAGCAATCTCCCACCATAGTATATAGTTACAGGTGATATTTTCATTCATGTTTTATCCACTTAAGTTATAAGTTTATAAACAACACATACTTATTGTTCCATGAGATTTATAGTATGTTAGTAAACAATAGAACAAGTAGCAGCATTCACTGCTGCACAAGAAGGAAATTTAATACGTCATAATTACCCTACACGACCCTTTCTTGACTGTATCAGATACATGTACAGCTCCAAACTGGGTAGGTTTGGATGAATTGCCACAGAATTTCATCATATCAGGGTCTGCAATGTTTGCAAGGTGATCACTTGGAACAATAAACTATGTTAGGCTTATACATATATATCTATTATATATATGCCGTACTTGGACTGGTGACAATAGGAAGTGTAAGGAACCATAATGAGCCCAATTGTATCACACAATGGAAAAGTCGATCAGTCAAGAAAGGGTTAATAATAACATCGTTTTTTATAAGTGTGAGATGCATAAACATAGTACTGAAATGGAGAGGAAATTCATAATATTGTACTTGATCAGGGGCACACAGAGCGCTTATGAGGACAAATATGATATTCAGTAAATTCAGTTATAGCATTGTATAGATATTGTTTATTTTCTTTATAGTGAAGCAGTCACAACCCTGGCAGCTAAGCAAAAGGGACAATCACATGATCAAAGCTTTGTATAAACTTAAAAATAAAACTTCAACAATAGCATTTGTCCGAAGGGTACATGCAACTGTGTATATGCATGTAAGGTAAGGTGCGACTATCTGCCCTGGAGGTTGTTGCACTGTTGCATAAGACATCGAACACACGTTTCCTCCAAAGTGGGGTTTTTCGTGGGCGAGGCTGGCAATCAAGGATGGGTGACCTTAAAATATTAAGATGGTGCTCATAAGGGCAATAAAAGCAATTTTATTCACAGAGAAGCTAAATCTTTTCATGTATGTCATACCCATGTTCATTTATTCATTCACAGAATGTAAAATCATGTAATTGATATACCTGGCTATTAGGTTGGAAAGTGATACACTGGTGTGTATAAAGTGTAGATTATATAGGCCTGTATAACAGGAATTTAGAAGACTTGTAATATGTGGCTTATAATGCTGAATTTTATTTGGCTTTCTACTTAGAACATAAATATTTCTAGGTGGTCATACAGCTACATTTAAAATGTCAATTCTCATGAAAGCCATATGTTAGATGTTACGAACTGTATGTAAGACAACTTAATTTCCTTACAGTATGATCTTTTACAGTTTAAAATGTACTTATAATAAACCCTTCAAGTTCTTTTTCAGTATACGAGCTATTCTCTTTGGGGTCTCCAATTTATGTGTCACCTAAATTTGCACTATAAATTCGTTAGGCCTTTCATTTTCACCCCAATATTGGATGCCTTTCGAAACAAATCAAGAAATACCAGTACTCTTCCGCAGAAGAGCAGTCTTTATACACGGGTCGACGCTTT
This sequence comes from Loripinus fragilis, assembly GCA_964019695.1. Classification (NCBI taxonomy): domain Eukaryota; kingdom Metazoa; phylum Mollusca; class Bivalvia; order Lucinida; family Lucinidae; genus Loripinus; species Loripinus fragilis. The sequence continues at coordinate 95,605,794 of OZ026514.1, forward strand.
CCCCCTAGTTTATAAAATTGCCTTTCTGAAAAATCAAGTACTCGTCAGCAGAAGAGTCAGTCATTACACAGGGGTTGACGCTTTCCCCCTAGTTTTACCAGTGCTCTTCCGCAGAAGAGCAGTCTTTTCTAAAAAATCAAGTACTCTTCCGCAGAAGAGTCAGTCTTTATACAGGGGCTGATGCTTTCCTCCTAGTTTTACCAGTACTCTTCCGCAGAAGAGCCAGTCCTTATATCAAGTACTCTTCCGCAGAAGAGCCAATCAGTGTATCAGGTACTCTTCTGCAGAAGAGCCTGTCATTATATCAAGTAATCTTCCGCAGAAGAGCAGTCATTATACAGCCTCAGGGGTTGACGCTTTCCCCCTAATCTAACGGCTAGCTAAGGTTTTCCGATGTGGGGTGTTCATGATGGTATACAAGAGTCCCAAGAGATAGACAAAAACCTTTTTGTATGCTACTTTATGATGTTTGCTTATTAGGTTGAAAATGATCATAAAAAATGAATACAAAGTCAAACTGTTCTTTGTGTTGTCTATTAACCTTATTTATCGCATCCTGAAAATTCAATACTTTACTTAAGTACTCCTTAACTTTAAGGATGCATTGTAATTCTAGGCCCAGATTGGCTTTCTTTTTCGTAAAAATATATAAACACTATGAGCGGGGCATGTGATTTCCAACAGTATGATATTTTGAGAAGTGTACACTCAGACAAGCCTGTGCAGTCCCTAATTAAGCTTTAAAGCTGTTCGGTCGGTAGCTTAACAGTCATAGAATAATCGAGCGACTAGCAAAGGCTCTGATCAGACTGCGCATAGGCGCAGACTGATCTGAAGCTTTGCTAATGGCACCTACCACATTGTCGGAAATCTCATGTCGCGGCTCATAAATGCTGACTCTTCAGGAGCTATAAGTGCATTTAGTCAGTCATATAAGCTTTGTAGATGAGCACATTTATACTGCTGACAATTTAACCAACTTGTGACGAATGGACTTTCCCATCCTTATCATTTGGATGAATTCACTTACATTTAAGGGGCAGCAGGAGTAACTTTTCATTTTTAGTTTGCATTTTATGGAAACGGAGATTATTTGATCCTGTCAAACTGCAGCAGAAATTGACAGGAAAAATTCAGAACCCTGCCCTATTAGGTTGTTGTTTTTTTTTTCATAAGATAATTTTTAACGAAGGTTTTGTACATGAATTCAAGGCTGCTACATTGGAAAGACAGAATGATACAATAATAAAACAATTATCTTATACAGATGTTTCATAACAGTACCCAAATATGGGGACATTTTGCATTTTTGTGAAAATTACAAAATTACACATATTAAGCAGTCATTATGAACACTTTTGCAGAGGTGCTTAAGAAAATCACACATGTTTATATACAAAGCAATATATGAACTATTGCAAATATAAATAAACTGGATGGAGAAATTAGAGTATGAATGTCAAGGTCATAAATCTCTATTTTCAAAAATGGCATTATGGCAGAAACCTTTTTTTTTATTTTACACTTCATTAGCAATCATTTTGCTATATATGAACTCCCTCTATCAAAAGATGAAAATAATTCCAGTAACCAGCCATAGATACATGTAGGTTTTTATGCAAATGTGACCTTGATCTTTGACCTCAAGGTCACAGCACTGATCTGTAACATTGTTTTAGTCTTCAAATTTATGAATACACTCGGTCAAAAAATAAAAGTGGAGTTTAAGACTCTATCCATAGAAAGGTGTTAAGTGTATGTAACCTTGACCTATACTGGTAAATTAAACCTTTTGTCGTAATTTTAGACACCAAAAAAGCTATTATATAAATATGTACACCCTCAATTAAAACGAAAGAGTAGTTTACAATTTGAACAATAATACACATTTCAAGAATATTTTAACTTGACCATTGACTCCAATAGGGTACCACATTTGTATATTTCAAGACCTTTGTTGCATTATTCTCACAATATGCAGACCATCTTCTGCAATACCTACCAAAATTGATTCAAATTAGCTAAAATTTCCTATTTCTCTACATATTTGAAACAGAGAGAATTTGTGATCATGAACCTTTAAATTTAAATTCTTGACCCATTTTGGTTTGATCCCTCATTAGTTGAATCATTATTCTTTATAGCCGTATTACTTATTTTCTAATCATCAAATTCCTTTTGCAATACTTACTTCAAATGAGCTTCAAATCCCTGTATTTCTCTACTATTGAAAATTGAGATGTTTTGCCTTAAGTCTGTTGTGCAGATTGCAATAAATCACTTGTTTTAGCATTTTGCAACTGTAGCTTTTGTAACCTTGAAATTGACCTTCAGATTTAAATACTTGGTCCATTTTGGTTTTGCTGTAAATAGTTGGTACATTATCCTATATAACATTTTTACTTATTTTCTTATCATCTTCTGCAATAATTGCCAAAATTGGTTCAAATAAGCTAAAATTTCCCGTTTTTCTACATTTTGGCAAAAGATATATTGTGTGAACTTGACCTTCAGATTTATTTTCTTGGTCCATTTTGGGTTTCCTGCCTATAGAAGACACATGATCCTTTATAACCAGATTACTTATTTTCTTGTCATCTTCTGCAATATATGACAAAATTGGTTCAAATTAGATGAAATAACCCTGTATTCTCCATTTTTGAAAATAGAGATTTTGTGACATTGACATTGACCTTCAGATTCAAATTCTTATCCATATTGGTGTTACTGTCAATAGTAGATACATTATCCTTTATAACAATATATATTATTTTCTAATCATCAGCAATACGTACTGATATTGGTTAAAATAAGCTAAAAATCATTGTCTTCTATATTTTTCAAATAGGGATTTTGTGACCTTGACCGGATTTAAATTATTGATGCATTTTGATTTTGCTGTCAATAGGAGATGCGTTATTCTTGATAACCATATTAGCCATTGTCTTATCATCTTCTGCTAAAATTCTTGATAGGGAGTGCAGTGGCTCAGTGGTAGAGTACTTGACTCGAGACCTAGGAGCTGCGGATTCAAGCCTCGCCAGTGTCACTGTATTGTGTCATTGAGCAAGACACATTGATTCTTGCTAAGTATTCACCCCAACATAACTTGAAAATTGTTGACTAGGAAATAAAGAATCAAATCAAACAAACAAAACAATCAAAACCAACTTTTTCCCATTTTTCACACATGTAAGAAAGAGAGAATTTGTGACCTTGACCTACAGACTTAATTTGTGAACCATTTCGATTTTTCTGTCAATAGTAGATACATTATTCTCTATAACCATATTATTTTTACTTATCTTCTGCAATACGTATAGGTTATAGATCATACATTACAATTATAAGGGAATTCAGTGGGAACGAGCGTAGCGAGTTAACCACTTAATTTCTTTATGATTGTAAGTTATAATCTATGACCTCGTTTAGTTTTCTCCTAACCTTTCCATTGGAAATGGTCGCATTGAACACTTAGCATAGTTACTTAATAATTTATTTAACAGATATTACAAATATTGATAAACTATGTAATTAAGTTGGCGAATAATTTAAATAAACTGATTGGTTGTGAAGCACAGGAAGGGGCCGGATAAACTATAATTACAAATATTTGTTCAAATTAGCTAAAAATCGCTGTTTTTTCCAATTTTGAAAATAGATACTTTGTGACCTGGACATTGACCTTCGGATATAAATTATTAATCCATATTATTGCGGGACTTGATTTTATCGATTCCTGATCTTTGCCTTCTTACTTACTTCGCTGTCAATAGTAGATAAAGTATTCTTTATATCCATATCATTTATTTTCTGATCATCTTCTGCAATACTTACGAATATTGCTCCAAATTAGCTAAAAATAACGGATTTTCGTCATTTTTGAAAATATAGGTTTTGTGACCTTGACCTTCAGGTTTTAGTTTTTGATCCATTCTCGTTTTGTTGTTAATAGTAGATACATAAACCTCTATTACCATATTATTTATTTTCTTATCATCTTCTGCAATACTTACCAAAACCTGTTCAATCAGCTAAAAAATCAATTCTACAATTTTGAAATAGAATTTTGTGACCTTGACCTTTAGATTGAAATTATTGATCCATTTTTGTTTAGCTATCCATAGAAAATACATAATTGTCTATCACCATATTACTTATTTTCTTATCATCTTCTGCAATACTTACCAATATTGGTGTAAATTGACTAGGGATTCCTGTTTTCGTCCATTTTTGAGATTTAGTGACCTTGACCTTGGGTTTTAAATTCTTGATCCATTTTTGTTTTGCTACCAATAGTAGATACAGTATCCTCTATTACCATATCATTTATTTTCTTATCATCTTCTCCAATACTTACCAAAATTGGTTCAAATTAGCTGAAAATCCATGTTTTTTTACATTTCGAAAATAGAGATTTTGTGGCCTTGACATTGACCTTCAGATTTAAATTATTGATTCATTTTGGTTCAGCTATCAATATAATGTACATAATTCTCTATAAACATATTATTTACTTTCTTTGTCAACTTCTGCAATATGTACCATAATTGATTCAAATACGCTAAAAACCATGTTTTCTTCATCTTTGAAAATAGAGATTTAGTGACCTTGACCTTGACCTTGGGATTTTAATTCTTGATCCATTTTGGTTTTGCTGTTAATAGTAGAAACATTATTCTCTATTACCATATTATTTATTTTCTTATCATCTTCTGCAATATTTAACCAAAAATTGGTTCAAATTAACTGAAAATCCATGTTTTTCTACAATTTCAAAAATAGAGGTTTTGTGACCTTGACATTGACCTTTACGTTTAAAGTATTGATCCATTTTGGTTTCGCTTCAATAGAATATACATAATTCTCTATAACGATGTTATTAATTTTCTTTGTTCCCTTCTGCAATACCCTCCAATATCAATCTAAATCAGCTAAAATCCCTGTTTTTCTTCATTTTTTAAAATAGAGATTTTGTGACCTTGACATCGACCTTCATATTTAAATTCTTGATCCATTCTGGTTTTGCTGTCAATAGTAGATACATTATCCTTTAAAACGATATTACTAATTTACTTATTATCTTCTGCAATACTTGCTAAAAATTGGTTCAAATTAGCTGAAAATCCCTATTTTTTTACATTTTTGAAAAAAGAGAATTTATAACCATGACCTTGACCTTCATATTTTAATTTCTCCATCCAGTTTATTTTTGCTTTCAGTAGTTGATATCTTGTTCTGTGTAAGTCCGCTAGTGGTTATCTTGAGGACCGTTGCAAATAGTTAAAAACAACAGCTTAATATGTATAATTTTGCAATTTTTACAAAATTGGCATTTTGCCAAATTTCCCCATTTTTGGGCCCCACGTGTGAAACACCTGTATAAGATAATGGTTCAATCAATGTATCATTTTAACGTTCCAAATTAGTGAATTCAATATCACATACACCACTTGCATTAAAAACTATATAATGACGAGAAAACAGTTAAACAATTTGGCAGGTTCTGGCAATTTTTCCTGTCAATTTCGGCGCCATTTTGACAGGATCAAATAATCTCCGTTTCCATGGTAACGAACTACAAATCGAAGAGTGTTACGCCTGTTCTGTAGGTTTGGGGTGACATCTGACATGTACACAAAAAATTATGAAAATCCCCGACATTGCGTGGCCAACATTTTTTGATTCTTACAGAGAATCCATGTTAATTTGCTTCAAATTTGATGCTGAATTATTCAACTTACATATATCTCTGTCGTGTACATTTAAAAACCCCACCAAAATATTTTCGTTTTTACCTAAAACCCAGCATTTTGATATTCAGATATATTTTGGGAAATGCACGTATTGCTAATACTTATATATATGGACATTGTCATATTTAGAATAATGACGAACATATAGTAAACATTTCAAATGGAAACAACATTTATCATGTACTATGATATCAAAACAAGTAATGACATAATAAAAAGAGGACCAAGTGACCCTAGATCGCTCACCTGAGTTTAGTTTTAAATGTCTTTTCTATACGAGGGATGTTCGAAATGAATTGCTTATTGTCCTATATCTCGATATCCACGTGGGACACGATATAAACCAATATATACCTATCTAGGTTTATTCAAGGTCTACACAACGGTGTATAAATGTACATGTTAGATTAAATGTAAGACATAAAATTTGTCACATGCAGTCATTGACCACTGTAGTAAAAATGGTAGGTAGAAGCGTCGACCAGAAGTATGAAATATAGGTTTACATCAAAGCTCGCTCAAAACTTGGTTGTTCTTTTAAGCAGCTGATGACTGAACTTTCTACTACTTAAAGACCTTCTTGTGTGTCTTATGACACAGTTAGGCGCTGGAAAAATAAATTTGAATCTGGTGTAGAGTCCATCAAAAATGCACCAAAATCAGGTAGGCCAAAATGTGCATCTCGTAAAGAAATCGTTTCAAAATAAAGGAAATCATTGAAGGAGATGCCAGATTTACAGTTCGTGATATTGCACGAAATGTAGGCATATCACTATCAGTGGTTCACCTTATTTTGAAGAAGTATTTGAAAGTCAAAAAGATAAACATAGCAGACGCCCAATAATTGCCAAACGGTCTTTGAGTGCAAGGAAGGTTTGGAATGCAATTTTCCACTCTGGTGAAGGAGTTGCAATAATAGTGCCGATGGAAAATGGCAACAAACATCACCGTAAAGCACTACAAAGACATAGTACTGGAGAAGCCGAAAAATATTATCAGAAACGACGCCCTGTCACTGGTTTTAAACATATCCGTCTTCTACATGGCAATGTTCCTGCTCTTGCCTCCGAAATAGTTACGGCGTTTTGGAAGAAAGAAAAAAAGTATCTGTTTTGCCTCACCTACCGTATTCCCTAGACCTTGCCCTATGTGATTTCTTTATGTTTCCGAAATTGAAATAATTCCTTGCTGGGCGGAAATACTAGTCCTGACAGGCTCTTGGATCTGCTTTTCATCAGTACCTTATTACTGTGGCCAAATCAGCGTACCGTGACGCCTTCAGGAAGTAGATACATCGGTTGAAGCTTTGCATTTCTAGCCACGGAGAGTTCTTTGATGGCATGGAATGAGCACTTTTGGGCTTACTTGAAAATTGAAGTCTCAAGATAGAAATAATCAATTCTTTTCGAATATCCCTCGTAGGTATCTATTGGAAACTGGCCATGCTCCTGATGACCTGCCTTGTGGTCCATGTTCGGTCCCAGGGTCATAATTGGAACATATTTTAATGGTGTGAACCAGCTGATGCTACATATCAAATATCAGGGCCCTAGGCCTGATGGTTTCAGATAGTGAACATTTTTTTATTTTTTCACTATATGTAAGGCAATGTAAAAAGAAAGTATGGCCAGGAAATGCCACACTCACACATTGCATACAACCCCACGGCACCGTGAGGAAGATTCCAAAGAACAATAACAACCTCGTAAACTCTGTGACCTCCAGGACGATGCCATTTTGACCTGAGAGCCATAATTTGAACAAACTTGGTAGAGTACCACTTGGTGATGCTACATATCAAATACCAAGCCTTTTAGTATCTGACAAGAATGTGTTTTAATATGTTCTCTATATAAGCTATAAATAAAACATTGATACCCGAGGCGGCCTCATTTTCGGCCACAGGGCCACAATTTTCAACAAACTTGATAAGTCTACTAGATGATGCTTCATGCCAAATATTGACTCTAGGTTCTGTGGTTTCAGACTAGACTATGTAAAACATGTGACCCAAGGGTGGGGCCAGTTTTGGCACAAGGGCCACTATGTAGAGGTATACTAGGTGATGCTACATAACAAATATCTATTCTCTATGCCTTGTGGTGTCAGACAAGACGATTTTCCCAATAGATTCCTAAAGTGAGCGTCTGAGCTCGCAGGCGGGTCCACTTATTAGTCCCTGTGCTCCAAATTAAATAAAATTGGTAGAGGCGTACTTAGGTGATGTTGCATACTAAATATCAAATATCAAGATGCTAGGCATTGTCGTTTCAGACAAGACGATTTGTTTTATGTTTTCCAAATATAAAAGTAAAGCAGAGGGCAAAACCCAGGAATCGATGCAATCAAGTACCTCAACTGACTTGAGACACAATATGGGAAAGTGAACACCACACACAAGTGAGCCAAGGGATCAGACATTTCCCAGCAGGTGATCACATGCCTATGTAAAATATGCCACCTCCAGGAATGTGTCATTTACACCACAGGGCTATGATTTGTAGGTTATGCTACATACCAAATATTAAGACTCTAGGCATTGTGGTTTCAAACAAGAAGATATTCATTTAGCCCATGTGACCTAGATGTGCAATGGACTAAACTATTTGAATACTTATTTAAGAGGGTCATATAAGAACCGTTCCTGCAAGGTTTGGTAAAAATCTAGCCAGTAGTTTAGGAGGAGATTTTGCCATCATAAAACCATAGACAGCCAGTGTCCCAAATATGATAATTTACACAGCTCTTTCAAAACAGAATGCGTTACATGTCGTATATGCAGAGTTTAAAGGTCTACATTTTGGTTTAGGAGTGGTCATCAGCAGACTATCTGCTAAGGGAAAGATTATTTCATGTCTAAGTGTATTTCAATATCTCACCGAACTAAAGGGCCTCTAAGAGGGGACTTACCGCCTATTAAGGTTCACCAAGATAAATATAAATATTTTATCAGAAAATAACTAAACCCTTTAAGGACCTCTTTATTACCCCATGCACTGAATAATATAATCCACTATTCGGTCTGTCTCGCATAGAACCTAGGAGAGTCATAAACATATTAATGATTAGTACCACTTTAATGGTTTAAAATGTAGGTTTTAAAGCAGTTTGACCTTGAACTTTGATACAAAGGTCATATCAGCAGTCAGAAGCTAGTATTGACAACAGGAAACCTTAGAAAACCAGTGTGCAAAGTATGAATCATCTACAACAAAACATGTTAGAGATATTGCTTTACAGTCCATACAACCAGCTTCAAATTATTTTGAAAATGAAGGCTCAAATGTCATATTGGCAATTATTTTACAAAATATGAAGCACATCTGTCTAAAACATACCACTGTTAAAAAGATTCTAATTAACCTTGACTCCAGGGCCATAGCGGTGATATGTAACTTACTTTGTAATATACACACCATAAGCAATAATTGTGCTAAGTATGAACACCCTGGTCAAAAAAATGAAAGAGGAGTTCGCGTAACAAGCTATAAACTGATTGTAAGTATATCTGGCCTTGTCTTTTGACACCAATGGCAAAGCTGTGATAAGACACCTATGTTGTAATCGATGCCCCATAGACAATCATTGTGCCATACATGAACACCCTCGATCGTAGAAATGAAAGAGGTGTTCATGTTATGAGTTGTATTACAGATTTTGTCTTAATTTGACCTTGACCTTTAAATCCAAGATTATATTAATAATTTGAAATACCCACCATAGGCAAATATGAACATCGAGGCATAAAGGTAAATGGCAAGTTCTTGTTATAGCAATAACATAGTTACTCTTTAAAACAGATTTAGGAGGACAATTGGGCGATGCATAAACTCCATGCTGCTACTAATACCAATAGGCAAAACCTACTATATTTTAATTAGCTGATGGATATAAGACCATACTTGATTTGGAATGCGTTCAAATCGTACGCACTGACAATATGTGTAAATTGAAAGCCAATAGATTAAGATAAATGTAATCATGGTACTTAACAATGATGTCAAAATGATAAATCAGTTACTTCCATAATGCATAAACATATGGGCCAGGATATGATGAAAGGTACCTTATGGTCGCGATAATTAAAATCAGACAAATGTTACATCTGCAAGGTATTACATGTTAAGAGCATTTCTTGCAAATCTGTAGTGATGATCTTCGAAACTGATGATTATATGGATGTAAGAAACAACATATGTAATCATCTTTGGAATGTGATGTCAAGAATGGCGTTGACCGTGTGATGGCGTCAGGGTGTTGGTCTATATTCGTTTGTTGATTATTGCATGCTAAGCATAAGAATCTAGCAAATATAAAGTTTTCTCATGTTTGATACATGTCATAATAAAAATGCAGATGAAGTTACATGATATATTTATTTCTTCTAGGTCGTATTATAGGCATTCAAAATGACCCACTTCTAGGTGTTGTGATCTGAGTGTTCACATAGCAACGACCCTTATAGAAAACTTTAAAAAAAAGTATAATCAGAAACTTTTGCTATTTTGATGGTATCAACGTTTAAAAGTATTTTTTGTGGAAATATAAAGGCATGTAATTTTATGTTATTTTAAGTATTTTTCAAATGTCTCTTACGGAATAATTGCTTGAATGTCTTAAGGTCCCTTTTGTCAGATCCGCGTTCTAATGTATTACATTAAAATATGCCTAACTGTTTTAATGCATGGCTTATTTGTTTGAATATACACCTCTACTGCTTTAAAATTTTGAAATTAAATGCATGTTTGCATTTCTTTTCAACCAGCCAACTTTTGCTTATTTAGATGCTATATATGATTCTTTGAATGAGGGTGCCCTTCTTCGAAGCCTAATAAAGAGTTACTGTTCCTGTTTTGAAAAGTTATTCCAGTGGTTTCATAATGCACAGTTATAAAACTTTCCATTGATATACATTGTATTACGAGGAGAGATTCCACTTCAACTGAGCGCATTATAATTTGCCAGATTTTTCCTCGAGCAATAGGTCATTTAGGGAAAACATTGAAAAATATTCTTGCCAGAAAGCAAAATGCCCAAAGTTTTGATATGTGGTTTGTAACATTACCTAGTGATACTCTACCGAGTTTGCTCAAATTGTGGTTATGTGGTCAAAATGGTCTCATCATGGATGTCACAAAGTTTACATTGACTTATAAATGGTAACATACAAAATCTCCTGGTTTAAAACCACTAGGTCTAGATCCCTGATATCACCCAGTGGACCATACTTAAATTTGCTCTGGGAACACAAATGGTCCCACCAAGGGTTCACCAGGAGCATGGTCATTTTTAATAGATATAGATTAGAGGTTTTGAACAAAAACTCGGGTGAGCGATCCAGGGTCACTTGGCCCTCTTTTAGTGTGTGTCAATGCTTGATATGATACCACAGAACATGATAAATGTTGTTTCCATTTGGTATGTTTACTATATGTACGTCATTTTCATAATATGACAATGCCCTGATAACTATGAAATAGCAAAACATGCATTTCCCAAAATATACCTGAATATAAAAAAAATGTCAATTTTCGAGGCAAAATAAGAAAATATCATGGCAGGTTTTATAAGTAAACACGACAGGGTATATGAAAGTTGAATAACGCAGCATCAAATTCAAAACAAGATAAATAAAAACTATAAATTTTAAAAACTTTACCTGTCCGATTGCAAAAACTTGGATTATTCTTTATAAAAATACTGATTTTCACCCAAAAATAAAGACATTTTATTTCTGACTTTGACTTCATAATAAAGCCAGGTCAGGATTTTATAAAACTCAATGATCATTTTTCAGTCTTTCTTTGCCGGTGTCGTGTATCAGTTGCTGCAAATGGATTTCAGAAATTCGCAATTTCACTTCTAAAAATGAAGTTTTTGCCAAATTTTAACACCACTGCCCCTCTTTGAAAAAGTAATTCCGGCGACCCAAGAAACTTCAACATCTTGCCATATCATTCATGCAATCGTTTTCCATTTTACAGATGGGGAGGGGTTCAGTCTTAAAAAGCGACTTTTTGTCAGTTTTTTGCTCTACCATTGGGCCTCGTTGTGAGAAAACCTGTCTTCGGGGTTTTCGACAAAAGTCCCCAAGCTACAGATACTAGCTAGAAAATTGAAGCAAGCTTTTTCGGGAGATAAATCCACATGTCTACCTCATCGAAGTCAATAATTGTAAATTAATATACATATAAACAAGAAAAAATAAACAACATAAGCACATGGATTGATTTTCACTAGTTTTATTATTACATATTATACATATATACAAAATGGGCTGTAGACGTGTGACTCACTAAAGGACACAACCAATGGCGACCGGAATGATACTCGAGCCAGTGACCATTCAGCCACTACATTGTACATGCCCAAGACGCTAACAACTGCACAACTCTGTTCCAGATAATTTGTATGCAATGCATCACATTCGACATAACCAGCTTTGCACTCTTTCATGTTGGTTATTTTCAGTCGAACAGCTCCAGGGATGGTATCGTGGGCTTCTTGATGCCTACACAAGACCATAATTTGGTTGGATGAATGCTACAGTTGAGGTGATGAACTGTTGGCTTACTGTGGACGAATTAACCGTTCGAATTACATTCAGTATTACTTGACTTTTCGCTTACTGTAAAGGCGGTAACTTTAATATTCATATCTGGGCTTGGTTCGGCTATTTCATCTGCTAAGTAAGGGAAATCAGGTTTTATTTATAATTTGTGAAGAGTAAATAAGCTTTTTGAGCTGAGCAAACGTGCGTGCATTTCATGAAAATCCTAACCGTATACACACTGAACTCACATTTATTAACCCTTAAAGCGCATAATCATAAAATGTATGTTTTTGTTGTCCACTAAACTATTTGAAGCCTCGTAGATAAACAGTGTGAACCCAGATCAGACTGCTCCTGTAGGAGCAGTCTGATCTGGGTCCACAATGTTTGCCTCCCTGCTTATGTTAAATAGATATTTTCAGATGAAGTTATTTTGCTGGCGTTTTACGGACTAAATAATGCCTGAGGTGGTGGCACAAGATGATACAGTTACTTTCGAATAAAACCACGCCTCCTTTTCAGCTTTTACCTATGCATAAAGTTGACTAGTCCTAATTACGCATTCATGAGGCGCCGCCTTTACAGTAAGCGAAAAGTCAAGTAATATCGAACCGTTACCGTACTGCGGACGCACAAACCGTTCTTAATGCGTTCAGCGAAAGAACATTCTGCGTATGCTCAGTTCGTTGGCATTCGTCGAAAAATTATGTGCATTCACAAACCATCTTCGACGTACTGTGCGGACAACAACAGGCCAGCGTTCTTCAACGAACTGAAAGCGACATTTAACCGTTTAGCTAACGAACGTTAACGTATACCAGCGTGTGTCATCAAATGTCAAAATATCTCCCAATACTGTGCGAACACTGGGCCAATTCGTTATTGAAACGCGGCTACACGTGAACGCGTCTTATACAGATGAATTTATTTAGCAAGTAACGCCTTTCGACGTTGTGTGTTTCGTTTCAGATATTGATCACGTAGTATGGATATAATTATTTTGCTCCTCGCTGTTTTATTTGGATCCGCATTGTCGCAGGTGTTGAGAGGAAGTAAGTGATATAACATGCTATGCAGATCCAGAAAGTTTTGCCAGAGGGGGTCTAATTCTGATAACGTTTTTTTTTTTTTTTTTTTTTTTTTAATTTCTAAATGGCGTTACGCTAGTGGTCCGATGACGGCCCAACATTGAATGCTAGGAGGTAGCTTTGTGATTTTTCAGGGGATCCGGACCAGTAATGCTAAGAAACTCTATATTTTGTAATTTTTCAGGGCGGGGTCCGGACTCCCTCCCCGCTCCTCTGGATCTTCACACATTTTAGTTTTAGTTAAAAAAACGACTTGTTGCCCAACCCAATGGAAGCCCCACCACCATGGCAGTTTTCCTTATGGACGTGTTAATGCATTACGATCGGCATCACAGTGTTAACCTATTTATACCGAATGGAATTCCCCATGCTTATCAATTGGACCGGTCCATTTCCGTTATGAGGGTTGTTGGGTGGTATTTTTCGTTCTTATTCAAATTTTGATAGAACATTCTGTAAGCAAATAGTGTATTGTAGAACGTAGACGTCGCGTTCAGTGGCGTCTATTCTGAGTCTGCACTGTTTGCATATGTCCCACAAAAAGGACGCTAGGCTTATACGAGTTAACATTTTTCTGAGCAGACCTGAATCGCTGACCTTGGTGTACATGTATTTTGCTAGCTCAGGCAGTAGTCAAGACAACTACAATTATGTAGGGATCTTTTTGCGGCCGGTAAAACCAATATACCCAGGAGACACACGACCAGAGTTTAAAATGTGGGGAGGAGCTTCAAAATCATTGTTTGTTTTAGTGTTAAAATCTGTCAAAATTAATTGATAGCAAGACTCTCATTTGTTCAAATAACAATCTGCACCCTGCATTGTGACAAGCATTTTTACAAATCTTCACCGGAAAGCTTGATTAATATTTAGCCAGCAATACCTTTTTTCTTAAAATGTTGTCTGATTTCTAGTCTGCTGCATACATTCAAATGCACTTCAGACTAGATTTTTCGTGGAGATTTCTTTTCATGGTAGACAATGTTACTGGGGAGCAGTCTAATCTAGGTCCATATTGTTTGCAATATAAGCTACATAAGAACATCAACAGTAAGCTACATTAGAACATCAACAGCCCAGGGAAGCAGACGATAAAAGATAAGTTAAATTATGCAACTGCATAACAGTAATCTTAATTTATGTGTGTTTAATAAAACAAATTTGTAAATTTAAACCAAATTAAGTGGCAGCAGACCTGCCATCCGTTATAATATGAACTTACACTTATTTTTGTGCAATAAACAATCTGTGGTAAAACATTAACCAGTGAAAAGTCCTTAACATTACTACCTGTAATTAGGTGACAACTGAACTGCCGCCCCTTTTCGTATACACTTACACTTATTTTCGTAAGTAGCTGAGATAAAAAAAAATCCAGTGACCAATCCTTAACATCTCTACCTGTTATTGTTGTTGCTGTGATATATATTGTGACAATGACATAAAACATAGCTTTTATTTTATTAATGTGATAAGCATTATAATTTCCAGTTTCCCAGGGAGCGCACTGTATACAATTGACATAAATAAACAGTTGCTGTTGTGGAGATGGATTTAATGTTAATAGACCCCTTTCCCATTATCGGATTTTACCTGTATCACGTGATATCGGCTGACCAGTCCAACAATTGGACTACTTCCGGTATATGAAGCTGTATTAACTTACTACTAATTTTGCATGCATTTCACTTATATTAATGACAGTTAAAACACAAAACAAAAGGAAAATGGCAATCATATGTACCACAATTATATATAATGACAAAAAGAATTAATTTTATTTCAAATGTATCTAATTTACGCTGAACGAAGCCTTGAAGACTTTTATTCAAGTGGTACGTGTACCGGTATACATCCACAATTATTTCCGCTGCTGCTGACGAAGGCCCTGATGAGATGACACTATTTATCAACTTCCCAACAAGAATGTCCAAAATAACACAGAAATCGGTGTGTCTTTATGCGAACTTTTCCGAGAAAGGATGTCTTGATCTATCCGGTGATACATGTATATCGCCATATATGCGAAAGTCCAAAAGTGAGAATTTTATGGATAGTGTAGACCCGCGGGGAAACACATCTTCCTAAGGCCTTCAGCAGCAACGGAAATAGTAGGGAACTGTCTGCCTGTTTCACTAACGTCTCATTCTAGCCAAAATCATAATATGAGTAAAAATAATAATTTGGACATGTTCGCGCTATCTAGAAGCAAATCTCGGACCTGTATTATTCATCTCGAAGCAAGTTTGTACGCTGTTCTTACTTTTTAGAAGTTGCAGCAATAGAGTATAACCTCGACAGCTCGAACCCTGGTACATCAAAGCATCCGCATATGTTGAATAGAATATATGACACATTAGATTCCGAATAGAGGGCATATTTCTTAATATGCAAAGTTTCGTGGGTACTCAAAAGAACCGTCTCAACGAAACGCTTGTTTTTGTGTATTCAAACGCATATTTTTTGTAAGACTCTGACCGAGTGTAAGATTAGAGGAGAATAATAACTTTTTTATTCAATATCATTTGCAACAAAACTCCTTTTCTCGGACCCAATACAGTCTCACCAGGCCATTTGCTGCTCGCGCATCATAGAAATGCGGTAGACAGACAAAAATGAAGACGTATAGTCTCACCATATACTCATGCATGCCTGTCACCAGTCGCGCATGCATATTAAATATATTGACTGAGCATATGCTATAAAAGATGAAATCTCATCAAATAAAACCTATCTATAATTTCATCATTTCCCGTCTGTGGTATATGTAATATATATATATATATATATATAATAATAATATATATATAAAATTATGTTATGTCCACTAGTACGGATGCGCAGACTATCGAGAGCGCACAGACTCGCGAGTCTTCACTGCTCGCACACACCAGGTGCTTTCTGGTAGAACTACCCTGCACACACGCATGCACGTACGTACACACACACACACACACACACACACACACACACACACACACACACACACACACACACTATGGATGTAGATGAAGACTCAGCCTCAAGCCCCACTGGACGTTTTAAAGGCTTTTACATATGTGATAAGTTGACGTCTAGCTGGGCTTCTTATCAACTTCAAAGAAAGCGACTGGTCACGCGTGCCGTAGTTCTAAAGACACGTCTGCAAGATTTTATTGTTTTCAAAGCCCCCCCCCCCCCGGCGCTCATAAAAGAACCGGGTGCATTTTGGGCCAGTGCGAAATAAAATGTATCTTATCACGGATTGGACAGTGTACAAATGTAACCATGCATAAATGACCACAGTGACATGCATTCTTGTCAGACTCTTCAATTAATAATTGCCGTTTTTTTGTATTTCTTTAAAATTTAACCGATATATAGAAGTTCTATAAAGTGAGATCGACATCAGTATTATGTTGCTTTATATACCGGAAGTAGTCCAATTGCTGGACTGTCCAGCCGATGTCACGTGATACAGGTAAAATCGAATAATGGGAAACTCCTCTATTGACTTACTAGAGTCTAGTAAGGTAATTTGTCTGTCCTATGGGTAAATAGAAATTGCAGCACATTTAGTCTTGCATCGTACATGAACGTGGAGAGCGTAGGATCATATCAGATTATGTTAACCTATATAAGCCTAGCGTCCTTTGAGACATCGGCAAACGGTACAAAACATGATCAAACGCCGCGAAAGCGGCGTCTGATCAGGTTCTCCACTGTTTGCTTAAAGAAGCTTCTTTTAAAATTTGAATGGAAAAGAAAAATACCACCCCAAAACCCTAAAATTCGTCCAATTGATAAGGATGGGAAAATACATTCGGCATAAAAGCAATAAGAAGTCAATTAGAAGTTAGTTCGTTATTCGATATTCAAATGGAGAAGTAAGTTCGATATTCAATATTCGATATTCAAATGGAGAAGCTAGTTCGATATTCGATATTGAAATGGAGAAGTTAGTTCGATATTCGATATTTGAGCTGCCGCTGTTGATCATCTGATTAGGGTTAAAAACCTTCTTTGGCACTCGGAAAGTTACCGAATATCAAGTTTTTAATATCAAAACTAACTTTTAATGCACGATTTTAAATATCAAATTACCAATTCGATATTCGTAATTCGAACTTCGATATTCGAATTAACATTCTGCTCGTTTCATCGAATAGAGCAGAATATTTGTCTAGTCGGTACTAGCATTAACAAAGGTTGTGCAGTATATTATTACTCAGTCTTCATGCACGGAATGAGAATAATCAGGTATTTGTGAACGAAGTGTCGTGAAAAATCAGTTCTAAGGCGGCTTCACAGACGTGAGCAACACACAAAATTTTGTATAGATTCGAGCAAGAGATCTTGCCGTGTTGATTTGCACGTCGTCATTGCTATGTGGTATAATGCACTGTAAAAAATCACAGCAAGTTTTCGCCAAACAAAAAAGTTTGGTGTCATGTGGGCTGGACGGCAGGTACTTCGGCAATGAGAAGATCTAAGGGTTAAATAAGCTGTGTTACTGGCAGGGCTCTTACAAGTATTTCTTAAATAGATCTCATCAAGGTCTAAAACGTCCTTCCATGTCACGCTGCTCATTTGCTCACATTAAAGCGCGCAAACATGCAAACTGTGTTTGTTTTCTTTGTTAGAAGTTAAGAATAGACCTACTGCTGTTAATCATCTTATTACGGTCATAAACCTTCTTTGGCATTCGGAAAATTACCGAATATCAATTTTTTAATAGCAAAACTAACTTGTAATGCACGATTTTGAAAATTACCCTCAAGCTACCCCCCCCCCCCCTCCCCCCCCCCCGAGATAAAATGTATGCTCGTTCAAAATAACAGAAATTCATGGCATGACGAACACGTTAACTTATATAAAGATTATCTTAATAAAACGCCCAAGAAAGAAGTTTGGCATGAGCCCTTTGTGCGTTAAAAGACAAATGCACGTACTCAACGGAATACTCTTACAATGCATAGGGGCTACCTTAAACATGCTAAAAGGAAAGAAATCGCCCAAGAAAGAAGTTTGGCATGAGCCCTTTGTGCGTTAAAAGACAAATGCACGTACTCAACGGAATACTCTTACAATGCATAGGGGCTACCTTAAACATGCTAAAAGGAAAGATATTCTGTGGCCAAATATTCTCTGTTTGTGACGGAATTGAATTCATCATCAGACTGTCATATGACAATGATAAAAGGAGAAATGGGCATATTAGTCTAGTTGACGTATTGCCGTAGCTCAACGACAGCTCAGATGAGCCCGCACAAATGTAGACTCGTTAGAGTCTTGCTGTTTACATACACATTTTTTATGTAGACGAAGGGACGGACCAAAATGAGCCGTGACATGAGATTTCCAACAATGTGGTATGTGCGACTAGCAATGGCTCAGACCAGCCTGCGCATACGCGCAGACTGATCAGAGCCTTTGCAAGTCGTTTGAATATTCTATGAACATTTAGCTACTGACCGAACATAATTTGGAGTTTGTAAGCTTAAAAGAAGGCTGCACAGGCTCGTTTGAGTCTACACTTGTCAAAATGCCACATTGTTGGAAACCACGTGTCACGGCTCAAATGTAGATCACTAGCCCTACTGGATACTGCAGCATGGCATCTAAAGAGGTATTTGAGCATATGCGATTAGGTGCTGGCCCAAAATACCGAAAAATTATTATTAGCCAGGTGCGTGAGACATGTTTTGGTCTGGTCCTCGTAAAAATACATGTTTAACACTTATAAGCCTAGCGTCCTTTGTGTAGGACATTGGCAAACAGTGCAAACTCAGCTCAGACGCCGCAGAACGCGGCGTCTGATCAGGGTAAACACTGTTTGCTTACAGAATGTTCTATTAGAATTTGAATAAAAAATAAATAAATAACACACAACATCCCTAAATTTGAAAATGGGCTTATCCTTCTGATAAGGTTAGGAAAGTTCATTCGGCTTACATGGGTTACGCTTTCAAAACTTGTTTGTAATTTTCAGGTAGTACAAATGTATTTACCAGGAAAATATACCATAGTGGTGGGCGAACTACAGTAAAACCTGGACAAATGGTACCTTAATGAAGGTCGAAAGTATTAAGGGGAGCATTCTGCAATGCTTTTGACCTGCATTAAGCGATAATTAGTGGTCTAGGGGCCAAACTGATATATATGGGCTATTTTGCGAGTTTGTTGCACCCCCAGGAAGAAAGACTTGGTTACTATTTTCAGTTAGGTACATTTCTTGGGGCCTCGGAAACCCATGTTTTACTAAGTTTTCTGTGGTCAGCTTTCTGTAAATGGCCTGTAATCAACGTTACCCTACAAACATTGAAAATATTAGTTCTCAAATTACAAGACTAATAGGATATTTTACAAAAGTATAAATGAAATTATTTGAACTTTAAATGGTTGATCGTGTCATAAACATCAATTGCAGACATCTGTGAGATGTATTTCTGCTCATCAGTGTTCCGTACGTTACATTTTATACAAAATTGCAGATAATGACTTTAGAGAATATATATATAAGAATGAATCATGTTCCCCAACCCCAGGAAGAAAAGCTTGGCTACTATTTTCAGTCAGAGACATGTCCTGGGGCCTTAGAAACCCTTGTTTTTCTAAGTTTTCTTTGGTCAGTCGTCTGTAAAAGGCCCGTAATCAATGTTACCCTAATAACATTAAAAATACCAACAAAAAGAAAGAGCAATAGGATATTTTCCAATAGTATTAATGAAATTATTTGAGATTTACACATTTCAGCTAGACATAAATATCAATTGTAAACATCTGTGATATGTACTTCTGCTCTCCAGAGTTACTTATGTTACATTTTTTATGAAATTGCAGATATCAACTTAAAAGATTGCATATCAGAGTAAACCATGTTCCACAACCATAAATGTGTCATAAATATTTCCATTCTAATGATGAGTTTTCATTTTCACATATTTGAAGCAATTTATAAATTGCAACTGGCTATAAAATGTAGTAAAATAAATATTTCAAGATGCTTATAAGCGTCTCACTTCTACTGGCGTACATATTTTATTTTTGTCCATTTATATTGCACTGGGATGGGCACCTGTCTTCTTTCATTTCTTTCACAATGCTATTAAATAGCGACTAAACAAACAGGATAATTAATTTCAGTTAATTTATAAATAAGGTAATGTAGATAACAAAATGATGTTTTGCATAAATGGATAAAGATAATAGAATTTGTGGAGAATAGACTCAATTTTTTTGTCTTTGCCCAACTACACGCAAGGTAAATTTTAAGTCTACTCTCAACATGTTTTAATAACTTCAATTACAGACAAATTATTCTAAATAAACACTAATATAAGAGTTTTGTAAGTTTGGTTCTGTTACTTTGATATGGCTATATGCATTTTTTGTCAATGGTTCATGGCAATATACATGATATTTACTTCATGATTCAAATATTGGACTGAAGATACCGTATACCAATTAAAAATAAAAAAATATCAACGCAATATTTCCTGCATCTGGTGGCAGGGCGGAGATGATAGTGCGTGGTGTCTTCCAGAGCAGGGGCTTTCTGTTGATTTTATACAGAAAAAGACAAATCTTAAAGCTAATAAAGTTCTGATTAAGCCTTCTTTTAACAAGGACGAATGGGTAACAGATTGGTCAAATTTGATGATTAGCTGTTTTACAAGTTGTATACCCTTGACACTAAATGTATATGTAAGGTAAGTCCATAACATATGTAACAGCACACTGCCACTATTTTAATTTAAATATATTTTCCCTGCAAGTTCTGACTCTTTTTGCCAATAGAAGTATTTTATCAGGCTTGAAAAAAAACTATGTTTGCTGGAAAGTGAGTATGACCAAAAAATGTCAAAATAATAGACTGCAGACTAACCAACGGTACTGTGAAGAAGAGACAGGACATTTGAGGTCATGACTGCGTTTTGTATACATGTAATCTAAAATTTCTTACTCAATTTTTAAAGACTGCAAACATAATATCAACCAAAGTATTTATCAGAACAGAAGTAGCATGGTTTATACCCAAATGTACCTGATGTTTTGTAGATCTAGCCTAAACAGGTTTTCTTGGATGCTTAATACATTTAATTTTCACTGTTTGTAATTACATTTTGAGAACAAATAACAACAATGTTTCATCTCTCACAATTGCAATCTTCTCTACTTTTGTTAAGTACTATTTTTTATATCATGTTGTAATGCTTAGTATTTTATTATATTATACAGCAATTTTGAAAGAAATTATTTTGTTTGTTAATTAAGAAAAGTTAAGGTAAAGCCATACTCATAGACTGAAAAACATAGTATGTGGTAACACTAATTACAAAGCTATTAAAATATTTCATGGTAACATTGGTTGCAAATCTTTTGTCAGTTATTTAATCTTTTTGAAAGTACATTTTCAGGAGTTACAACTTGAATCATAAACATGACACAACAAAATTAAGCAACATGGTTTGAATCTCTGAAGCTTACAGATTAAGTTATCAAATGATTGTCAGTTGAAAAAAGGTGTCACAACTAACACGCAGCTATTGGCTTTCTTACATTGTTAATAATGTAGTTTTGTGTTGTTGTTTTTGCACTGTCGTAGTTATTTGTAACAATTGTACATGTTTGCACCTGATCTATGAAATGAAAAGTATGAGACTTATGGTCAGTTTGTTGATTTCAAAGATTTACTGAATTAGGCTTATTGTAGGCAGAGACATCCAAAAATGTGAATAAAACTGCAGATTACCGCTTGTAGACAGCATTTTAGTCATAAACTGACTCATTCTTGTACCCATTTGTTAATACTAACATTGTTTGAGGGCTGTCTTGTCTACAGTGAACGGAAATAATTTCCATTTAATTTTAAGTGTAGTGCCATATTAAGATAACAAATATTTAGTACTGTATGTTGCCAGTTACAAGTGCTAGCTAATCTCGTATATTGCACTGGTTAATACATGTAATATGATACTGTAATATAAAGACAAACCTTATATGCAACAAATCACTGTTTCAGCAAACTGGTATGGTTGAAAAACAGATTCATTATATCTTAGGATGGCGAGCATTCCAACTAAGGGATTGTTTACTACATCATGCAAATCAGAAATATTCAAACAATTAATTATGTTTGTAAATTTTTATTAGATAAATCTTTCTTGATGTAATTTCTCAAAACATGAGACATGACCTCTAATTAACTGATGAAAGACTGGGTATAAACTGAAGCTGTCAGATGATCCAATGTGGTGAATGACAGCTGCGTGCGTAGCATGTTTACATCGTTGAATAACCTTATTAAGAGCCTTTGTCACAGAAACACCAACCAAGGCACACTTACCCTAATAGGATATTTTCCAATAGTACCACTGAATTTATTTGAGCGTTAAATGTTTGGCCTAGCCATAAACACTAATTGCAGACATATATGAGATAGGTATTTGCTCTCTCAGCGTTACGTATGTTACGTTTTATACAAAATTGCAGATAATGACTATTTAATTGCATATTAGAATAAAACATGTTCCCCTACCTTAATTATATAATGTTGGTCTCCATAATAATGGTAAATTACCATTTTACCATATGTGCAGCTGTTCATAACTTGTAACTGTAGTGAAATAAGTATTCAAATACGCTTATTAGCATGTAAATTGTACTGGCTTACATATTTTCTATCCTGATTTTATATGGTAACTTAATTTACAGGCCTATTATGAGTTTGACAACAGGAAACGTAATAAAACATTCAGTCCAATATTTGAATCATGAAGTATGAGATATTATGTTTATTGTTATGAGTAATTGGTAAAAAATCTGCAAACTGTCATATCAAAGTAACAGAATCAATCAAAATTGCAAAACTCTCTTGTTTTATTGTTTATTTAGAATAATTTGACTATAATTGAAGTTATTTAAAAAAAAGATAGAGAGTAGACTCAAATATAACCTTGTCGACAGGCTATGTCGTCAGGCTAAGGAAGAATTTGTGTCTACTTTCCACACTTTAATGTTTTTATCTATTTATGCAAAGGATAATGCTGTTACCTACGTTACCTTTTATATATTAACAGCAACAAACTTTCCATCGTCGTTGACTCTGTGTATTAAATTATTATTTTATTTCACTGTGACAGAGATGAAAAAAGACATTGTACATTCCAATGCAATTTAAATCAGGTCAGATAGAAAATATGTACGCCAGTTGAAGTAACGTGCTAATAAGTATATTTAAACGTTTTTTTTTGCTACCTCTATGGCCAGTTACAAGTTATAATTGCTTTTATATGTAAGAATGGACACTCATCATTTGAATAGAGATCTTTATCGCATATTAAAAGTTGGGGAACATGGTTTATTCTAATATGTAATCTATAAAGTCACAATATGCAATTTCATAAAAAATGTAACGTAAGTAACTCTGACCAGCAGAAATACACTCCACAGATGTCTCAAATTGGTGTTTAAGTCTAGCTCAAACATATAAAGCTCAAATAATTTCATTAATACTATTGAGAAATATCCCATTAGCCTTGTATTTTGTGTTGCTATTTTTAAAGTCATTAGGGTAACATTGATTACAGGCCATTTACAGACAACTGACCGAAGAAATCTTGGTAAATCATGAGTTTCTAAGGCCATAAGACATGCCCCTGACTGAAAATCGTAACCAAGTGTTTCTTCCTGCGGTTAGGGAACATTGTTCATTCTCATATGCAATCTATAAAGTCATTATCTGCAATTTCGTATAAAATGTAACATACGTCACGCTGTTGAGCAAAAAAATATCTCACAGATGTCTGCAATTGATCTGTGTGACTAGATCAAACATTTAAAGTTCAAATAATTCCATTGATACTTTTGTAAAATATTTTACTAGTCTTGTATTTTGTATACTACCATTTTCTATTTTAGTAGGGTAACATTGGTTACATGCCATTTACAGAAAATTGACCACAGAAAACTTAGTAAAACATGGGTTTCCAAGGCCCCAAGACATGTCCCTGACTGAAAATAGAGACCAAGTTTTTCTTCCTGGGGGTGCAACAGAACTCAAAATTTGAGATTTGGCCCCTGATTTTTGATCTTTTTGAGAGTGACCGTTTTACACAGGTGTTTAATAAATTCAATGATACATGAGCACTCATGTAAGATCCAAAATCCTCTATGTAATTTTCAGGTAGAATTTGCCAGGAAGGAGCTCCCCTAAGTGGTGTTTACTGTGGCCGTGGTGGTCAAAGATGTCCTAGTGGATACACATGTGAGATAGCGTCAAACGATGCTTATGCCGTGTGCTGTCGAAATTCAGGAACTTCAGGTACGCAATAGGGACCGTCCATGCGACGAGGGGTAGTAGAATCAGGATTATTGTATAGGGGGGTCAATTTCATTGTAAACTATTAATGGGGCATCAATTTGTTATTTTTTCTAGACAGCAATTTTACCTGATTTTTCTAAACATTCCCATGAAAATGTAATATTGGCACTCAGATATCGTTCAATTAAAAGCAACCTAGCGGTAATGCAGGCCTAATCATCTACGTTCATATTTTTTTCTGAATTTGAGCAACTCAGGCTCGACTGGACCTTTGCTGCTTGAACTCTCACGTGCTGATCTAAATGAACACTTGATATACACAAACCCCATGATGGAGTTTTTTTTTTCTAAAAAGTAAAGACTAGCAAAATGCATGTATGTACACCAAGGACAGTGATTCAGGCCTGGCAAGCGCATTTCATCAGAATCTGCACTGTTTGCTAAGTTAAAATCGATATTCAGACAAAAAGTACAATATTAATTGGAAATTATCACCTGTGACCCCCCCCCACATCTAACATAATCAAAGGACCATCCTGACTTAACTGAATCATTCTTTATGGAAAATTCCATTGGTCTGCAACGGTTCTACAATATCAATCTGGCCCCGAGGTAATACAACTTTTTTTCATACTCAACGAAATTTATCCGGCTCATTAATGTTATAATGCCAACAATTATTGCCATTTTAACATGTATTAGAATGATAAATACAACATCTGAGACACTTAAAGCAAGAAACTTCTTTATTTGTAAGTAATTTAATTTCTGTGAGCAGTTGAAATTACGTGCTCAGTTGATTTGAGTATGAAAGAAGTTTTATTACATGGGGCCTGTTTTAGTTGATTGGGATTGGAGTTCGCTCGTGTATATTTGTACTACTCTCCGTGATTGTGGCATTATCAATACTTGCAATATTAACCACTCTGACACCAGACCGCACCCACACATTCCCACGATTCCGTTATGCAAGACACTGTGCTTCAACACTTCATAATAGTTCCATTTATTATACGTGTTTCATTATGCCTGTATGTATATTATTACCCAACCGTCTATATACGGAGTTATTGTCTATTTTAGCCTATGTCATGAGTCAGTGAACTATTGCCCAGTCATTATTTGTGACTATTGACTGGCACTATACCATGGCCTGGTTTCCCACTTCGCTGTTAAAACACACAGGCGCTTATCGACACGCGCGACATCGATGCGCGTACGGTTCGTTTATGAAAGGAGACGTTGTGCAACAAAGGTGAAAATGAGCCATGATTTGGCAACTTCAAACTCCAATAACTTCGTTGTTCGTGTCAGAAATATACTGAGTGTGTACTCGTTTTCTTAGTAAACGAGCGGAACATTTTGAGACCAAAATTGAGCAGATTTTGTTAAATTTTCTGTTTTGCAACAAAACCGCATCGTCTACTGCAACTCCATTCAAGAAACGCTGCTAAGTAACTCATCAAAAGGGTTGGATAAAAGAGTTATTTCATGCCTTTTTGTAATGTTTGTCCAAACTATTACCCCTCGGTACCGTGGACGACCTGATGCACTATTGCACGAGGCCGAAGCCTCGTGCAATACTGCATCAGCTCGTCCATGGCCACGACACCTCGGGATAATAGTTAACAGGCATGAAATAACTGTATATTATATATGTATTTTATATTAGTCGTAACAATTAATCAAATTTCAACATCCACAAATTAATTAGCATTACTATGACATACATCTATTTACTGCTGCTCAAGGTTAAACATCAGTTTGGCCTCGCCGCGAGAAAATCAAGGTTTATCACCAGGTAGGGCACAAACCAGCCTGCTTAGCTACAGAGACTAGCTAGAATGTTGGAATTTTGCATGCTGTAATAAGTATTTAGAGAGCGAATGACGAAAATGCGCTGATCAGGCTGCGCGCATGCGCAGTGTTATCTGCGCCTTTGTTTTTCGCACGCAACAAAACAGGGGTTCTTGCGACGTTCCACAATTTATATAAAGCCTATATTTTTACATTACAGTAATATTTGTGTAAAACGGCCACTCAAAAATAGAAAAAATAAAGATTTTAATGACAAATGGTAGCTTAATGAAGGTTGAAAGTACTGCAGAATGCTCCCCTCGGAGCTCTTTGCAATGCGTTTGACCTGCATTAAGCGATAAATGGTCTTGAAAACCAATTTATACTCTTTTTGAGAGCGGTCGTTTTACACAGTTTTTACATGATTTGCTTTTTAGACTTGTCATTGTTGTATACATGTACATTGTTTGTTTTTGTTGATGCTTTAAGTCTATTAGTAAGTAAACACTTTGTTATTCATGACGGAACGATTTCCTGTCTTCTTAGGTTGAACCACTTAGGTTGAACGATTACTTAGCAGCGTATAACAACACTGGCTCTGGTGAGTCTCGAACTAGCAACCCTTCAATCATCAGGCTCTACCAACTTTCCTTTAAGTGAAGTCAATTATGGTTGGAAAATGATTTCCAAAATAGGTTATTTTAGCTTAGTATTTTCTTTTTTTTTTACTATACGCATGTGCATATCCGAGTAATGTTAGCTACGGTTATGGAAATATATTGTGTGTCTTTTTCCTTCGGACCTAAAAGGGGTTCAGGGGTGGCCTCTCTCTACCCACTCCCCGTCTTTAATATCCGGTCCCATACTTTCGCGGAGTTTTACCATGAAATAATTTTCAAGGCCGTTCTCCCCCTATCCTCTGATACAAGAAGGGTTGTTGTCAGTTACAAGCAAAGGTATGTGCCCGAAGTACTGGTTAGCCAAGGCAAAAAGTGTGGACATGAGAACCGACTGTCCCGACTTGACAGTACCTGTTGACTGACACGTTAAGCTAGGAATCAAACAAAACCTGACACGATTTGGATTATATTGTGGCTCATAAGGAGCCGTCTCATCTGGTTTTCCAAGTTGTTTGCAAATGTGTGTACGAATTTTACCTGATGTCCGAATTTACCCGACTTTACCCTAACGCGTATCTGGAATATGAGGCAATCGTTTGTATGCACTTGCCTGCTCGATCAACGGACCTGAATCTGATTTAGCACGCATGGGACATTCTTCAGTGTGCAATTTCAGCCACATCTGCCCAACAAGGGACTAAACAGAAGCCTAGCTGAAAGGAAGCTGATCCCACAAAAACGATTGCAGACTCTGATTACGAGCATGCGCAGGAGATATCGTGTTACAATTGATGTCCGCTGACGTCATACGCGTTATAAGCCAAGTTTTTCACAACGAATTTAAAACATTGTAAAAATTTAGTCTTCTAGAATCAAATGTGTTTTGTCAAATTTTGGGGGTACCCAGACATTCGCTGTAGCCACGCGTGGATGCGTTGGCATTTGACGTTAGTTTTACAGGAGTTTCTGAACGGTATATTTTCTATCACTTTGTTTCAATTTTGGATTCAATTAAATCACTTGTCAAAATTGTATGTTACATTAAAACATGATCCCAGCCAAACTGTGAGTAATATATATACAGATCAATGTAACGGAAGTAACTTCATTGTGTTTAAGATTTTATGTTCCCATAAAATTCGAAAGTACGTTCACGTATTTGTTAATGAAAAGTTACAATGGCTGTGAAATATTGGTTTCTATTTGTTGTTTTATTCGGATCTGCGTTGACGCTGTCGTTGAGAAGTAAGTGGGACGTGTGCTTGTGCATATATTGGGCAAAAACGCGTATGTTCATGTCCATATTGAGCGAAAAAAAAACACATACAAAGTTTTTGTCTATATCTATATATGGTCCCATGGAATTTAAGGTCACTACCGACACCTGTGCAGAATTCATCGTGGAGTTTTTGAGCTAGACTCTTCAAAGACATGTTTAATACGCCATTTTCTCCAAAAATGTTCAGTGTTAAAGTAAGTAGAAGTATGGCCGATGCTTTTTTCTTTGATCTTTGCTTATGTTTAAATCAGACACCCTAGAATAACGACGAAGGAGGAGCTTAAAACCGTACTCTAACTTCCAATTTTAGTTAAACAGCGATGTAGGCGAGAACTTCCTAAATAGCGACAAGTTAACCCGTAGGTAAATGTAATATAATTGATAGCTTAGGCCGGATGCAGGGAGGAGCGAATGTAAATTTCGTCAGGTGTCAGTAACACGTGTTTATTTGCGCCTGCGCCATACTACAAGCTAAATAAAGGATTTTTTCCTCGGCTTTCTATTTAAACCGCTCGGTGGGCTCCGCCCACCGAGCGGTTTAAAAAAGAAAGCCTCGGAAAAGAATCCTTTATCTATTACATAGAGATATTAAATTACGAACTTATAAAAGAAAGTTTTCCATGACAAATAAATATATTGTATTGTTACCCCGCCCACTTTTTTCAATGATTATCAACTCTGACGCAATAAAGGGGTTAAATGGTTCAAACAGTTACAAACACACATTTTTGTTGTTGATATATAAAGACAATTGAAGAAGTCGTCGAAATATATCAAAATGGTAGGGACATTCAATATTCGTTCACTGTTTGGAGTTATTGATGCATTCATATGCATAATTTATTATTTTTTTCACCTCAAAATGCAAAATCAAGGGCAGTAACTCATGTTTGATGGCAAAATACTAGATCATTAAAAGTTAACAGATTTAATGATGTGTCGAACCAAATAGCTTGTATATCCCTTTAAAGCTGCATAGTCTGTACATTTTGATCTTCTGATTTTAAAAATAATGTTTTTATTTTTCAAGAACACAGTAAAAATACTCAAATTCAGGTAAACATTTTACCATTTTCGTAAATCTTAACAAGTTATCACTATCAAAACAACTGCATTTATGTTTAAATTCAACGGTCTATAATTATTGGAGGGACGCAAATAATTACCAACAAGAGAAAAATACACCTATTTGATAAGATAATTCACTTTTCAATGCAGTTTTCAGCTGTACTGAACATTTTTACTGTGAAAACATAGCTTAACTCTACTTTTACAAATGATTTAAAAAGAAAACAAAATTTTTCGAAAAATGTTCAAAGTTACAGAGTATGCAGCTTTAATGCAATGTGATCCTTAGTGAACAAGTTATTGGAGAAAAATGGAGTTTCGACCCACTTTCTATGTAAATTTCAACATTAAGGGGCAATAACTGATGCTTGAGAAAATGAAAATGTGACAGATTCAATTTTAATCTTCAGTTTGACAAAGTAATGGTTCAGAAAAGCTTCCATCCAATTTAGAAAATAAGTGTTCAAGTTATTGAGCATTTACTTACTTTACTGCAGTTTTCATATACAAAAACAATGGTAAAATAATAATCAGAAGCAGTAACTGTTGTTGAAATATGTAGATAGTTTAATACATTATACTTATGTCTGGTTAGCCAATTCCATTTATCTCATAAGTTTCAGGTAAGTACAGTAACAAATATATTGAAGTTATAAGGCAAATTGTGTTTAGTCATGCAAGAGTTATGGTTATTGGTGTCGGTAGTCACGGTGACCTTAAGTGTATGAAATAAACACATTATATTTTCTTATTACTGTAGGTTATCGGGCTTGCCCTTCACCAACTGGACCTGGTGTATGCGCTAGTAATTGTCAACAAGGGAGATTCGACCACTGCCGACGGTCTGGTAAATACTCATTTATTATTATAATTTTTAATCTATCATTATTTTTATCATTTTTTGGGCCACGTCGTAGAAAACCTGTCTTCGGGGTTTCTGACAAAACGAGTTTCAAACCAGTCTCCTCAGCTACAGAGACTAGCTAGAAAAATAAAATTTTACCTGTAGAAAATTAACATGTGATTATTTTCAAAAAATGAACATCAAAGGCGCTGATCAGACTGCGCGGATGCGCAGGCTGGTCTGCGCCTGTGTTGTTCGCAAAACCTTGAAGACAGGCTTTCTCGCGACGAGGCCCAATTTTGTTATTGTTGTAATTAATGTTGGTGTTCTTGTTGCTTTATCAGATTTTCATGGCTAGCTCAATGTTCATGGAGCCTTACTTCGCCCAAACAATAAACATACTTTTTTATGGACTCGGCAGTAGTAGAACTATTATTTCTCTATAATTGTTTTGAAGAAAAAACATCAAAGAGAGAGAAAGCATGTTTTACAAATACCACTGCCATAGCAGTAAATCTATCAGTTTTGCTTTCTTACCTATGATACAGACAACTTACCAATAACATATTAGTAATTCTTAAAGAGACTTAGTCTGCAACTATGAACATTTTTCGAAAAAAAATCTTTTTAAATCATTTGTAAAAGCAGAATTATGTTAAGTTTTCACAATAGATCTGTTCACTATAGCTGAAAACTGCATGGAAAAGTGAATTATATTATAAAAACAGGTGTTTTTTTTTCTCTTGTTTGTAATTATTTGCGTCCCTCCAATAATTATAGACAGTCAAGTTTTAACATAAATGCTGTTGTTTTAATACTGATAATTTGTTAAGATTTACGAAATTGGTAAAATGTATACCTGAATTTTAGTTTTTTACTGTGTTCTTGAAAAATAGAAACATTATTTCAAAAATTAAAAGATCATAATTTACAGACTATGCAGCTTTAACTTATAGACATATGTGGCTAACTTCAAGGTAAAGCAACCCTGCATTGGGAAAGCTGGAAACCCTTTGTGTGTAATTGCACGCTAGTGGGCTGGAGTTCAGACCCTATGACTGTTCTGACTTAAATACTTATCGTTCGATGAAATGGTAGGGGCCTGATGCTTTGGCTGTTGTCAGGCCCATCGGGCTTTAACTGTTGGATTTCTTTTTCTCTGGCACTCAGTTTGTATGTCAATATTTCAATAGGGAAGCACAGTGGCTCAGTGGTAGAGTGCTTGACTCAAACCCAAAGGGCCATGGGTTGGAGCCTCACCAGCGTCACTGCGTTGTGTCCTTGAGCAAGAACATTTATCCTAGCTTAGTACTGGTTCAACCCAGGAAGACCGTCCCTATATAACTGAAAGATAGTTGATGGGACTTAAAGAATCTGATGTCTGAATTTGAAATGAAACAAACAAACAAGTCTGGTCAATATTTGTGAAGTACGCTTTTGTCACTGCGTGAGTGGGCGGAGCTCAGTATTCATATAACGTGAAGCACGAAAATTTACCAGTCGAATGTTGCTATCATCATTAAAACCTTTGCAAAGATTTAATCCATTTACGTTCAGTTTCATGTCTCTTTATATTTTTTAATATAGATGATGGTTGATAAATTGCTTTTTTTTTGAAAAAGCAACGTATTTTGAAATTGTGGTCTGCTGCAAATTATAGGTGGGATTTTGGGTAAAAGAAAGTTCAGTTGTTAGTAACACGTGAAAGCTTGTCCAATACAGATTAATTTAAAGCTTAAGGTTGTGTTTTATTTATTTATTTATTTATTTATTTATTTATTTATTTATTTGGGGGATAGTGCTCATTTGTTTCGTGTGACAAAATGTGAAAGTGAGAGATTCCCTACGCGAGAGATCATCTACTTTTTAAAATTTAGAAAACTGTATCATGGACATGGATAACGATCGAGGAATCACTCTCATATTGATTGGCCTGTCTGCGATACAGTTAATGGCCCAGTTTCGAATCTTTCCCAGTTCCGAATCACGTCATAGTTTCGTTGCAAACTACACATCAGCGGTAAAATTTAAAATACATATTTTGATTTTGTTTTGTTGTATAATTATCCCTCTGTATGTGAGTGAAAGCAAATATCTATAAGTTATCTGCTTGGTGAAAATAATTATAATTTCCCCCCATGACCCATTTTATGAAGGTATATTTTCACACGTGTCGGTATCTGTTCACTGCATATTTCCGAAAAATGCTTTCGTTTGAAATGCATTTTTATCAAACTTTTGGTTTCAGCATGTTTTCCAACAACTATTTAAAAATATCCAAGAAAAAAACGGACCTTTTATTCTGTTTTTTACGGAAGCCTATATGTGACATTGTGTTTTGTGCTATGACGTTTTGATTTCGGTGTTTTAACTTTTTACTTTCGTATTTTGACTTTCTTGTTTTGTGTTCTGTGTACGATGTTGTCGTTTTGAACGGCACAATTCACGAGGTAGAGACAAGGTATAGACGAAAAGACGGGCGAAAACGAAGTTGTAAGTATTTTAATGCAGTCATTGTACATGTAATGTTAGTTGGGTTTTTTGCATTTGAAATCCATGCAGCTGGTTACTATCACAAAGTCAAAAATGTACATGGCATGCTACAAAGTGGGTTCTCTCTCTGTGAACGCATTCAAATAGATCCAGGACAATTAAATACGAGACAATTTAGTCCCTTATAATAGTTTAAATTGTTACGGAATTTTATTCAAAGGTTTCATTTTGTAAGTCTGATGCGGTGCAATCGAAAATTAGACGACATGAAATGCGAAACGTATCTATCTATCTATCTATCTATCTATCTATCTATCTATCTATCTATCTATCTATCTATCTATCTATCTATCTATCTATCTATCTATCTATCTATCTATCTATCGACGTACATGTATAGTTACTGTATGTATGAATGTATCTATCTATCCATAAATAAATCTATCTATCTGTGAGTATATATGTCTTTCTGTCTGTCTGCAGGTCATGAAATAACTGAATTGTACTCAATCTATGTTTGTGTGCGCAGTGTGCTCTACTGAAGATCTTTGTTTTTTACCATAAAAATGCAATAAGTGTACCTATGAGAACCTTGAAATTTGGTAGTTTTACTGATAAATCAGTTTTTCTTTTCTAAAAAAACAAACTTTAATAGTTGTTTTAATACATGTATATAATGTGAAACCAGTCAGCAAAACACAACACAGAAAAAAATATATTTGTGCATTCGAAGATGTTTTACTATTAATAATTATTCATAATTTATTCATAATTTATTATTTTTATTTTCAGGTAAAATCATGTCTCTGTAAGATTAATGTGGTTATCTTGCTACTGTGTGGAGTTGTTAATTTTTTTCATCATACCTCCCTCCAATGAATGACCTATCTAGAGCTCAATTAATTCTGGTATATTTTAACAAATGATTTTGTTCGTGTATCATTGGTTTACATTACGAAGAAGACCATTTATATGTATCCTAAAACACACAAAACAACAAAAAATCACAACAGCGATTTCAGCATTCAGAACCCGTCTCATATTTAGATGTTTTGAACGATTCTAGATGGCACCAGCTGTTCTACGTTGTGACCTAGGTACAAAGAATTGGGCTTCTGCAACCCTTTTTAAACACACAGCTGCAGACCCAGATGTTGGAATTAACATCTTCATGTTCCAATCAGCGAATAGAGCTATGGCGGGGAACGCTGCGGCGCAGGGGCTTTCATTGCTTGATACGCTGAGAGATACAAGATAATTTCAAGAAACTATCCTCATTTTATGTTGAATGTGTCCGATTCTGTTTTATTGATCTTATTAAGCAGAACTTAATAGAAACGCCCAAAACAGATGCGTATGACCAAGAAGTGCCAATAGCAAAGACCACAGACCAGCCGATGACACCAGAGGGGAAGATACAATGAACACTGACAGCCACACAACAACATAATCAAAGTTAAGCAACCAGCTCTCTATAACAAAAATAGAAAGGGGAATAAGAAGTAAACAGTAAAACAAGGACCCAACACAATGGGAGCAACAACAAACAAAGAATCATCAACAACAGAATCACCACCTCAGAACGGACAACAGCCAAGGCCACTGGGGTAGGGGCTTAGATATATTTTACTGGCCAAATATGTGCCCTAGTTGCAGCTGTTGTTAAAACACAAATATTAATTAGCTCGCATGGTGGCTCCTAAGCTTGTGCAAAACTGGAATCTTCATTCAATAAGAGTGCAGAGAAATGTTGATATATTTGAATGATAGCCTCAATGGCAATGTAGAATTTGGAACACTGGCAGATCAAGTTGATGTACCAGCATGTAAAGAAATGTAAAGCTCCAATAAGAAGACGTGCTTAAATGAATTTCTTGTGATACTGAGCCTCTAAAACCAAAGAACTGATTTTGAAACGTCAACGAACTTGTTCATTGGACTTAAAGACCAACTAGAAACACTCTGAAACAATCACGTTTTGCTTTATATACATGTACCAGCGAACACAAGTTATATTTACTACTTTCATCTGCAGTAGATTTGCTTAATGTGATGACAGTGGTGGTAGGAAATTAAGAGATTTGCTTTGACAGTTTCAACTTAAAGACCTATCTATAGATGAGAGGGTTTGGGCGGATGTTGTGTCTGTTGTCGGGCCCACCAGGGTTTAACTGTTTGATTTATGCTCTGGTATTCAGTTGTATGTACTGTTGAGTCCTTATCTTTGCTTTATCTCCTTTTTATATCTTGATGTATATGTACTTAAAGGTACTTCATGGATAAGTTAGAGATCTTTCATGCGAATTTAACATCTATGTGTCTTGATCCACATCAGAATTTTAAGCGTGAGGTTGGTACCGTGAAACTAGTTGAAGCCCTCCAGGCATTTTCTCACTAAACATTCAAAGGCGGTACTTCTTTTGTGGATCTTTTTTATTTTGTGTTTGTCTTTGCTATATTGTCTTGTCTGTGTCATTCAGCGTTGTGGTCACCTGCTGCGAAAATGCTGACTTCTTTGCTCTCATATATCTGATGTTTTCTTGAGTATTTTTCACTTTCCCATACGGTATCCTGGGTCAGGTGTGGTACTTTATTGTATCGATTCCAGATCTTTGCCACCTTTCCTTCTTTGCAAACACATGTCAGAGACTTGAAACATTGAAGCTTTTACATCATCCATAGAAGATCAACGCAATTTTATCCTAATTAAATGTAGTTTATTTTAAAAAAGTTGTATTTGCTTAACATATGAAATTGGCAATAGTTGTCGCACAAATTAACCGTTACACATATTCTGTTTGTATGCTCACCAGGATCCAACTTTTCGCTTTCATTTCATCCAGTGTTCCAGTGGCGATGTGAAATGTCAGAGTACGCGTTGCATCTCTTAACCCTTCATCCTTGAACCACAATGGTATTACATGCGAATCAGTTGATGCCCATGGATTTTGATTTATTGATAAGTTGGAAACCTTCTCGTGGGCAAATTAAATACATGTTTTAGAACCACATCGAAAGTGAGGATTAGGACTGAGCCCTCGTAAATTTAACATAAATCCACTAGTAACGCATTACTGACAGATCTAAGTTGAGGCTTTGTTGTGGTTCCTTGCTGTTCTGTGTTTTTTATTGTCCTATTTAAGATGTAATTTTTAGTCAGTTTTGTTCGAATCTGAGTCACCACCTGTTTGGGAAAAAACTGCTTACTCTGTTCATCATATGTCATCTGTTTACTCACTTCAATCTGGTTGTGACTCTTTTACATTGTGGTTTTGTGGACAGGGTTTAGAATCTAATTGCATCAGTTCCTGGCATTGCTTTTCTGAATTGCCAAGTAAATAAATAATTGCTTTATCTAGATGTCTTAAATCTTCAATCTGAATTAAGTTAATACAGTTTCATTCCAGGTGCAATCTACTTTACTTGAAATTTTGATGAGATGAACGTGAGTTTTCAATTTAAATTAAGAAAAAAAATAGATGGATGGGCAGAATTATATTTGCATTCGCACTTTGTGTCTTGATCCACATCTGAATTAAGGGTGAGGTTGGCGCCGTTAAACCGGTTTAAGCCCTCCAATAAAATATTTTGCTGACCGTTCCAAAGCGGTTCTTCTTTTGTGGATCTTTTATGTTTTTGTTCTGTCTTGTGTTTGCTATGTCTTTGTAAACCTGTCTTAAGCGGCCACACAAGAAGACCAAAAAATTGGTTTTCCAGACAAATTATCGCCTAGTGAAGGTTTTAAGTATTGCAGAATGATTTAAGGGTAGCATTCTGCAATACTTTTGACTTTCTATGTGTCTTGATCTACATCTGAATTAAGGGTGAGGTTGGCGCCGTTAAACCAGTTTAAGCCCTCCAGTAAAATATTTTACTGACCGTTCCAAGGCGGTACTTCTTTTGTGGATCTTTTATGTTTTTGTTCTGTCTTGTATTTGCTATGTCTTTGTGCGCGTCTGTTTATATGTGCTTTGCGATCACCTGCTGGGAAAGGGCTGACCTCTTGGCTCTCGTTTGTGGTGTCTACTATGAGTCTGTCACTTTCCCATTGGTATCCTGGGTCAGGTGTGGTACTTGATTGTATCGATTCCGGATCTTTGCACACTTACTTACTTTGACGCGATGTACTTTGGCAAAACACAGCCACAACAAAGTAACTAGCATACATGAAACTGGGATGTGTTTCAACAAAGAACAAGAACTCCATATAAGTTGATTCTGCATCTGCTTGGGAAATGGAGACAAAGTCATTGGGCCTTTATTTATTAATGGAGCATAAAATATAGGTCACCGGTCAAGGTGTTAACCAATTAGACCTTTGTTTCAGTTTAGGTCAAGGTATTGGGATCAAGACATGATTTTGAGGAGATGTCTTATGCACCCTTTGGTGGTTGTAGACACAACATTTTTTTCGAGATCCTGAAGTTGGACATAAAAATGGCAATGACAATGTCGAAGTCATCAAATTATGGTGTATGCTGACTCAAGATGTTAAGGGGATGCCTTATGCAATGTTTGGTGGTGTTAGGCATTATAGTTGATGAGAGCATAAGGGTTAACATACCAATATAAAAATACAAGTCACTGGAGCTTGTAAAATATAGGCTAAGGTCACTGTTTTAATGTGCTAGCCAGTTCAGCATTTGGAGCAGATACTTTACGGCAAATTGATGGTGGAATGCATTAAAATTTACCAGGTCGTGAATGTCAACATACTTGTTGGTTTACAAACTTGTGCAAGACTCACTGGACAGAAATGTGGACTCTTATGTAAGACCATGCCAGTTCCAGCAGGTGTGACAAACAGCAACTTTTTCCAGATGTTACCGTTGTTGTGGCAATTTTGCATGTAATGAGCGGTATTGATTTTACAAATATGAAAATCATTTGAACATTTCTTCATACAAGCCGTTCAGGCAAAATGTGACAAATTTGTAATGTTATTGGAAATATTTATATATTTGGTAAATATTGCTTATATAAAAATCACATTTGATATTCTTTTATTAAAATAAGCATTTACTTTTAGCCTTAGGACTTGTTCTTTACAAGTTAGAGACAAACAAACATGCCAGGTTTCGTTATTCGTTAGTGCCAGGTCTGTATTGCAATAGACTGCATGCTTGGAGGTCAACACAATCGCGGTTGGCAACTTTGCTTTCCTCTTCAATTGCACGCCCGTTGGTCAGACTTCAGACTCTTTGACGGTTCCCACTTAAAGACTTTTCTATTGATGAGATGGTAGGGGCCTGGTGCTTTGGCAGTTGTCAGGCCCACCGGGATTTACCTGTTGGATTTCTTTTGCTCCAGTATTCAGTTTTATGTACTGTTGAGTCCTTTACTTTATTTAATCTCCTTTTTATATCTTGATTTATATTATCTAGGATGATGCATGGATAAGTTAGAGGTATGTAATGCAAACCAAACATCTATGTGTCTTGATCCACATCTGAACTAAGGGTGAGGTTGGCGTGCCGTGAAACTGGTTTAAGCCCTCCAGTAAAATATTTTACTGACCGTTCCAAGGTGGTTCTTCTTTTGAGGATCATTTGTGTTATTTATGCCTTGTGTTTATCACGCTTTTACGTCTGTTTATTGCTGCCTTGTGGTCACCTGGAGGGAAAGGGCTGACCTCTTGGCTCTTGTTTGTGATGTTTAATGTGATTTTGTTACTTTCCCATTTGGTATCCTGGGACAGGTGTGGTACTTGACTGTATTGATTCCTGATCCTTGCTGTCTTTCTAACTTCGTTAGTCGTTCAGTATACCTGCATTTATTTTGTTACTCTTTTAAAAGAAAAGTAAATTGTGTACAGTAGTTTTTACGCCAAGTATGAGTATTTGTATTTTATAATCTTTGACATATGAGCCCCATCATGATAAAACTTGCCTTTTGGGATTTCAAACAAGTCCAACACAAACTTGGCTGTGTAGCTACAGGGACAAGCTATAGACAAATAAATCTTTATATAGAAAAATAAACTGATCAAACCGATACCCAAAAAACTGAGTTGCATTTTTACACATACAGAAAACAAAGGCGCAGATCAGCTGTGCATCCACTGAGAAACTGATAAAGCATTGAAACAGTGGCAATTAGCCTTATCGCAAAAACAACTCGTTTTCAATTTCAAATTTTCCAACTTTTTATGGAGGACTAAAATTTACCTTCCAAGCTACAAAAGCTCACTATAATCTTGAAATAAGATACTAAACTTTAACACTAGTGAGCAACAAATTTATTGACCAGCATGTAAGGACACATCTTACCAGTGGCTTTTCGTTCTCGCATTTCAAAATGCAGGTTTTCTTATGGTGTGGCTCATATATGAATTTGCATACATATGTATGTTTTGTGCTTGATGTTATACCTTATTTTAAACAACACAATTCATGGGGTAGAACCAAGATGGAGAGAAAAGCGGGATAAAAGACAAGGGTGCAAGTATATTAATGCATCCTGTGTAACGTTTTTTACATTTGAAATCGATGCAGCTGGTAAATATCGCAGTCCAAAAAAGGCTACTGAAGGTTTTCCATTCAACCATGCTCTCTGTGTAAGTATTCAAATAGATCTATGGCAATTTTAAACATGACAGTTTGACCCATTTTAATAGTAACAATTTATTTATTCTGAGTATTTATTATGTAGGTCGAATACAGTGCAATCGACTATTATTATTATGACATTAAATGCAAAACGTATCTATCTATCAATCTATTTCCACCGCCTTCCCATATCCGATGTGCTATCAATTGTTTGTCTCTATGGCTGTCTGCTGCCAAAATTTGAAGGGGTACTGAGATGCCTTTTTTATCATAGAAATAGGATGAGGGAACCAAAAACCAAAATACAATATACAAAAGTTTAAACACAAAAGACAAAAGCAAAAAGACAAAAGTTAAAATGCAAAAGACAATAAAGGAAAGAAACCTTTCTGAAGACAAAATATAGAGCATTAAAGGCAAAATACAAAAGATGAGGTATAATGCCAAAGATAAAAGTCACAACAACAAAAAGTATATAAATACATATATAACTCCCAGGGGGGTACTCTTTTTTTCTTCATCCACAGGCTTGGACCTAGCATCTACTGTTCAACCCCCCCCCCCCCCCCCCCCCCCGAAAAAAAAAATCAGGAATGTCAAGCAGTCAAGCACCCTAAAAATATTTGAAATTTTAGCAACCCCCAAAAATATCCCCATTTTGTACCTTGACCCTAAGTATAAAATCTAAAATGCATAGAAATGTCCCCTTAAGTAGGCCAATTTTGTGACGACCTCAAAATTTATCTACAAAATTATCATACCCAAAAAATATTAATTTTCTGAAAACCCCCCAAAATATTGAAATTCTATTTTTTTTTTAACTCCAAACATGGTCTGAGCCTATGTATGTATGTATGTATGTATGTATGTATGTATGTATGTATGTATGTATGTATGTATGTATGTATGTATGTATGTATGTATGTATGTATGTATGTATGTATGTATGTATGTATGTATGTATGTATGTATGTATGTATGTATGTATGTATGTATGAATGTATGTATGTATGTATGTATGTATGTATGTATGTATGTATGTATGTATGTATGTATGTATGTATGTATGTATGTATGTATGTATGTATGTACGTATGATTTAGACAGACAGACATACATGCAGGCAGACAGACAGGTAGGAAGACAGACAGGCAGTCAGACAGACATGTAGATAACCCCCCTGAACTTATAGGGTGGTGGGTGGGTATGAGGGAGGCAGTGGAAAACAGTTTCATGAACAACAGCAGAATCTAGGATGAAGATTTGGAAGGTGAAATATATTTAAGCCCCCTCCCAGGTGATCTCGACCAATGTCCGTTCTAATGCGTTGATCATGGTGTTGTTAATTCATTATTCCTTGTTGCTCCCATTGTATGTGGGGGTGTATTGGCTTATAATTATGTTGTGAAGTTCGTAGTGATTTTATACATGTAGTTTTGCAGTCAGTTTGCTGAGGAAAAGAGTCAGAAAACTGATTGCTTAACTTTGAATGCTTTCTTGCTGTCGTGTGGCTGTCTGTGTTTTGTGTCTCGTCCTAACAGTGAGTATGGAATTTCAGGTAATACTTACTTGTTTTCTTATACAAACAGAAAAACAGACAGACCAGTGGACAGACATACGTTGAGACGTGCCGACAGACGCAGACAGACAGACAGACAGACGGCTAGACAGACAGACAGACAGATGCTGACTGACAGACCGATAACATCAAGACAGACAGACAGACAGACAGACAGACAGACAGACATGTAGGTAGGTAGGTAGGTAGGTAGGTAGGTAGATAGATAGATAGATAGATAGATAGATAGATAGATAGATAGATAGATAGATAGATAGATAGATAGATAGATAGATAAAGTTAATGCCATTTTATTTTCGATTGCACTGTATCAGATCTAGACCTACAGATTAAAATCTCGGAGTTAATTTCTGTAACAATTTAAATGGGTCGATTTAAATGGGTTGAACTATTATAATCAGTCGAATTCTATCATATCGAA